>FYBW01000007.1:0-487949 GCA_900186205.1 Debaryomyces psychrophilus | reverse complement strand
CTTCATGGTTTTATGGTTCTTACCAGAAACCAAGGGCTTGACCTTAGAAGAATTAGATGAAGTCTTCTCAGTCAGCTGCAGAAAGCATGCTGTATACCAAACCAAGAGTATGATGAACAAATTCCAAAGAGTCGTAATGCGTCGTCACGTTGACCCATTGCCTCCTTTATATGAGCACCAAAAGAGAATGGCTGTCACCAACCTAGATTGGAACAACAAGGCTGAAACTTCTCATGTTGAGTAAGTTTGCACGCCATATTGAAATTTTAGTTCTACCAAATATTAATATACTTTGTAATAAATACAAGACTTACCCATACATTGATCTAGGGTTACAATCCAACATGTAATATTCGATTATTGTAGAATATGAGTGCGACATTTTTGCACTACTAGTGTTCGTGTTGATATTATTATACGATTAAAATCGATTATCTAGAACATGGAAGATGAATATTATCTACATCGAACGTTGGTTGTCATTGCTGAAATAGTAGGTGTGTGTGTGGAACTTTTTCATTTCTTTTAAATAATCTAAAAACTTTTTCAGTTTACAAATTGTCATAATTTTTTACAATCTTTTCGTTATTTTAAAAATTATCGAAATAACTTTTTAAACATGTGCTAGGATCGATCGAGGAAAATGGCAAGATGAATTTGGCATAAATTTTGCACTATGGAATTAATTGTATAATTAAATATGCATTTCATCATGTGGTCCGATTTAGCTACGTCTACTATACATTCTTACTGTAAAAATCTAATTGGAATGTAGTTCCTCTACAAAAACCTGCATCCGATGAATGTTCTTCTCGTCTTTTGAAATTCACTGAATATGGAGCTTTGGACGACTAATATGCCGTTCTTCAGTTGAGACTAATCTATTTCTGCATTTGTATTGTTGAATGCGATAAATTTACAGTATTAAAAGATAAGCTTACGATGGTAAGGACTAGAGTCAAACACAACAAAGCAATTCGCATCGTATCTTCTCTAATTGTAACAATTCAATCTTTGTGAATATTGGACCGTCTAATATCCGATCCTTTGACACAATAGATATTCTAATAATTATGCGGTAGTCGTTTCCGGCGTGGGGAAACGCGATATAAAACGATTCAATATCTCACTATAACTGAGATTAGTACTTAATTATACATCTATAGAAATAAAACTATTAGATAATACAAGAATGTCGTCTAAATTGTCTTTAAATGCCCAGTATTTGTTTTACCTAACCAAATATCCATTATTAACCAAATCTGTTACCGCAGGAACTTTATCCGGCTTGAACGAATTGATTGCATCCGTTTTGGCAAAGGATTATAAACACTTCACAATAGGTAACTACAAGGTGAAACATGTTATCAGTCCAAAGATCTTAGTTATGATCATATACGGAGCATTGATCCTGACACCCATCTCCCACCAATTGTATTTCATATTGAACAAAATTTACAGAGGACCCAACTTATCTCCGATTATGAAAGTTGCCCAAATATTGACCTCATTGTCTGTGATCACCCCAACTTTATCGGCCGTATTTGTTAGCTGGTTGTCCCTTATAAATAACTATGATTTGCCAACCAAAGGCTTCAATATTTTCTACGAGATAAAGAAGATAGGAGCAATCGTCAAGAATGGATTAAGCAAGAGCTACTTGCCACTTTTGAAGTCGTCGCTTATGACTTCGACATGCACGTTGATCATTGCTCAAAAATTCATTCAGCCAGAGTTATGGGTTGTTTTCTTCAATGTTGTGTATTTTGTATTGGGCACCATGCAAAATACGAAAGTCAAGAAACAACAGAAAGAATTGCTTAGAAAGAAGGATGATTAGAATGACTCGGTCTTGTAGTCAGTAAATAGTCTAAATGTCAATATATATACGTATGAACTTAGCATCTAAATCGATGTAAAGTTCTGCCCAAAAAAATTCGAGATCTAAGTAACCAGTTACACAGTATGGAAAGAATTATAATTGGCATTCAAGGCCGCGATACTACTATTGTGATTACAAGTTTAAACCAACAATATAACGTCAATGTTGGGGTTCTTATTAGTAAGTATATACGCATATGCAGTATATCGCAATCGACTATGGATATTACTCGGATAAGTAGATTAATATATGAGAGTTGAAATTCTTTTGAACATTAGTGTGATTGTATAACTGAATAGGAATATGTATCGTAACCAATTAGCAAAAGCTTCAATTAGATCATCCAATTCAATTAATCAAATTCGTAACATGATTACAGCACAAGCAGTCGTTTATGCTCAACATGGAGAGCCCCAGAATGTTTTAAGAACCCTCAAGTATCAGATCGATGATGACAAGCTTGATGCCGATTCTATTATTGTCAAGACTTTGGGTTCCCCAGTCAACCCATCGGATATCAACCAAATCCAAGGAGTGTACCCATCCAAGCCAGAAAAGACGACCGAATTAGGTTCGCAAGAACCAGTGGCAGTGTGTGGTAACGAGGGCTTGTTTGAAATTGTTAAAGTGGGTAATAACGTGAATGACTTCAAGACCGGTGATTGGTGTGTCCCATCGTCGGTGAATATGGGAACATGGAGAACACACATGTTGTGCGCTGGTGATGAGATGACCAAGATTCCTAATCCCGAGCAATCCAAGGCCAACGGTAGGCCGAACGGGTTGTCAATCAATCAAGGAGCTACAATTTCGGTTAACCCATTGACCGCGTACTTGATGTTGACCCACTACGTTAAGCTCACGCCAGGAAAGGATTGGTTCATTCAAAACGGGGGCAATTCTGCTGTCGGTAAGTATGCCACCCAAATAAGTAAGTTGTTGGGCATTAATTCGATTTCTGTTGTCAGAGATAGACCTAATCTCGACGAATTGATCAAAAACATGACAGAGGAATGCGGTGCCACCAAGGTCATCACCGAAGAGCAAAACGCATCCAAAGAGTTCGGTAGTGAAATCAAGTCGTGGGTCAAGCAAACCGGCGGTGAGATCAAGTTGGCGTTGAATTGTGTTGGGGGGAAAAACTCAACGGGCGTAGCCAGAAAGTTAAACAACAACGGGTTGATGTTGACGTATGGTGGTATGTCCATGCAGCCGGTCATCTTGCCTACGTCGTTGCACATCTTCAAGAATATCAGCAGTTCCGGTTTCTGGGTCACCCAGTTGTTGAAGAACGACATGGAATTGAAGCGCAGGACATTGAGCCAAATCATCGGATGGTACGAAAACGGCCAGTTGAAGGACGCGCCTTCCAAGGAAACGAAGTTCAATCCCAGCGACGAATTGAGCAAGTGCTACATCGATGGGATTGCCAATTCTAAGGGTGGCAAGCAATTGATCGTTTATTAGTGTCGTACCCACGGCCATTCTCTATGTCTATGATTCAATAAACAATAAAGAGCCTATTTGGTAATGTAGATTGACCCAACCTTAGCTGTTAGGTGTCTGGTTGTTCTATGCAAACCTCAGCCAACCGACTTTCAGCATTGCTCTCGTCAACCCACGCTGGTACCGTCATGTCCGCACGCATTTTCCACTGGTCGCCATGCTTTCACATCCAAAAATCTCATGAAAAAGGACCCACTAAGGACGCAAAATTCTAATCCATTCCGAGAACCAGCTACAGTTGCGCTAAGCGCAACGAAGAAATTTGTTCCCCTGACGAAATATTCGTTTTGCACCGATCATTTCCAAATCAACACGATTGTCAAGGCCTCACAAACCTGAGTAATATTTGCTACGCGACTACATGGTTAACTTCGAAGTTTGGCGCTCCTGGACCGCCGCCACTCCACCGGACTATCCACACCACCTTAGAGCAAAACCCGCACTCTTCTTTTTGGCGGGATCGATGCATTCGAATACTACCGATTGGTGTGCTGGTGTCCTAGGTGTACTGATGTTGCTGCTTGTGGTTTTGGTTTCGACCTTACAGCAAAAGAAATACAGACTCCGGACATATCCGAAGTTTGTAGCATGCGGCATCGAGATGAGGCTAAGAAGGTGCAAAAATGGATGACGATCCGAAAATTTCCAAATGGACCATGGCCAGACCAATTTTACAATCAATACGCTTGTGGGTATGAATACCACCTCAACCTTGACTGTATGTACCAATACTCTGTAGATAGACTTACTGTATACATACATGCTCGACAAGAAGTGTTGATGTTTCGGTGTCAAAGGATTCGGTGCAAGTGTAGTATGCGGGTCGTGTTATCCGAGGTTTATTAATGCAAAACTCTTATCAGAGAAAACTGGATAGTATTAATTTCTGTTTTTAATCCACATAGTAGCCAGTGGTTTATTGTTTTCCGAAGTACGTCAATACGATTGTGTACATAAGTGAGTCAAAATCCAGATATTTAAAGTCGTTATAAGTGAGAAAAGTAGGATATTGTTCGGATTATTTTGAGAGCTTAGTTAAGGGTTTTAGTATTACGAAGCTTGATACCACGAGATTGGTATTTGGATATTGAGAGATAATTAAGATAATATGTCGCGTGCGTTATCGTCTACAAAAGTGTTGGTTGGAGATGACCTCGTTACGGGGACCATTATTTTTTCGATCGAAAGTGGGAAGATATTGCACATCGAAAAGAGGGTGTTAGAGGTGTCGGACCCCATATTGCGAGTGTACAACGTGTTGCCCTACGACTACAGGAACGTGTCGCCGTTAGTGATTATGCCGGGGTTGGTGGATGCGCATGTGCATCTCAACGAGCCAGGAAGAACCGAGTGGGAAGGATTTGCTACGGGGACGCAGGCAGCGGCGTCGGGGGGAGTGACGACGGTGGTGGACATGCCGTTGAACGCTATTCCACCCACCACGACCATTGCCAACTTCAATTTGAAGATCAGCGCGGCCAAGGGCCAGACGTGGGTGGACGTTGGGTTTTGGGGAGGCATGGTTCCCTCGAATTTGGATCACTTGAAGCCTTTGATTGCGATGGGGGTCCGTGGATTCAAGGGTTTCCTTATTGACAGTGGGGTCGAGGAGTTTCCAGCCATTGACACCGACTACATAATGCAGGCCATGGCACTGGTAAAGGGCCATCCTACGTTGTTGATGTTCCACGCCGAGATGCAGCCCAAGGTGAGCCAAGAGGCGTTGACGATGGAGCAATTGGAAAGTGAGGCGGATACGTTGGCCATGAAGGAGACCCCGGCACACTTCACGATGGGCGACGATTCCGATTATGAGATGGAAGAGGTTCACATCACGAAACCCGTCAACAAGAATCTCCAGAGATTGACCAAAGAAATAGATGCTAGCGAAGTAGGAATGACCGATTCTTTCGTGAAGAGAGCACCCACGCCAGTGGTGGACATTTTGGCTACCCAGAAGTGCTGCAACGAGGACCATGATAATTGTTCCTTGCCCCATAATCATGCGGGCTCCATCGACCACTCTGTTTTGAGTGACGAACAAGCAAAGGCTTTGGCCAAGTCTTCCTTGTTAGCGGCCGCGGAACCTACTCATGGAAGATTTGCCAGAATGGCAAACCATATTTCGAACCAAGACCAACATCCAGACGACTTTGAGTCCCAAAACGTTGAACTAAGGGAACTTGAACATGAGCGCCAATTACAACACCAGCGTCCCTACCAGCACCTCAATTTCAAGAAGGAACAATCAGTTGATGCTCCTTTAGTGTTAGCTCAAAAGGATGATTCATTGTTAAAAGATATCGATCCTTCGTCATACGCAGCATTTTTGGCTTCAAGGCCTGATAATTTCGAAACAACGGCTATAGCCGAAATTATTAATTGTTCCACCAAGGAACCATCTGTCGCATTGCATATTGTTCATTTGGCTACTCACGAAGCCATCCCATTAGTTAGAGCTGCCAAAGCACAAAACCTACCAATTTCTGCCGAAACTTGTTTCCATTACTTATCATTAGCAGCAGAAAAGATTCCAAATAACTCGACACATTTCAAATGCTGCCCACCAATAAGAACTGATGACAATAGAAAATTATTATGGAAAGCCTTAAGAAATGGCGTTATTTCCACAGTTGTATCTGACCATTCCCCATGTACCCCTGAATTAAAAGGTTTAGAAAAGGGAGACTTTTTCTCTGCTTGGGGTGGTATTTCTTCTGTGGGGTTTGGTTTACCTATCATGTTTACCGAAGGTTCAAAGCAAGAACCTCCGGTAACTTTACAAGATATCAGTCAGTGGTGTTCTTGGAATACAGCCAAGCAAGTAGGCTTATCTGATTCTAAAGGTAAAATTGTTGTTGGATTTGATGCCGATTTTTTGTTGTTTGACACTGATGCAGTTTACACCATCACAAATAGCAAATCATTTTTCAAAAATAAATTGACTGCGTATGATGGTATGGAATTTAGGGGTAGAGTTATGGAAACCATAGTTAGAGGTAATTCAGTATTTGCGTTGGGCAAAGGTCATTCCGATATTCCTATGGGAAAATTAATCTTAGAACCCAGAGTTAAGTAAATGCTTAAGGCATGCATATAATTGTTCATTACAATCTTGGATCGTTGTAGCAAGATGTTTCGCTGGAGAGTCATCATTTCATAATCTAATAAATGTAAATATTAATGGACAATGTAGATCGAAACCAAACTTCATAAATAATTATACACTCAATGGTTTATCGCCGTATTTAATTTTATATAACCCCAAAGCTTTGATTGGAAACAAAAATTTGTACGAATCATATTCGATGGCACAACTATGGTTGAAGACACCGTTGACGTCTTCGTATTTCCATTCCCCCGTACGTTTTTGTCTTCTCATTAGTAACCTGAGCCCTTTTTCAATTGTTTCTTTATTTGGATAGTCGGCTAATATTAATCCTATTAAAGCCCATGCGGTTTGTACTACTAATGACTTTTCGGTATTAACGTAAGTACCGGTTTCGCAAGATTTCATAGATTCAGACCATCCACCATCGGATAATTGCTTAGACACTAAAAAGTCACATCCTTTTCTTACAGTATCGGAATTAACATAGCTCAAGCCAACAGAGTTAAAGGCTTCAAGCGCAAACATAGATGCATACGTGTAGCATATACCCCAGGAACCATACCAGGAACCATCATTGGCTTGGGCTTTAGTAATATATTTTATGGCATTTTCAATGGCAAACTTAATCTGATCGGTTTTGTAATGAGGATAGTATTCGGCAAAATAAGTTAAGCCTAGTACAGATGAATCGGTACATTCAACGTAAGGATATTCAACCATAATATTGTTGAAGACTTCGGCTGGGTTTAATTTTTCTAACAACGGATTGGCTCTTATAGTCTCGTAAGATGAAAATGCGCCGCGCTCAAAGTCGTTAACGTTTTGGATACTCAATATAACTTCCACTGCATTGTAAAGGTTTTCATCTTGGATATCGTTCTTAATGTCCGCGAACGCTGGGTGATTTTTGACCATAATTATAGCTTTCAAAGCTTCGGCTGAACAATCACTAACAGTATAACCTTGCGTTTTGGTACTAAATGGCCAACCACCCTTACGCTTATCCCTGAAACTACCGTCGACACAATTATCAGTGAACTGTGATCTGACCAAAAATTTGTAGCCTTTACGAATCATTTCTTGGTATTTAGGGAATTCTGCTAACCCCGCGATAAAGAAATATTGAACCATAAATGCCACGTCCCAAACTTGGACACCATTGGTACCCATAATCGTCATACCTTGAGGACCGTGAAACAAAGTATCATTCATTCTGTATTGAAATCTACCAAACGCATATGAGTCCCGCCCTTCTTCGAGATATGTAATGATCATATTAAAGGCAAAACTGACCGGCGCAATACATAAATAATCTGTGTTTGCACATTCCTTTTTGATCAACTCGTAGACCCGGTCGTTTGATTTTTTGAGTAACCATTTGGGTCTGATATATTTCTCATACTTCACAAGCCCCCAGTTCAAGCAGTCCAAAACAGAAGTATGGGGGTAATACAAGTCGACACCGCACACATTATTTCTATGTTGCGAGAAATCAATTTTTTCATATGGTAGCTGTCTAGACAAGTAAATCTCGTTTCTGATTTCCTTCAACAAAGGGTCCATTTCACATTTAACTTTATACGACGACAAGTAGCCTAGCGGTAGGTATATGGCACGCGTGTGGACCCACCATCTCCCAGGATGGATAGGCACACTATACGGCAACAACCACATTTCTGGAGGTGCTGGGTTTACGCCCTCCCAATCGTAAAGGTTCAATATCGACAACCATGCCTTTCCCCAGTGGGGGTTACCTAGTGCACCCCCCATCCGATGCAAGGTCTTGCGGGCCTTGACACACACCGCATGGTCTGCTGGTAATCCAAGCAATCTCAATGCCACGTAGTTCATCGTGGTGCCGAAACAGGTGGATTTATCGATCGAATGCAACCCCCACCCCCCGTCAACTGGATGCGACGTATTCACAATATACCTTATCATCTCCGTGCGGTATGGCACGGGAATCTCGGTTTTGGTGAAGTAACAAGCAGCAATATACCCGATGGTCATAAACATAGGCCCTCGGTACTGACATGGGAACACTCCGCTGGGTTCTTGCAACAATTTGAAAAAATCCGCCCCCTTCTTCGCCGCCTCAAATGGTGTCGTGAGATCCGACTCCTCAGGCTTGGGGAAGTCGTCTAGTTCGAGCAAATACTTGACATAGTCTGATTGGGGATTTTTTTCACTTTCCTCCACGCTCAAGTAGTACCAGGTTTCTCTTCCCAATTCGTCCGTCACCAACCTCCACCGACGCGCGTCTGTTGTGCCGACTCCCAATTCGTCCGAATAATACATTGCGATACAGAGATATGTTTGGTGCTGTGTGTATCCAGTCTGGTGGATGGTATTCTGTAGTTCAGTCTATGTTTCTGCTGCTATACCGAGCACATGATCAGGTAATGTAAGATAAAAACGAACAAAAGTGCCACAAAAGCGTCAAAACCGCGACATCCACCACGACATTCGACCGACATATTTCGACAGCTGCACGTAACGTTCAATAAAGTGACACAAATACACAAAAAACACAAAGCCAATTTCGCGGCAAAATTTTGACGGTGTCGTGCACACGACCATTCTACTCATCTAGAAAAAACTTATTACAGAAGTACTTTATAGTGACTGTATTGGTGAAAAGCAGGCTGTTTAGTAGTAATTCGAGTATTAAGCCGGTTCTTCAGTTTTGTACAAGCGACACATACATACATAGTGCAATCAGTATGGGCAAAAGAAAGTTGGAACAGGTGAAGGCTAATACAAAGGTCGATGGAGATAAAGCGCTAGCGGTTGAGTCACTTGGCGATGAAGTAGCGGAAGAAGTAGACGACCATACAGAAACCGCGAAAAATGGACAACACAACAGCGAAGAGGATGACGAGGACGAGGACGAGGACGACGAAGAAGACGAGGAGGAACAAGGGAAAAGTACGACGAATACACAACCGCCCACCAAGAAACAGCGGAAAGCGTTGTCGGCACAAGAGGTGCAGGTGGCCAGGGAGACGGCGGAATTATTCAAGTCAAATATCTTCAAATTGCAAATAGACGAGTTGGTGAAGGAGATGAAGTTGAAGGACACGCACGTGGCCAAGATCGAGAAGGTGTTGCACCGATTGCACGATTTCATAAACAAAATACCACCGATCGAGAAGTTGACGTTGCACCAGGCCGAAAACCACTTCAATGCGAAGAAGGTGGTCATTCCGTTCCCCGACCCCAAGCCGACGAAGGTGAACTACACGTTTTCTTATTTGACGCCAGAGGACGTGTCATTGGTGGGGTCGTTTGGATTGAAGACGGGTATGAGCCAGAACGACGGCATGTCGATCGACATTGTATTGACGATGCCGAGTGAACTCTTCCAACCAAAGGACTACCTAAACTACAGAGCATTATACAAGAGGGCGTTCTACTTGGCATACGTGGCCGACAACTTGATTCCGTTGTCGAAGAAGAACAACTTGCCCATCAAAATCACGTACCACTTCTTGAACGACGATATTTTGTGCCCCGTATTGAAGTTGGAGAGTATAAAAACCGACAACCAGGATGATTTAAGTTTCCACAAGACAAAGTTCACCATCAATATAATAGCAGGGTTCCCGTTCGGCATGTTCGAGTCGAAGAAATTATTACCCGACAAGAACTGCATTAGAGTTCAAGCTGAATCCCAGGACCTCCCCCCAACACCAATATACAATTCTTCTATACTCTCGCTGACTTCATATGATTATTATTTAAAATTCTTGTACACTAGCAGGAAGTCAACAGAGGCATTCAAAGATGCGTGTATATTAGGAAGATTATGGTTGCAACAGAGACATATGGGATCCGCGGTGAATAGCGGCGGATTCGGCCACTTCGAATTTGCCATATTGATGAGTGCGTTGTTGAATGGTGGTGGTGTCAACGGTAACAAAATTTTATTACATGGGTTTTCGTCATACCAATTATTCAAAGGTACTATAAAGTACTTGGCGACGATGGACTTATCAGAGGGATACCTTTCGTTTTCAAGCCAAATCGGCGAGGATGTTACTTCGAAGTATAACCCAGAAGCGGGCTTTAATGTTCCAACCATATTTGACAAGAACGTAAAATTGAATATACTATGGAAAATGACGAAATCGTCGTATCAAACATTACAAAGCCAGGCTTCGGATACCCTTCATTTACTTAATGACGTGGTTAAAGATAGGTTTGATCCAATTTTGTTACAAAAGACGACTTTTGATCAGATGAGGTACGACATCGTTTTGAATTTGTCTATCCCTGACGAATTATATGATTCATTTGGTCCATTAGAGAAGATATCATTCATCAGCTTCGATAATTTCTTGAAGCATAAGTTGTATTTGATATTGAAGAATGCACTAGGTGAGAGAATTACCCAATTACATATAAGAAATGAAAAGTTCAGCAATATTTTCCCAATAAATAAAAGAAAACCATCCAATATCAATAATAACTATATTATTGGACTTCAATTAAACCCTGACGAATGTGGGAAATTGGTTAGCAAAGGTCCTAATAATGATGACGAAGCATTAGGCTTAAAGTTCAGATCTTTCTGGGGTTCGAAGGCATCATTGAGAAGATTCAAGGATGGTACTATACAACATTGTGTTGTTTGGATCGCAAAAGCTAACGAGCCTATTGTTTTGTCAATAATTAAGTATTCACTTGATTTACATTTGCATTCCGAGATCTCACAGCATTTAGTGTTCGAGGCATCGGGTTTCAATAATAAATTACCTACTCCATTATTACCTTCTGCCTCAAATCAACTGATTACGTCGTTGACAAGTTTTACGAACTTAAAGAATTCATTTGAGGGGTTATCGAAAATCTTGAGTAATTTAGACTTGCCACTTAATATCAAGGCGTTATTACCTGCTTCGACAAGCATGAGATATTCATCTTTGTTGCAACCTGTCCCTTTTGCATTGTCAAACCCTGATTTCTGGAACAACACAGTTCTTCAATTTGAAACTTCGACAAGATGGCCAGACGAAATTAGTGCATTGGAAAAGACAAAGACGGCGTTTTTATTAAAGATTCATGAACTATTAAAACAAGAAACAGCTTACAAGTCGTTCATAAGTAAGGATGACTCAATTCCATTTAATGAATCCATAAATCTTTTGAATATTTTGACGCCTGAAGGATATGGTTTTAGTATTAGAGTACTCACTGAAAGAGATGAGGTCTTATATTTGAGAGCAGTGAACAATGCAGATAAACAAAAGGCTTTGTTACAAGACGTGTACTTGAAGTTCAACCTGAAATATTTGGGTATTGTTAAACACACAAGAACAGTCACCACCTTAGCTCATCACTTCCCATTTTATTCACCAACAGTCAGATTATTTAAGCAGTGGTTAGATTCACAATTATTAATGCATCATTTTACTGATGAGCTTATTGAGTTAATTTCACTAAAAGCCTTTGTCGATCCTGCTCCTTATTCAGTGCCCAATTCCGTAGGAAATGGATTTTTACAGATTTTGAACTTCTTGTCCAATTGGAATTGGAAGGAAGATCCATTAATCTTGGATTTGGCTAAGAATTCTAGTGATTTAGAAGAGGAGATTTCAATGAAATTAAGCGATAGATTGACTATACAGGCACATCAGGTAATTGAACAAAACTTCGAAAAGATAAGAAAGACTGATCCATCGGGAATTAGAACCCAGTTATTCATCGGTTCAAAGGACGATCCATCCGGTATATTATGGTCAAATGACTTGACCTTGCCAATTGCCAGTAGATTAACAGGTTTAGCACGTGTCGCCATCCGGCTACTTAATACAGAAGGCTTCTCAGATTCAAATATAGATATGCTTTTCACTCCTGCCTTGAAAGATTATGATTTCGTTATCAGAGTTAAGACTAACAAGTTAACTACGTCTTCTGGTATTTTACCTTCAAATACGTTTAAGAATTTGGTAGGAACAGAAACCACGTTCCCAGAAGATGTTACTACGAAGTACGATTTAGTTCAAGCGTATGTTGATGAACTTAACCGAAAGTTTGGTAATGTGATTCTTTTTTCAACGAGAAAGTTTACTGGCTTAAATGAAGACGGAACAAACGTCATTAGTGGGTTATTTGTTCCAAACAGCATATCCAAAAAGAAGTTTAGAGCTAACTTGGGAATTAATTTTAAACCTTTAGAAGATCAAAATGATGAGGTCATTGTCAATAAGGATGCCATTTTCAATCAAATTACATTATTAGGTGGAGACTTAGTTCAGTCCATCAAAATAAAAAAATAAACAAGAGCTATTTAATACTTTTATACATGTATATATTTTTATATATTAATTTTCATGTAAAGAATCGTGGAATAATATTGTATTCTAATAGCACAAAATGTATGATTTGATAAACAGTATGGTGATCAATTGTGCGGTGAGTCTTTGTATGGTGACTTACTTATGATTAACCTTAGAAATACCGGAAATACTTTCTCCTTCAAGAACACGGTTGTCGGTTTTTCGAATGCCGTTCGGTTTTCAAAGCTCCACTTATCAACTGGTATAAAAGGTAGATTTCTGTCAAGTTGTATTATCATAATTGCAAATATATAGAGTCCAAAATTCCTCTAAATAAAATACCCTCAAACCAATTAATTAGTTACATTATCTTCAAATGAACAAAATGACTAACCAAGACTTAACAGACCTTTCAAACTCACATCTTATGCATAGATCATTAAGAGAAGAACCGGATATTGTTAAAAGTGCTAAAGGTTCATATATCTATCTTCAAAATGGTAAGAAAGTATTCGATGGATGCGGGGGTGCAGCAGTAATTTCCGTTGGCCATGGAAATTGCGAAGTTATTGAGACTGTATCAAAACAGTTAACCAACGTATCATATGTACATACATTTGAATACACAACGCCAGTTGCAGAGAAGCTAGCGAACACATTGTTGAAGAATTATAATGGAAAGTTAGCTAAAGTATATTTCACGAACTCGGGTAGTGAGGCTAACGAAGCAGCAGTTAAAGTTGCGGTGCAATATTTCTATGAACAAGGTAAGACATCGAAAACTCAATTCATTTCTCGGAAACAATCGTATCACGGCAACTGTCTTGCGGGCATGTCGTTATCGGGGCATGTGTTAAGAAGAAAACCTTTTGAGAATTTAGTGAGTGATAAGTTTCACAAGGTTAGTGAAGCGAATGAATACAGAGGAATGGTTGGCGGAGAAACCACCGAGGATTACGTGGAAAGACTTTCCAAGGAGCTAGAAGATAAGATTATAGAGGTCGGTGTTGATAACGTTGCTGGCTTTTATGCAGAGACTATTGTTGGAGCTACAACTGGATGTGTCACAGCACCAAAGGGTTATTTCAACGCAGTTAAAAAGGTGTGCGAGAAGTACGATGTTCTTTTAATTGCAGACGAAGTTATGTGTGGTTCTGGAAGAACAGGAACTTTTTTCGCTTGGGAGCAAGAAGGCTTTGTGCCCGACATTACGACATGCGGTAAGGCACTTGGTGGTGGCTATTCACCACTCTCCGCTGTATTCATGAACCAAAAGATTATCGATGTACTTCAGAAAGGTTCTGCCTCTTTTAATAACGGCCATACCTTTCAATGCTTCCCCTTGTCGTGTGCGGCTGGTCTTGCAGTACAAAATATTATAGAACGAGATGGTTTACTCGAAAATGTAAAGCAAATGGGCGAATATCTTGGTCAATCACTCAAAAATGAATTGGGCGATGACAAAATAGTTGGGAGTATTCGTGGTCGTGGGTTGTTTTGGGGAGTTGAGTTCGTAAAAGATAAGTCCTCAAAAGAGGCAATTAATCCTTCAATTCATATTGGTCAACAAATCCAACATGATGCGTTGGAAAATGGTTTGGCTATCTACCCCGGGTTTGGTACTATTGATGGATTATCTGGAGATCATGTTTTAATTGCACCATCGTATGATGTAACTAAAGACCAAATTGATTATATAGTAGCGCAGTTGGCTGCAAGTATTCGAGAAATGGAAGAAAAACATACCACCTAGGCCACTTTCACATTACGTTTGACATGTATAGGCTAATATTACAATATTCCTTTTTAGAATTGCATTCCGTACATAATAAGTTTACCATAGGAGATGTAATGTCCATGATTTGTAGCTCCCAGTAGTATATTACATCAATCTTTTAAATAGTCACGGGATCTGGTCTCGAATTCTAGCCACCTTTTGATAATAGGTCTTACTTTAACCTAGCACTTCAAATTGCAAGATCTAAATCATATTGTCATTAAATCGTAACACATTACCCTCACTTCATCGCTTTAATCAAGAATAGCTTTTTCTTAGGATGTCAAATATAAATATCGAAAGTGAACTACGAGATTTTCAGTCGCAAAGGTATCCCACAGACGAACAGACAATTATAAATAATGCATCAGTCCTATACAAACGTAAGAAATATTTCCTTCAGGACTTACGCATGTCAGTAAAGTTCTTGGGTTTCGTTTTGCTTGGAATTGTTTATTTGAGGGATTTGTCTATGTTGAGATTCGGGATCAGAGCATTTACACAATATTCGATTTCAAACCCATATCCGACCCCAAACATGAGGATGTCAATATCAGATGAAAGTAAAAAAGCGTTAACAAAGTTTTTGCTTATTGGTGTATTGTCGGGGAATTCCTTTTGTTTCCTCATGCACATGTTATTTGGGAGCTACAGGGTCACGGAGTCTCCAGATGGTTTCTTACATGGTGGAATGTCAATTCAATTTATCGGAGAGAGAATGCCATATTCAACAATAGAATTGCTTATGTTCGATATAGGTATACTCGTTGTACAGATTACCTACCATAGTTTAATGTGCATGACGGACGATTCCAAGGTGCTCGAAGTAATACCTCAGCCTTTAAATCCAGAAAGCAACGATGACGACATAATCGGTACAGAAGTGGAGGGCGATGGATATAATGGGAACATTCAACTCTTGACCATTGATATCCTTGGTAATGTACGTAAAGTCATGATGTTCAAAGAGCGATTTCAAATGCAGGCAACTACACTTACTCAAGAAACCTCTACTCAACAAGACCCACGACATCCTATGCCAGGGTCATTTGTTTAACGTGTGTCATGAACTTGGACCTACGTTTGGCATTATTTAGAGCATTTAGAATAGTTATAAAAATCACTTGCATCAATTCAAAGTGAAGTAGAACCCATCACGTGATATATATCTTTTTCCAAAACCCAGACGGAAAAAAATTTATCGATGCCCTTATAAATCAATACATTTAGACTGAAGTCTAATTGTCTATACTTATAGCATAACGTTGAAAATGTCCGATAATATTGTTGGTATCGAATATAACAGAGTTACCAATATTTCGTCTACTGACTTTCCAGGTCACAGCGCTAATGGTGACTTTGCTTGGGATATAGAAAAATTCAAAGATAACTTTGAGATTAGCATTTCACATCTTTCTGAAAGATCGTCGACATTTGATTTAATTCACATAGATACATCAATTGCAAATGCATTCCGTCGTATTATGATTTCGGAAGTTCCCTCTGTTGCAGCAGAGACTGTGTATGTTTTCAATAACACCTCAGTCATACAAGATGAAATATTAGCACACAGAATTGGTTTGATTCCATTGAAGGTAGATCCAGACACTCTTACTTGGATTGACCCATCCCAGGACGAGAAAGACCGTTTCACAGATGAGAATACTATTGTTTTGTCATTAGACGTCAGCTGTACCAAGAACCCACACCCACCTCAAGGTTCGACCGATCCAAAAGAATTGTACAGAAATTCCCATGTTTATGCAAGGGACTTAAAGTTTGAACCACAAGGTCGTCAGCTTGAAGTTTTCAAGAATAATCCAGTTGCTGCGGCAGACCCGGATATCTTGCTAGCCAAATTAAGACCAAATCAAGAAATTTCATTAAGAGCACATTGTATATTAGGTGTTGGAAGTGATCATGCTAAATTCTCACCAGTGGCTACTGCATCGTACAGACTAATGCCAGTTATTAGCATTGTAGAACCAATTAAAGGTGAAACCGCAAAGAGATTCCAAAAATGTTTCCCATCAGGTGTTATTGAAATTAATAAGAATGGTGAAGCTGTCGTTAAAGACACAAGAAAAGATACAGTATCAAGAGAAGTATTAAGACATGAAGAATTCAACGGCAAAGTCAAATTAGGGAGAAAGAGAGATCACTTTATCTTTAATGTTGAATCTACTGGTGCTATGTCTCCAGAGGAAATCTTTTTCAAGTCAGTTAGAGTATTAAAAAATAAGGCGGAATACTTAAGAAATTGTCCAATTGGCCAATAAATGACTTTGTTTGTTTCCACTCACAAGTAGACACTTTGTATAATATTAAATAATTCAATAAAATAGGTTTGCATCAATTATTCGAACACTGATAGATGAAAGACACAAATTTCTAATCGCTAAATGGAGGTAATATCTTAATATTATTTTTATTTCATCGAGATGATATAATCTGGATATACATAGGCATATATATGACACTTGTAGCATTTATACAGCTTCAAACCAAGAGAATGTCAAAAACCATCAAATTAGACCAATTGCTTTCTAGAGCCCTTGAAGAATAATTGAACAATAGTAATTTGTAAGAATGCCATCCCAACCATTAACAACACTTCGAAAATGGAGAAGTAGTAGATTCTGGATTCGGTGGATCTTACCGTAGCTTGGTTTCTATTATTTCTAGTCTTATAGTATTGCAAGGTTCTTAAGAGACCGTCCAATTGTTGGTCGATGCTGTCAACCGTTCTTTGCATGCTTTCAACATGAGCAAGTGGTTTACTGTTTGGTTTATCTGGCATGTCTGCTCTGTAGTCAGAGCTTTCATCCTTGAATTTGATTTCAAAGTCAACAACCTTCTCAGCAAACGTGGACATGCCATTAGCGAAACAAAACTCGTACTCCCCGACAATGTCTGCATTGATAGCGAAATCTCCTTGTCTTTGTTTCTCGTCATTGTGGATTATTTCACCTCTTGGATTCTTAATAGTGTAGTCGACATCAAACGATCCACCACTTTGCACGGCAAAGTAATAACTGATTGGGGTTCTAGGTTTTTCAGTGAAGACATAGAAACACGATTTTTCTTGTGCTCCCAATGTAAAGGTTAAAGCTGATCCAGTAATTAACTGGATTGTAGCGAATACGGCTGCTATTATCGCGAATTGCATTGTTGTTGAACCAGTTAATGTAGTATATAACTAAATAATTTACAATTTCACGTATACGTTCACTGATTCGAAGTGTATATTTAGGAAATTTCAGACGTGTCGTTTCGTGGTGACGTCGTGTATCGTCCAAATATTTTACTATACCTACAATTATCATGAACTATACATACAAGTGGCTTTACTATATACAATATATATGAATAATGATTAGTTCAAATGTAGAGCAATTGACCCTCACGATTGAATCCAATGGCTCTGTCCTTCTTTCTGTCTCTTCTAGAAGCACCATAACGGTACCCGACTTCACCGGAGTTGGATTGCGTGAACTTGAAGACATTCTTGTCTCCTTCCTTCTCCATACCGACAACTACCTGGTTAAGCTTAACCTTCGTAGCTTCCATGTCAGACTGGAATTCAGTCAACTTGTTTAAGGTCTCCTGGGCAGGCTCCAAGTCAAACAATTTCGCAGCATCAACAGGGCCAAAAGGTTCAGACTCAGAGATGGTCAAGAAACGTTGATGCAAGGTTCTTTGTGGGGTTGGAATTTCAGTCAAGTTTTCGGCTTCAACTGGTGGTTCGTATAATGGGAACATACGATACATGACGTCAGAAAACTGGCTTAAGTCTTCGGTGATTGAGTTCTATAGATTGTTAGTATTCATGACGGTCTCAAAGAAGTAAAAATTGGGAATTAAACACGCTTGTATCAGGAATTGAATGCTGTTTTAACCATGTGTAGGTCTTCAAGACTAATCGAATTTTAAACTGTTTCATCATCGTAAGCGTGTTTAGTATCATATACTTAAATTTTATACATACTGATTCTTTCCATTGTTGTTCAACCTGTTGCAACTTGACAATAGCTTCCACTCTGGATATTTTTATCCCGTACTTGTGGGCGACTTCCTGGATATGCATACCATTTTCTGTCACCTCTTGAAAGATTTTTGTCTTCATGTCGTTGGAGATAATCGATGCGGTTCTGCAATGGGGGTTGAATGGGAACGGTTGTAGCGATGGATTTCTCCTGGAGTCATTGTATCTTCTGTCGTCTGATATTTGTGGTTTACTGGGATCAACTATAGTATTTCCATCCGGGACTATATAACGTGGCTTGTGATCTTGTGGTGGGTAGTAGTATTTGTTTCTGTAGTATTCTCCTCTTGAATTGACAGGACCTAACCACTCTTTCAAATGTCTCTGAAAATAACTTGTGTGATCCTTTTTCTTGTGGGTCAATGGTGCCACTTGTGGTTTATATGTCTGTGGATATGCTAATTTTCTTTTCAAGAAACGCACTTGTTGAACATTAATACCAATTTTGTTCAACGTCGCACTCAGATTAGCTGTGGGGCGTATCATCTTACTAATAACAAACGACAATATATACTTTTATACCATTAAAGTTGAATTATTTTGAGGTTCTATGTTGAACGAGAGAAATTTTTCACCATAAAAATGTCGAATAAATATCGCATTAATCGATGAACTTTTGAAGATAATACGACATTTTTATATACACACTGTATCAATATTTACATTCAAAAAATTGATTTGGCGGTAGAAATGATGTATTATACCTAGAGTTCTTTGGTTAGCTTTCTTTGCATTTGGGTCTCAGACAAAGTGAGAGAAATTGCTATCTTTGCGGAAGATATGGAGAATCTATACAACACGTTTAAGAAGTTGAAGGAGAGGATATCACCGAATAAGCCTAAGGGTAGCGCGTTGGGACCTACACCAGAGATCAGTAGAAAAAGAAAAAACCCCAGCAGCGATGACAACCCATTCAATGACAAATCAAAGAAAATCAGTAAACTCAAAAATGAAGCTAGTATCGGGCACTCTATCCCCAAGAATGCAGTTTTGTCGGAGCAAGGAAGGGTGACATCGCCATTCATCAGGAAAGAGAATTTGTCGAAGAGCCTTAATGCAGAAGCTACTTTAAACAATACTTCGACCGAACTGTGGGAAATCAAGAAATTGAACTCCGTGAGCTTGAAGCATGGGGGGGACGACACAGCTGAAGAGGAGACACATGGGATCAAATATACGACCAGCCCAAGTAATGGGGAAGAAACAAGCGAGCCGGCAGAAACGAATACAGATGACGATGAAGACGAAGACGATAAAGTCTCTTTGGAGGTCCTAGAGGAAATGCATAAGCTTGAAGAATGCTTCCCGATTTTATCTTCAAATTACCGGTTGATAGATAAGATTGGGGAGGGAACGTTTTCTACTGTTTATAAAGCAGAGTCTTTGAATGGCACTATCAAATTGGGGTCTGACATATGGAAGTCCCCCCCTTTAAAAAGGAATAGAAACAAGGTAAACCCAATTAAACGAAAAAACCCCATAGTTGCATTGAAGCAAATATACGTCACGTCATCTCCAAACAGAATTTTTAATGAACTAAATTTACTTTATATTTTAACAGGTAACTCGCATGTTGCTCCATTATTGGATGTTCTAAGATATCAAGATCAAGTGCTAGCGATCTTGCCATACTATCAACACGCCGACTTCCGTGACTTTTATAGAGATCTTCCCGTAAAGGGTATAAAGAAATATTTGTGGGAACTTTTCCAAGCGCTAGATTTCGTACACGATAAAGATGTTATCCACAGAGATTTGAAACCAACTAATTTCCTTTATGACCCTTTCAAGGGAAGAGGAGTTTTGGTTGATTTTGGGTTGGCCGAAAAAATGGAGTCGAATGCATTGTCTAAAAATTCTAATATATGCCCGTGCATATCCAAAGAAAAACCTGCAGTTAGCAGAACAAACACTAAGCGGTTAAACGTCAAGGCTGCATATCCAAAGCAAGACCAAAGACCGCCGCGCAGAGCTAACAGAGCTGGTACCCGAGGTTTCAGAGCTCCGGAAGTTTTATTTAAATGTACGAACCAGTCGACCAAACTTGATATATGGTCTGCTGGAATCATTGGTTTTTCGCTTATCAGTAGAAGGTTTCCATTATTTAACTCTCCCGATGACACTGATGCGCTATTTGAATTATCTATTATATTCGGTCTTGATAGACTCCATAAGTGTGCAGAGCTTCATGGATGTGGTTTGGAAATTTCGTTGTTGAAGAATCTAAATAAAACCTATGTGAACTTAATCCATGTAATATCCGAATTCTTAAATTTTGAAGGCGTTCTGGAAGCCATACCCAAGGACAGTGTTATATATGACACTCTTACGGCTTTGAACCTGAAAGGTGATTCTTTTGAAAAGCCAGTCTTACAACATGATGAAACAGATGGATCATTTGCTAGTCGAATGGAAAATTATACCGATCATAGGCATTTATTGCAGTTACTATATGGGTGTTTTCATATGGATCCCAGTAAGAGGTTATCCTCCAAGGAAATTCTAAAATTACCATTCTTTAATGAGTTAGTAAATAGTCAAGATGACGAAGTAATCTTTTAACTAGTTTCAATTTTGCATTAATTATATTATACATATGGTACATAGGAAATTTACATATAAATAAGGGAATAGTTAATTATCGTAATCGTCGTAAGAATCATCCTCGTCTCCAAGCAAGTATTGTCTAGATCTTTTCCGAGATCTGACAATAGTTTCATTAGTGTCGGAAATTGACTTTTCGTCGCTTCCAGGATTATTCACGGTCATTAGTGATTTATTCCATTTCTCATTGAGCTTAGATATTAGTTTATTCTGGTGTTCTAATGTGGTTATGATCGGTTCTTTTTCAAAATCCTTTATTTGTATGCTCAAATTTGGACGTGTATTTCGCAGACCAGATGGAGCAGTCTCAATGAATCGTGTATCCACATGCCTCTCCATACTATTATTGGAGTTCAATAGCTCGAGTTGTAAATCCTTCGAGTATATCAGTTTCTTTTTCAAGTAGATCGACTGATGTATACTATTGGTCTTGTTGTTCACAGTCTTTATTTTCTTCGATATTGTCTTATCTGATAAGTCCTTCGTTTCTGTAGTATTTGCATCCAATATTAGCGGCGGTGGAGTGAAATCGTGCACCAATTTCGTATCCAACACTGGTCTGTTGGTGTTCTGGTGGGTGTTATTGTTGATTGCAATGGAATTGCTCCTATCGCTGTTCTTAGCGTGAATATCCACAGGAGAACCGTACTGGAATTCGAAATCCTTCTTGATGTACGACGTTCGATCCTCATCTGAAGCAGACTTCTTCCTCTTGCATTTACAATGAAATGTCGTTCTCTGTTCCGCCTCTGAATCCTCGTCCGACGTTATCGCAGTACCGCTCACTTTGGGCATCATCTTATGATTGAGTCTAAGAGTTTCTCGGGACGACGCCAATGGTGGTGTCATTCCGCCGTTATTTCCTACCAACGAGCTTAGACTGACATTGCTGTCGTTTCTTGGTGGCCGCGTCAACCCGTCTTCGAGCGATACTATCGAGTTTCGTGGCGACTCAAGACTTATAATCGACAAACTTCGTGTGTGGTTGGAATGCATCGACCCATTGGAGTTCATAGACGACGACCGTGGTTTGTGTGCCATGATTGTAGCCGGCTTGATAACAAGAGGACTTGTTGACCCAGAAACTGGCTCGCTGGAGCTCAATGGACTATGGCGGTCACTTAGAAATCCTGACGAATGTGCCATTCTTTTTGATTACCAAAATCGTTTCTGATTCTCTAGTATTCTTTTAGTTTCCACGATAGACCCAAAATATATCAAAGACTTCACTTAATTGTTCTTATTGTATTTATCGTATTTATGGTTCAGATTTGCAATTTTTATTTACGTTCCGTCATCGGGTCTCGTGAGAAGAATTTTTTTTTCACACACCGAAACTACGCTTACTGGTTTTAATTGCTGTTTCTAAGTCTATAGATACGCTAGTATCATTATTCCTATAACACTGTGTAGTGTAGTTCGTATTAAGTGACAATTCCTCTTGTGTACAGTTGTAAGCGTATTGTTCCATCTTATTGAGCGTGACTCATTGTTATATGATGCGATAACTAAAGCCACACGCGAATTAGTTCTCTGATAATGATTGCTTGATAAGCATAGTCTCTTCTTTTATATCTGTCTGATAAGTTCTCTAAACAAATCACAATAGGCTAAGGTCAGATTCGGTTGGGCGTAGGTAATTTTCAAGAAAAGAATAATTTTTCTTCCTGCTGCTATCAAATATTGAAGTTCGACGTGGTTGGAAAATTTAGAAGATTGATAGTAACTGGCGATGAGTTCGTTTAATAATCCATTTTCACATTCGCAGAACACTCGGACGCTACGCAACTCTGTAGACAATAACAATGTGCGAGAGGGAAATCTACGGAAGTACTCGATATCTGAGGTGTTGGGCCATTCGTTCAGTAGCCAGCCGGGCACGTTCGAGTATGGTGGACGAAGTTACGTGGCAGGAAACACGGGCGTGACGCACCGGGCTAGTATGAATACGATATACTCGCCTGCAGTACACTCGGGATTGCTGATCCACGAACAGACGGCCAACTTGGCTAACATTGGGGTCACCGATGGTAATGATGCTTCGAACGATAACAGAAACCCGTGTGTTGGAAATTCGACTAGCGAGGTATTGGATCCAGCGAGCGACAATGACTACATAAGCTCATCTCCACCGATTCCAATCGCGGATGGGTTTCCGAGAGCCACAAGACGCTATCTGGCGAGACCGTACAATGACAAGAATCGACCAACGAGCGATTCCGGAGCTGAGCCATTGTTAATGAATACTTCGAAAAAATTGTACACCGAGGAATTAGCATCGAATGGATATAACGCTGAAACTGCCGACGATTTGGAAATAGGTACATTGGATTACAAAACTCACGAGCAGACACCGGCACGCGAGCGAAGCAAACTTCATAGTTTGTTTCTCGAGCCTCTCAATTATATTCCAGCGGTGTTTCTCGGTACGCTATTGAACATTTTGGATGCTTTGTCGTACGGAATGATTATGTTTCCTATAAGTGAAGCTGTTTTTTCATCATTAGCTCCGATAGGGTTGTCCATGTTCTACGTTTCATGTGTTGTATCGCAATTCGTATTTTCGTTAGGTGGATCTGCGTTCAAGGCTGGTATTGGTTCGGAAATGATCGAGGTCACCCCATTTTTCCACGTTATGGCATTGTCTATAATGAATGAGATTGGATCTCCTGAAGAAAATAAAGACGCAATCATTACAACAACTATTGTAGCTTACGCTATTCTGTCTATCGTCACCGGAATGGTATTCTTCCTATTGGGAAAGTTGAAATTGGGTTCCTTAGTTGGTTTTTTTCCCAGACACATTCTAGTAGGATGCATTGGTGGTGTGGGTTACTTCTTAGTGGTTACAGGTATTGAAGTCTCATCCAGATTGGAAGGAGGATTGTATTACAATGCACCGACTTTCTATTACTTATTCAACAACTACGTTACTGTATTAGAATGGGTCATTCCGTTGATCTTGGCCTTGATCTTAATTGTCATTCAAACGAAATTTCACAACAGTTTGTTAGTACCGTTGTATTTTATTGCGGTATTCTTTGCATTCCATCTTGTTGTCTTCGTTATCCCAGGATGGAATTTAGACTTAGTAAGAAGACATGGATGGGTTTTTCCAGAAGTTGAAGCTAGCCAGCCCTGGTATAGCTTTTACGAACTATACAATTTTAAAATTGTAGATTGGTGGTGTATTGCAAAACAACTACCCACTATGTTAGCCTTAACATTTTTTGGGATATTGCATATTCCAATCAATGTTCCAGCATTAGCAGCCACTATAAATATGGACCAAATTGATGTCGATAGGGAATTAGTTGCACACGGTTATTCAAATGTATTGTCAGGCTTGTTGGGTTCTATCCAAAATTACTTGGTTTACACCAATTCAGTTTTATTTATTAGAGCAGGTGCAGACGCCAGATTGGCAGGTGTTTTACTTGCATTTGCAACTGGTGCAGTTATGATTATTGGTCCTGTTGTTATTGGATTTATCCCTGTTTCCGTTGTTGGGGCGTTGATTTATTTGCTAGGTTATGAATTATTAAAGGAAGCATTATACGACACATGGGGTAAGCTACGGATACTTGAGTACTCTACAATATTTATCATCGTTGTTGTTATGGGAGCATGGGATTTTGTGTATGGTGTACTTGTGGGTATCTTGTTAGCATGTCTATTATTTGTTATCGAAGCAGCACGAAGACCCGTTGTTCAAGGTATATACACAGGTGTCGTCGCCAGATCTACAGTGTTAAGACATCCAAAACAACAAGAGTTTTTGAAAGATATTGGTGACCAAATATGTGTTTTTAAGTTACAAGGAACTGTATTCTTTGGATCGATTGGAGGAGTTGAAGATGTAATTAGATTAAGGTTTGAGAAGGACAAATTCAAACAGAATCCTATCAAATTTCTCATCTTAGACATGAAAGGAGTGGCATCGGTTGACTTCTCTGCGGCGGAAGGGTTTAGAAGGATGCTAAATTTATCGAATGAATTTGGTGTTCAATTAATTATTTCATCTGTCACAGATGATGATAGCATCATCAAAGCATTGAGAGATGCAGGATTATGGGATACTGAAAATGATCTAGATATCCAACTCTTCAGCACCTTGAATTATGCGTTGGAATGGTGTGAAAATTGCTTTTTGTCTACTTACAAGTTGATCAGGAAGAAGCAAAAGATTAAACCTGTAAGTCAAGCCATTGGCTCCTATTACGAACCGGTTGGCTCCATGGGTTCCCCAGATGACAATAATAAACTGTTAGTACAAGCAATGGACATCAAGTATGCTACCCCGCGTACTACACAGGTATTCAAAGCAGCTGAAAGAACCGTAAGTTATGAACAGGGAATTCAGAGTCGTTTGTCTATTGCCAATGATCCTTTAAGAAAGAAACCTTTGGCACTAATTATGATCACATTTTCAGGTTTGTCAGGTAAGAACGAAAAATTCTGGTCTAAACTTACTCCGTACTTCATAAAAGAGCAAATCCCCGAGGATTACACATTCTACGACACCTCCAAAGATCGCCCGGCATTCTTCATTGTGGAATCCGGTTTAATCAGGTCAGTATGTAAACTTGAAAGTGACGGGCGTGAGTTACGTTCCAGTATTTTGCCAATGACTGCGTTCGGGGACTTATACGAAAAAGGTTCCAATTACAGAGATATGATATACACTACTGTTAATGACACATTAACGTGGAAGCTTTCCGAGAAAAAACTAAATGAGTTGTCAAAAATCCCAGAGGGTAACATCATTTGCAATGAATTATTAAAAATTCAAACAAAACTAGTAAGAGAAAGATTTGATACAATGACTGCAAATCTTGTGATCTCAGCATAAGCACATTGAGTCATGATGAATGTTAAACATTTTAATTTTTTAATTCTTTACCATATTCAATTTATATACCATATATGGATTATTAGTCATAGTTTTATACCGAATATAAAGGCCGTATAAGGATACTGTATCTTCTTTATTTGATTTCAGGCATCTTTCGTGGTATTCCTATATTCCTGTATATAATATTAAACGGTGATGACAGAAGCGATAAAAAGGATTGTCATAATTGCTAAACGTCATTTAATTGGTATCAAGTTCAGGAATTTATACTCTAAGACATAGTCAGTCGTTGGTTATTATAACTATATTACTATGGTTGCCTTCAGGAAAATTATTTTATTGGGTTTAACCATATCAATTGCGTCGGTTGAATCCTTATCAATTGCCCGTCCATATATTGATAAAGCATTATCAGTCTTTGATATCAAGTCACATTATGCTAAAGTAGAAAAGCCAGATACGATCTTCACGTTTGCTCGTCCTGATGATAAACCAGTTCCGGGAGATTCACCAATCGTGCAATGTGAAGCGTCTGAACAACAAATTTTGGAATTACAGAGTGTAATTATTGAACCTAATCCGCCATTAAGAGGAGAGAACTTGACATTTGTGGCCACAGGAGTCTTGTCTAAGAGCATTGAATACGGTGCTTATGTTGAGGTCGATGTTAGATACGGATTCATCAAATTGCTACACCAGACTTTTGACTTGTGCGAAGAAATCAACAAGATTGGCTTGACATGTCCTATTTCGAAAGGTGAACAAGTCATTGAAAAGAGGGTTGAGATTCCTGCGGAGGTTCCTCCTGGAAGATACCTCGTCAACGCTCGTGCCTACACCAAGGACGATGAATTTATCACCTGTCTTTCAGCTATGGTTGAATTCCCACCACTTAGATCCAGATCCAATTAATAGATAGTCTACTAAATCTGTTTTCATGCATTTATATACAGCGTATTTTTGTATTTTCTCGCCCCATCATCAACTAAATTTTGGTTTGAATAGCCTTATTATCTTTTATTACTTTGATCTTTTGTATAATTATTCTAAATGTATGCCTCTTGTAGACCTATCTCAGTTGGTTAATTATAAATACCCTCAAAATAACGTGTATAACACGCAAGGCATTCTTATAGACTGAAATATAATATTCTTCCACAAGTATTTGCTCAAAAATTATATATTTCTTAGCTCCTGCGAGATCAAATTTTCATAAAGTTGTTAGTTATAATATTAAATCAAGAGAATAAGTTAAAACAAGCATCAAAATGATTGAAGTCTCTGAATATTTCTCTATTGAAATCTTCTTTATAATATTAAGGGAAACCTTAGAGACTGCTATTATTATATCTGTCTTACTTTCATTTATAAATCAAAGACCGCATACGGACCATGGAAAGCCCGGCACATCAGATACAATAAACCTCGAGGTATCCGAGAGACATTATAAGGAACAAAAGAAACTTAAGCTCCAGGTATGGATGGGTGCAATCGTTGGATTATTAATTTGTCTTGTTATAGGGTTAATCTTTATTACCTGTTTTTATATCATCGGTAAGGATTACTGGTCATACACCGAAAGAATATGGGAAGGAGTGTTTTCGTTGTTATCCAGTGTGATTATCACGATCATGGGGATTGGATTATTAAGAATTAATAAAGTTATGAAGGTAAAATGGTGGGTCAAATTGGGGTCAGCCTGCAACACTGAGGATAATCGCAGACCTCAGAGCATTGCCGGTTCCGACAGCGAAATGGATAGTGAATTGTCAGACACCCCCATGGTACAAACGCGCCCTAGCAAAAGATCTTTTACAAAGAAATATTTCTTGGCCATCTTGCCGTTAATTACCACCTTGAGAGAGGGTTTGGAAGCGGTGGTGTTTGTGGGTGGAATTGGTATGTCACAGCCCCCAATGTCCATTCCGCTTTCTATTTTTGGAGGTATTGTCGTCGGCTCCAGTATTGGATATATACTATATAAGGGTGGTAACAAGTTATCGTTACAATACTTCTTGATTTTCCTGACTTGCTTCTTATATGTTGTTAGCGCGGGCTTGATGAGCAGAGGTGTTTGGTTTATGGAATTAGAGAGGTATGTCAGATTATGTGGTGGTTTAGACGTCAGCGAAACTGGCAGTGGCCCCGGATCATACGATATTTCAACAAACGTTTGGCACGTCAATTGTTGCAATGGTTTGACTGACGGCGGATGGATGGTCTTGAATGCTATCATTGGTTGGACCAATTCTGCCACTTACGGGAGTGTTATTTCATACTGTATTTATTGGTTACTTGTTATCTTGTGGTTGGAAATAAGATTGTATGAGGAGAAAGAAGGTGTTTTGCCATTAGTTCCAATTAAATGGCAGTTGAAAAGAATCAAGAAGAAAGTCAAGTTATACGAAAGCAGACTTAAACATCATGAAGAAAATACCGATGAATATCGTGAGATCGAGAGTAATCCATCTATGGAAGTTAACCCTAGAGAAGCTGAGAGTCAATTATTATTATCTAATGACTAGGTATTTACTGGGTTGCAACACTAAAAATGTATATATGTTTTACAACAATCATACTATTTGTTTATGTGTATATAGGATGTCGATCATTGATATCATAATATTGTATTAATCACTATAATTCTTAATCGGTTCCTGACACGGCTTGAACTTTTTATGAAACAACGTTGAGAGCTCAAACGCGATTTTTCGAAACAGAATCATTTTTTTGTAACCAATGCTAAATAAATTTACTTATTGTTCTGTAGTGAACTATATAGTGCTCTAGATGGATTCTGATCAACCAGATAACAACACTTTGTGGAGCACAAATAAGTTATTATCTGACTTAGAACGGAAGTTATCGATAGTATCAAACACATCGTCATCGTCAAACCAAACCCAACAATCTCATAACTCATCAGTTATAGTAGATAGAAGCATTTCAGGAATAGGGAAACAGAATGTTCAATCGAGTGTGCTACAGTATATTAAGGAGAATGAGAACGCGTTTAATCCTAATGAGTTATTTGAAGAGAGACAACAAAAATTTTTAACTAAGCTTGGCAGAACGTATAATGATGATAAATATGCATTGAAAAACAACCATGAGAAATTTGTTACAAATGTTGACTTTGAAGACGATGGTGCTTACATAGATGATAAAAATGAAGCTAATATCTACGATTTGAAAGTGAGAGAAGATCAGCTGCTGTATGCATCTCGAGTTAATGTTACACCGGAGATGAACTATGACGACGAGGACGACACATATGTTGATGATGGTGACGGAAACGATAAAATTTTTTTCGATGATGACGACGAAAATCTATTGTTATCGCCGGAACCTCCAAGATCTCCTCCGAGAGAAATCGATCCTGATAAAGTATACGGGTTATATGATTTTTCGGGGCCCGACCCTCTGCATTGTACTTTATTAAGAGACGAGCCCGTGTACTTGATAAATGATGAAGATGATTACTGGTGTTTAATCAGAAAACTTTCTAAGGAAGAAAGAATGGCTGTCGTTCGCATGAGAATAAATGGTGATCAAACAAATACTGAAGACCCGTTTGGGGACATGGAATACAGTAAGGTAGGTTTTGTTCCAGCAGAATGCCTTGAAACCTACGGAGAAAGACTTGCGAGGCTCAATTGTTTCAAGAATGAGGAATTAGAGAAAATATCTAGAGAAACTCTTGATAATAATGACTCAATTCAAATTCTTGAACATGAGTCGCTCCATTCCGATGAAAACTCAGAACACTCGAACATATCACAAGAAAGCATACCTACTACTGGCTTAGTAAGAAGAAATACGAAGACTAACAAATCTGTAACTTTTGAAGATTTAGGCATTTTGGATTTTTATGATCAAGATGAAGACAATACCACTAATAAAGAAACTAGTGAGTTTGGCCAGCATTTTTTGAATATCTCCCATGACGAATTGCAATCATTGTCGTTACCTCGTAATGATGACGATAAAACTTCTGAGGTATTAAGTGATGTTTATCCAATCGAAATGCCGTTAATTATTAATAAGAGCAACGATAAAAAGTCATTGATAAACAAAAAGACACGCAATAATATATCATTAAATGAGAACGACTTTGAAGAAGAACCAGATGTTAACAATTCACCAGAGATCATTGAAATTCTGGACGCCGATGATGATGCAGAAATAAATCACATCATTCACGTTAAGGAAGACACCACGGATAAGAATAGTAGTAATAACAATGCAAGCAACATCGATAAAAATGATATTATCAACGTGTCTGATGAATCACTTCATGCCAGTGATAATGAAGTGAACGATATTATGTTGAATAACCCATATTCAGAATTTTCGAAACCTCCTACTGTTAAACAAGGTCATCAAGATAACTCGTCGATAGGGTCATTTTCCCCAGACACTCCACCACAGGGAAAGAAATTTTCATCATCTACTTTTGGGATCGACGAGCAAATTTCGGACGATGAAGCTAACCTGTCAACGTTTAGAAGATCCAATGTATTAGATAGACTTAACAAAATAACCTCTGATATTCAGGAGCAATTGAAATTGAATGATTATGATTCCTACAATGACGAGACTAATTTTTTGTTGGACGTAAAAACAAGCCCTAAAATTTCATCTGATCTTAAAAGCATGAGAGAAGAAAATTCTGATGATGACAATAATGAATATGACTTTGATGATTACGATGATTATGATGATTACGATGATGATTATTATTATCGTAATGAAAGTGATCAAGATGACCAAAGATATTCTGAAGGCGTTGGTGTAATTACTCCTCTAACAAGTTCGAATTCGTTATCTAATGGCATGGCTCCTATAAATACGGATTTAGTTGATAAAAGAAACTCAAAACCAGTTCATGACATGTTCATTCCAGTACTTGGGAAATTTGATCTGCTAGCAGAAAAACTAGCTAGACTAGACGAATTAATATGAATATTTTCCAGAATTTGACAACTTACATTGGAAAATATATATTTATGCATCTGTACTTTAGTTAAAGAATATAATTCTTAAACCCACTCTAATATTAATGTGTATATACTAAGTAATGAACAATTTAGTATGGCGGTTACGTAGCGCGTGAATTCTCATCCATTAGCCGCATAGACTTTTATTTTTTTTTTTTTTAAGAAAAGAAAATTCATAGAAATAAAACCAACGATTTAAAGATTTTAATCAGTGCTAATTGTTTTATATTGAGCTGAATAAGGCTTCATATCATTTATAGTACCCTCGGAGTATAGTCCCACAAAGATTAAATAACGGAGGACTTCTTAAAATGTCGTGGACAGCTGATCCAGAAGCTTTAGAGCAATTAAAGCACATATTTAAGGGCACATTATCGTCAAATAATCAAGAAAGAAATTTAGCAAATGAGGCACTAATTCAAGCAAGACAGCAACCTGAGATTGAAAACTACTTATTCGATATCTTAGTTTTGGATAACACTGCTAGGTCCGACGTGAGAGCTGCAGCAGGTATTAATTTGAAAAACAGTATACTAAAAAATGATAGCCCTCACCACGTTAAGAACAGATATTATCTATTAGAGAATATTTTGAAAGGATTGATGGTTCATGATAACATGGTAAGAAATATTACTGGTAATGTCATTACGTCATTATTTTCCATCTTCGGAATTGAAGGATGGCCTCAAGCATTACCACAACTCATCGAATTGGCAAATCTCAATACGCCTGATAGAACGTATACTGCCCAAGAAGCTGCTATGGGTGCCTTGGGTAAAATTTGTGAGGATAGTGCATTGTCATTGGATCGTGAATTCAACGGTGAAAGACCTTTAAACTTTATGATCTCGAACTTTTTGAAGTTGTCCAGTAACCAGTATAGCGGTAGAATCAGAGCTTTATCAATTCACTGTATTAATCAATTTATTCCATTGAAAACTCAATCTTTTTTGATTCATTTGGATGTATTTTTGCTGAAGTTGTTCGAATTGGCTACGGATTCCAATAACGAGGTGAGGAGAAATATATGTACTTCATTTTCAATGGTGTTAGAAACTAGACCTGGTAAAATAATGCCCCACCTAGATGGTGTCATTAACTACTGCTTACACTTAATGCAAGATTCTGACGAAGAAGTGGCTCTCGAAGCCTGTGAATTTTTATTGGCATTATCAACGTCACCAGAAACTGAATCAGACAAAAATCTTTTCAATCCAAAATTAAAGATCATTTTGCCAACGTTATTGGGAAAGATGGTTTATTCACAGGAGGAAATTTTCTATATGGAAATGATTGATGAGAGAGATAATGCAGATATTGCTGATAAAGATGAAGATATCAAACCACAAACAGCTAAATCCAAAGATTCACATACAGCAGCGACCAACAACGATTTTAAAAAGGATACCAAACCAGCTGATTTTGATGACGATACTGATTCTGAATTCGAAGATGAAGATGATGAGGATCTGGAAATTGATCAATGGAGTTTGAGAAAATGTTCAGCAGCTACTCTAGATATATTATCACTTAATTTTCCGGAAAAAGTATTACATGTTGCATTGCCAATCTTACAAGAGCATATTGTCTCACCAGATTGGCCAGTTCGTGAAGCTGCAATACTTGCGTTTGGTGCCATAAGTAAAAGCTGTACTGAATTATCAAGAGATAAATTGCCAACTTTAGTTCCATTCTTAGTCGACAGATTGCAAGATCAAGAACCAAGAGTAAGACAAATCACTTGCTGGACTTTATCCAGATTTTCCACGTGGGTGGCGGAAGAGGCACACGAAGGAGGTCAGTATGCAAATTATTTTCAACCGACATTCCAATCCATTGTCACTTGTGCGTTGGATAACAAAAAAGTGGTTCAAGAAGCTGCGTGTTCAGCATTGTCCTCATTCATTGAAGAATCTGATGCTTCTTTAATTGAATTTTACTTAGATCCATTGCTAGACCATTTTGCAAAATGTTTCCAAACCTACCAACGTAAGAATCTAATTATATTATATGACTGTGTTCAAACATTCGTTGAGAAAATGGGATATGAGAAGCTATCCTCAAAACCTGAATATATCAATACATTATTACCACCGTTATTACATAAATGGCAGATTTTGGACGACAACGATACTGCATTATGGCCATTATTAGAATGTATGGCATCCATTGCAGCCACGTTAGGAGAACTATTTGCTCCATATGCAATTCCAGTATATGAAAGAGCTATCAAAATATTATCAAATTGTATTGAATTGGACCAACAATGCCAAACTGATGCATTAATTGATGCTCCAGAAAAAGATTTTATGGTGACATCTTTGGATTTAATAGATGGTTTAATTCAAGGATTTGGTCAGCATTCTATTGAGTTAATTCAACAACATGGAACAAATTTGATGGATTTAATTATGATCTGCTTTGAAGACCATACCGATGACGTGAGACAGTCGGCATATGCGTTGTTAGGTGATTTAGCGATTTTCACAATTGAGGCTACAGTAAAGCCATATTTGCAACCAGTATTCATTAGCATTGGAAACGAAATTAACAACAGAACATATAATTCCTTCCCAGTGTACAATAATGCTATTTGGGCATTAGGTGAAATTGCTATGAGATTGTCATATGATGATATCAAACCATATTTAAGTAATTTAGTTGACCTAGTAATCCCTGTTTTAAATAGTTCTGAAACTCAACAAACAGTTCTAGAAAATGCTGCTATCTGTCTTGGTAGAATGGGTCTTCATGGGGGATCAGAAGTTATATCTCCAAGACTTTCTGAATTCATAGTACAATGGTGCGCACAAATGCTATATTTAGTAGACAATAATGAAAAGGAAACGGGTTTTCAAGGTATGCTTAATATAGTAAATGGAAATCCAGATCAAGGATTTGGAGGTTTGTCGAATCAGCAAGGTAAGAAGAATTTGGCAATATTTTTTGTGTGCATAGGTAATTATTTAGAACCTCCAGAATCTTTGAAGAATATGTTTGGCCAATTATTAGCCAGTTATAAAAATATGGTTGGTAGCGAAATTTGGGAAACCCAAATAATGTGTCATATAGACCAAGAAACAAGACAATATATTCGTAGCGTTTATGGAATTTGACATGAGAATTTCAAAATCTTATGCATGAATGTTATCTAGAGTATATATTTATTGTTTTTTTGTTTAGATTTTTATTTCTGTCTTAATAAGACTTAATTCGTAATTCATTAAATTGTATATAACTATATGCTGACATGTACTTTCTCTCCGTCTTTCTCATTTTCGCCATACAAAACCTCGTTTACTAATGTAACAGGTAAATCCCAGACTCCGCTAGGAGATTTCCAAAGATACTCAATATTTTTATTAGCTCTAGCTACCTCATTATCCTCGGAAGAACCAGCCAAAACCGAATGTTCATCAACAAAATTCCGTATATCATTTAAATGCAACGTTAAATTTTCAGTATTGTATAATGCCAACGCAACATAAACATAGACCATCAACATCAAAGTATATGCTGGAATGGCCAATGCCCAATATTTATCAGGGTAATAGTATATAGACATATCTCGTAGCACCAGATCGGGTATTAGGGTCCAGCCAGCCCAGCAGGTTAGAAATGTAGCACTTATCACATATATGAAAAATCCTTTGTATTCGGCATACAGAGTTATATTTGTCGACACAATCACATCTGAATGCCTCGCAAGAATGTCCTCCAGCGTATTATTTGAAGGATTGGATGGTGATATTGAACGGACTCTATTCAAGTTGAAAGACGACATACTTTTACTATCCCAATATTCTGCAAACCCATAAGTCGATTCACTCTTCTAGACCGCAGATTTTCATAATCGCATCTCCAATTTTGCGTAATAGTTTACATCAAGTTTTTTACATAATAATCCTACGAACATGACTGTGTATGTAACTATCTCTAATTCAATTATTATCTCCAACGTCTTGTCGAAGATGCGAACTTGCGTACACCTAATGTCTGAATTACAGCAATTACCAGGTACGTCCCAAAGCGTTGGTACAAAAGACCACAAAAATTATTTAATTATTCAGCCTAAAAGACTTTGTCCAGTTAGTAAGATTTATAGGCTTATTCTGCAAACTATTAGTTTTAAGTAATCTCTCATTACGTCTATGTGATTTTTTATATAGCAATAATTTCTATAGTGATACTATTCTGTTAAATCACACAGTATTTTTCAAGAAATGTCATACTTTACAGATATCTTACAAAATAAATAATAATTCCCAAACACCTTATAGAAGTAAATGGTTATTTCGCTAGAGGTTACTCTCAAGAAACTCTTATTGATCGCAATATAAGCTTTAGAATCTAGTTATATAACTACGACAAAGACATATAACATTAGTTATATTTGCAGCTAATTATGGTTGAATGGTTAACACAAAAACAGTATAGTACAAAACGTAGGAAACATCGGGTAACCTTTACAAAAATCGGGTAACCTTGGGCTGATCTTACAACGCGGTTAGCTCTGACTCATTACCTGTTTCGGCCATCAATTTTTTCAGTGAATATAATCTGAATCTATTACAGACTTTTTCTTGAAATAATTTAGTTACTAACTCTATAGTCAATAAGAGTGTAATTAGTTTAATAGCATTCCACATAATGATTAGTATTAGATCTTTAGTCAAATGGAATGTGACGTCTAGTTCGTTGACTAGGCTCAATTGCTCTAAATTATTATCGTATCAAAATGCTAGAAAATTTTCAAGTTTCAATTTGACTTTGAAAAACCAACAACCAACTTACGCCGGTGCACAATTATTGAAACAGTTCACAGATGACCATGCTCAAAAGTTAGTTGATGTGTCGAAGGTTTTAGTTATTGGTTCTGGTGGGTTATCCATTGGTCAGGCCGGTGAGTTCGACTATTCTGGATCACAGGCTATTAAGGCTTTGAAAGAAGCAAAAAAACAATCGATTTTGATTAACCCTAACATCGCCACGAACCAGACTTCTCATTCGTTGGCTGACGAAATATATTACTTGCCGGTTACTGCTGAATACATTACTTATATTATAGAGAGGGAAAGACCAGATGGTATTCTCTTAACCTTCGGTGGTCAAACCGGGTTAAACGTTGGTGTTAAATTGGATAAAATGGGTGTTTTTGAAAGATACGGAGTCCAAGTTTTAGGTACCCCTATCAAGACATTAGAGACTTCCGAGGACCGTGAATTATTCTCGCGGGCATTGAAAGAAATCGATATCCCAATAGCTGAATCTATTGCAGTCGAAACCGTTGATGATGCATTAGCTGCTGCCGAGGACGTCGGATATCCAATTATTGTTAGATCCGCATACTCATTAGGTGGTCTTGGTTCTGGGTTCGCGGTAAATGAAGAAGAATTAAGAAATTTAGCCTCGCAATCGTTATCTTTGGCTCCACAAATCTTGGTTGAAAAGTCATTAAAAGGATGGAAGGAAGTTGAATACGAGGTTGTACGTGATCGTGTTAGTAACTGTATTACTGTCTGTAATATGGAAAACTTTGACCCGTTAGGAATTCACACTGGTGATTCGATTGTTGTAGCCCCATCTCAAACCTTATCAGATCAAGAGTACCACATGTTAAGAACTGCGGCTATCAAGATTATTAGACACTTAGGTGTCGTTGGTGAATGTAATGTTCAATACGCATTACAACCAGATGGGTTAGATTATAGAGTCATTGAAGTGAACGCTCGTTTGTCCCGTTCCTCCGCATTAGCTTCCAAGGCAACTGGGTATCCATTAGCGTACACAGCTGCTAAGATTGCTTTAGGACACACTTTACCAGAATTGCCAAACCCTGTCACCAAGACTACGTCGGCTAATTTTGAACCTTCATTGGATTACGTGGTAACTAAGATTCCGAGATGGGATTTGGCTAAATTTCAGCATGTCAAGAGAGACATTGGTTCTGCTATGAAATCCGTTGGTGAAGTTATGGCAATTGGCCGTAACTTTGAAGAATCCATCCAAAAAGCTATTAGACAAGTTGATCCATCGTACATAGGTTTCCAAGGTGACAGATTTGACGATTTAGATGACGCTTTAGCCAACCCAACTGATAGAAGATGGTTAGCCGTAGGGCAAGCTTTACTTCATGAAAATTATTCTGTCGATCAAGTTCACGAATTGACTAAGATTGATAAATGGTTTTTATACAAATTAATGAACATTGTTAATATGTATAGAGAATTAGAAAGTGCAGGAAATTTATCTAATATTAACACTGATTTAATGACTCGCGCTAAGAAGTTAGGTTTCTCAGACAAGCAAATTGGTTTATGTGTTTCCGCAAAGGAATTAGAAGTTAGAGAGGTAAGAAAACAATTTGGAATCACTCCATTTGTTAAGAAGATTGACACTTTAGCAGCAGAATTCCCAGCGAATACAAACTACTTGTATACTACTTACAATGCCACCTCATCTGACTTAGACTTTAATGAAAATGGTACAATGGTATTAGGTTCTGGAGTTTATCGTATTGGTTCTTCAGTTGAATTCGATTGGTGTGCAGTCTCCACAGCTCGTGCGTTAAGAGAATCTGGCCGTAAGACAATTATGATCAACTATAATCCAGAGACAGTTTCGACCGATTTCGATGAAGTTGATAGATTATATTTCGAAGAATTGTCATTAGAGAGAGTTCTCGATATTTATGAATTAGAGAATGCTCATGGTGTTGTTGTCAGTGTTGGTGGTCAATTGCCTCAGAATATTGCATTGACGTTACAAAACTCAGGTTGTAGAGTTTTAGGTACTAATCCGGAAGACATCGATAAAGCAGAAGATCGTCATAAGTTTTCTCAAATTTTAGATTCTATCGGAGTTGACCAACCAAAATGGAAAGAATTAACTTCTATCGAGGAAGCTGAAAAATTTGCTAAAGATGTCGGCTTCCCAGTATTAGTCCGTCCATCATATGTTTTAAGTGGTGCAGCCATGTCTGTTATTAATAATGATTCTGAATTAGCTGAAAAACTCGGAAATGCCTCAAAGGTTTCGCAAGACTACCCTGTTGTCATTTCCAAATTTATTCAAGGAGCGCAAGAAATTGATATTGATGGTGTTGCAAGTCAAGGTGAAGTTATAGTTCATGCAGTATCTGAGCACGTCGAGAATGCAGGTGTTCACTCTGGTGATGCTACATTAGTATTACCACCTCAGAACTTATCTCCAATTATCATGAATAGGTTGAAAGGAATTGCCGATAAAGTTGCGGCAGCCTGGAAAATCACCGGTCCATTTAATATGCAAATCATCAAGAATGACCAAAGTGGTACATTAGACGATAATGACTGTGAATTGAAGGTTATTGAGTGTAACATTCGTGCATCTCGTTCGTTCCCATTCGTTTCCAAGGTATTGGGTGTTAACTTTATTGATGTTGCAACCAAAGCATTAATCAAGGAAAACGTTCCAAGACCAACCAACTTGATGGATAAGAAGTACAACCATGTCGCAACTAAAGTCCCGCAATTTTCTTTCACTAGGTTAGCTGGTGCCGATCCATTCCTTGGTGTCGAAATGTCGTCTACTGGTGAAATTGCCTGCTTTGGTGATGATTTGCTTGAAGCATACTGGACCTCCATTCAATCTACCATGAACTTCACTGTCCCACAACCTGGATCAGGTATATTATTTGGCGGTGATTTGACTAATGACAAATTAGGCAATGTTGCGGCCACAGTTTCTGGTCTTGGTTATAAATTTTTCACTGCATCTGACTCAGTGAAGGGTTATTTGAAAGCTTATGTCAGCGAAGAGATTGAAGTCATTGAATTCCCAAAAACAGACAAAAGGGCGTTGAGAGAAATCTTCCAAAAACACAAAGTTGGCGCTGTGTTCAACTTGGCGAAGGCAAGAGCAGATGACCTATTGGACGAAGATTATGTCATGAGAAGGAATGCAATTGATTTTGGTATCGCCTTATTCAATGAGCCTAATACATCTGCATTATTCGCGCAGTGCTTGAAAGCCAAAATCGCTACCAAGCCACTGTTCGATGAATTGCCTTCTGGCAAAATCACTGTTCCCCATGAAGTCAAGAGATGGAGTGAATTCATTGGTGGTAAGCCCGTATAAACCAGCCACAAATATGTTTATATCAGTGTCTCTGGTACATTTTTATTTCCCACGAGAGTGAGTTAGTAATACTATTTAATGTCAAAGTACTTCCCAACTGTAAAAATTGTACATGTAGCCTTAAAATTTCCGAAGATCCCGCCTATTCGGGAATGCCCCATACATCATGCATGGTTTAATTACCAGAATTAGACGAGATTCTTATAAAAATTACGGACCGGAATTATCCTTTCTTGTTTAATCTAATTTGCCGATGAATATCTTGTATGGTGCATACACGATGTCTTGTCCTAATTTAATAATAGGCGGTGCTGTATCGTACATTTTTCACAAGACTGAGAAAAAGAATTATAGAAGGATATAATAGAAACGAGAGCAAGCATTGGCCTGGCCAATCACCAAACGATACGTCAGTTATACTAACGGTGATCTAGATAATAAATCTATTATTTTCGCATGAGCTAATGTCACAAACAGTAACAAACCATTAGATGTCTTTTCCGAACTACCACCTCGGCAAATCTTGCCAAGCAATGCGGAAGCCACTAAAATTCTTTGCTGAATTTAAGACTTATCTTGATAATCTATTGAAAAATAAAAATGTTTTATTCGCAGCTCGTAAATTTGTGCGAAAACGTTTTTTATTAAATAGCAGTTTATCGCACTATTGAAAAATTTTAATTTTATCTTTTTCATCAGTAACGACAAAATGAGTGAAACCAGTTCATATAGAGGCACGGCAGATGCCACTGCTACTGAGGAATTCGACAAAGACAGCGAGTACAAGAGTGAAGTACCAAATGCATACGCAAACGAGGCTTCTGTTCCTATGGTTGTGAAATCCACTTCCAAGTCTTTTGGTGTCAGAAAAACGGAAATTTTGGTTGAACAATTCACTCACCCAGCGTTTAGAATTTTCTTTCTTTTCACAATTTTTCTCGTTTCTTACGCTTATTCGTTAGATGGTACTGTAAGATATGTCTATCAGACACATGCAACAGATTCGTATGGTCAGCATTCATTGTTATCCACCATCAATGTGATCAGAGGTGTTATTGGTGCCGCTTCGCAACCCACTTATGCGAGATTATCAGATATTTTTGGTAGATTTGAGTTATTCATTTTTTCAGTTATTTTCTACGCTATGGGTACCGTTATTGAATCACAAGCTTACGATATTTACAGATTCGCTGGCGGTACGGTTTTGTACCAAGTGGGATACTCTGGCGTCATACTAATCTTGCAGGTTATCTTGGCCGATTTTTCCAACTTAAATTGGAGAGTATTTTGTTCGCTTGTTCCTGCTATGCCATTTATCATCAATACATGGGTTTCAGGTAACGTTACAGAATCGGCTTTGGCAGCCTACTCCTGGAATTTTTGTATTGGTATGTGGGCGTTCATATTCCCACTATTATGTATACCGTTTATTTGCTGTTTAATTGCCATGCAATGGAAGGCGCGTATGACCCCTGAATGGAAAGAAATCAGAGCAGAAGAAAAGGAGATTAATAAATGGAGATCTTTGAAGGACAACATGTTTGTGGATTTATTCTGGAAAACTGATGTAATTGGAGTTCTTTTTATTATTATTGTCCTTGGATTTGTCTTGGTGCCTTTAACTTTAGCTGGAGGAGTTACAAGCGGAGGTACAGCAGACCCAAGTGAGATGCGTGAAAAATGGAATCAAGCCTATATCATCGCTCCTTTGGTTATTGGATTTGTAATGATCGTACCTTTTGTTTTTTGGGAGTATAAATTCGCTAAATATCCAGTCTTCCCATTCGTACTTATGAAGGACCGTGGTGTTTGGTCAGCATTGTTTATTGCTATTTTTATTGATTTTGTTTACTACATGCCAAATGATTATATATACACAGTTCTTGCCGTTGGTATGAGGGCGAGTGACAAGGCAGCCACGAGAATTGCTTCGTTATATTCATTTGTTTCGGTTATCACTGCTGTAATATTTGGATTGATTGTATCTAGAATTAGAAGGTTGAAACCATTCATTATTTTTGGATCAGTTTGCTGGATTGGTTCTTTAGCTGTACTTTATGTGTATAGAGGAAGTAATGATGGTACTGAATCAGAGAAATATATTAATGGTGTGATTGGAGGATTATGTTTTATGGGTTTTGGAGCTGGTTTATTTACGTACCCAACTCAAGCTTCCATTGAAACTTGTACTAACCATGAACATATGGCCCTTATTATTGGATTGTATTTATCCTTCTATAATATTGGTATGAGTATTGGCTCTTGTGTTAGTGGTGCTGTCTGGACTAATACATTATATGGTTATCTTGTTAATAAATTCGAGGACGCGGATCTTGGTACTGCTGGTGCTAAACTAGCTTACAAAAATCCATTTACATATATTGTTGATTATAAATGGGGTTCTCCACAAAGAGTTGCAATTGCCTTAGCCTATGCTCAAACACAACGACTTTTGTGCATTGTTGGCTTATGTTTGAGTTTCGTTTTGTTCTTTGCAACTTTCTTGTTAAGAGATCACAGATTAGAAAATGTTCAATCCTTAGAATTACTCCACGAGGAAGGAATTAAGGCTGAAGATGGTGAAGTAGTCGTTAATAATTATGATCATGACATCATGCTTTCTAAGGTTAAATCTTTATTCAAACGCAAATAGAGGTCAAAAATTACAGCTTTAATTTTCCATTACATTTTCGTACAGCACATCTTTATTTATATTCTTTAGGGGACTATCGCACATATAATTTAACTAATACTTATGTTTTATTTCGAATTGTAACATGTAGCCTGCGAACATAGAACGAATACGTCTAGGCTACGGTCCAAGTCAATATAACGATTTAAAGCTATGAATATAAAAAAAGAACTTAACATAATAGAAATAAATATCGACAAACTAGCATTAACAGCAATATCTTGTAATATACAAACCATACATGATGCGAACAGTTCACAATAAGTCATCATCTTCCTTTTCCACGACCGAATTCTTAACCTTCAACAACAATTGGGTCTTCAATTTATCTAATTTACTAAATTGATCAAATTCAAAGACCTTATCCGAAAACGCTTGGACATCCCCCTGTTCGATTGACTCGAAAACATCTTGTATGAGCCTGTATTCTCTGGTTGATTCCCACGAAGGCTCCTCAGCGAGATAGTTGGCCGATTTCTTTTGCGCTTCAATCGTGTCGTCTAAACATAAAGTACACAATAAGCTTTTTAAAAAATAGTCTTTTAGATTCCACTTGGTCAAGTTATTGCCCAACAGGTTCTTAATAATTATATTATATAGTTCAATAGCCTTTTGATAGTTGCCGGATAAAGCACTCAAGTCTGCACACTTCAAATACGCTTTGTTGGACAACGCCTCTGCATGGTCTGTAGTAAAATAGTCTCCTGCTTGTTCATAGCTCTTAATGGCATTTTCCGAGTCACTGTTTGATTCATATAACTCAGCCAAGTCCATAGTAAAGTTTGCTGCTCTTCTGAACTGTCCGTTCTGTGTTAAGAAGATATGTATAGCCTTGGATAATGCGTCAATAGCATCAGTCGGTGAAACTCCTTTGAAGCACTTGTATGCCTCAATTAAATGATTAGCAACATCATTATGATTAGACAATTCCTTCTGAATGTCTGCCGCTTTGATAAACTGACTTCCTGCCTGGTTGAAATCTTTATTTAATCTATACTGGTTCGCCGCTTGAATGAAGAGATCAGTTGCTTCTTCTAATCTGAACGAATTGGATGACCCAGACAAAAGCAGCATAAATCCTGTCTTTGGCTTAGTCAACTTTTCTGCCTCTGCTATCAATGAACGTGGATCAGACATATCGTATACTAATTCCTGGTTCTTTGAGGTACAATATGGTCTACAGTCCTTTAAAACGTATGTGATTAATATAAGCGTTTTGTGTAACTCCAACACTCATGTGACCCAATCTGCTAAATAAATCGTTTGTTTACTTCAGTCTTAACGGTTGTGACAAGAATTAATGATTTGAACAAAGATGTCTTCCGAAATAGACAGGATACGTTACGAAAGATTAAGGCTAGTGTGTAAGAAGGCGTTGGAACAATCCATTAAAAAGTCACTCGCTGTTGAGCAAATTAAAACATGCTATCCAACTATCGCTAGCACAGACGAAGGGCAGAAATCATTAGAGATTGCAAGATCACAGATTATCAAGTTTTGGCACAACAATTCGACCAAAGAATTTGATTTGATCTTCAGAGAACGTAATATAGAAACCAAATTAAATGAGCTCGATGAAATAATACAAAAGGCACAGGAAAGAAGGCTGGAAGGTAAAGAAAAACCTGTCGAGGTGGATAGACTCTCTCCTTCGGATTTGATAGAGTCTTCGTTATCAGAGACTAAAAAATCGTCGGTCGAAAGCTTGACCATGATTTATAATCAGTTATGTCTTGATAATATGGAGTTGTATGGCAAGTTAAATGCTTTATGCGAAGAAAGCGAAACTATAAAGTCTGATTTGAAAAGCCTGATTAATTTATTAAACGAAGATCTTAAGAGCCTCAAAGACGATGATTCAAGGGTGAGGTTGGATGAGCTTATAGCTACTATGGGAGAATAATTCTGTGTTGTAATGTTATTCATAGGATTATTCGGTATTGTAATTATATATATGTAAACTTAGTGTATAATAGAAATAATATTACCTTTTAATATTGATTAATTTATTTGTATTTACAAGTATTTAACAGTCAATCAGCGTTTAGTTTCACCAAGACGTTGAATTTCTTCGTGATTTCTTTTAGCCAATTGATTATATCCGGTAACTCTCTTTTGTAATTCAACAATTTGGGCTTCCTTCTTCTTTTGTTTATCGGACAACTTGATCAATTGTTTGTCTCCCCATACCTTATAGTCTTGTAAGTATTGTCTGCCCATGTTGAATTCCCTGGTAATAACATCGTCGGTTAAACCTAACTTAGCAATAGTGTGGTAGTATTGTTCAGCATTATCTTTCTTCAAGTACTTTAATATCCTTTGTCTATGCTGGACCATTTCGCGGACATGCTGAATATGTTCTTTGTCCTTGAATAATTGCTTAACATGGTCCATACCTAAGTGTATTCTGGCGGTCAACACTGCTGCCTGAACCTCAGGAGAGCCTGTGTCACCTTCTTCTCTTTGAAACTCTTCACGGGCATACTGAATAGCTGCCTTCTTCTTGTCTTGCGAGTTTGTGTTCTTGATATTAAGGATGGTCAATAATGCTCTCTTCTTTCTTTCTTCGGATGCACTTATGGAATCATGCAAAATATTACTTCCACTATTCCTATCGATGTTGGCCTTTTCTGCACCATACAACAACTTTTCAAACTCATCTCTTTGATATCCATAGGCTAAGTTAGTTGGTTCTTGCAATTCAGCTCTGATTCTTTTTATAAATGCATTATTTTCATCCCCCAAAACTGGATCGACTTGAAACTTGACATTTTCTAAAGAATGCTTCTTAACATTATTGACGTCTCTAACGATCTGTCTCTTAAGTCTTGCCTCCCTTCTTCTGAGAGATTTCACTTTCGACCTGGTTGCTTGATCTGGTATAAATTGTTTAGCCGCAAGTATTGGCTGGATCCTATTTGGGATCGCATTAGCTATAGGTTTTCCCGTAGAGAGTAAACGGCAACCAGTTTGAAACATGCTAATATGGTTTGATTTCGACGGTTTTAATTGTCTCCAATAAATTACATTCATTCATTGAACTTCGAAAAATTCGAGTCGAAATTTTCCAGTGTATATTATTCGGTTAATACACGCTATAAAGAGGATGCCATATTACATTAACTATAGAAATAGAAGATTAGAAAGGATTAGTTGATTGAACAGATAGACATGGACATATATGCTGGAATCACGGCAAATGATGCATTAATATCACTTCTGAAAAAGTGGTATCCTAAATCTCCAAAGAAGGCTAATCCAAAGTTTATCAATGACGTGCATCAGTTGGTAATAAATGCAAATTCTAGAGATCTATATGACATTTTGTATCATACAAAGTACTTCGACAATGTACTATGGAACTTTTTTCATCGAGACATAACGTCTAACCATATTGAGCTTATTGTTTGCATTGTATTGTACGATATTGAACAAGGGTACGGCAAATTAATAGACATCATTCTTAAAGATGCAGAAGAATTTCAACAGTTGTTCGAACGATTGTTAAACATCACAATTACCCCCTGTCAGTTGTCCACATTAAGACTTCAAAAGATAATTCTCTTATTTATCAACCAATTGGTAACATTTAAGTTGTCTCATCCACTTGTGAGAAAGACCCTAAACGGCTTATTTAGCATTACTATTTGGTCAAATATGTATAATTATCAGAAAATGCTTGACAACGAAGAATTAATGAGAGAATTTAACCAAAAACAGTCAGTGATTGAAAATTGTGATTCAATTTCGACAAAGTCATATTTAGTATTGAAAAGAAGATGGATTTATACACTTATTACCAGTTATATGTCATTATTACAAACTGGAGATATGGTCCAACATTCGCAATTTATTCAATACCTGGAGAGCTTTATCCAGTTACTAATTTCATGTATAAGTCAGTTACCAATAAGAAATTACTTTAATTCCATGTTGAGAAATTTACGATTTATTTCATGTTTTCATTCGATTGATAATAAGAATAATAGACTTTTAGAATTCGTTAAAGTTTTGAAATATTTCATATATTTTCCGATTGACGACTTTACAGGCGAAGAGTATTTTGAAGGTAATAAGTATCAAATTAATTTTTATAACTTACAAAAGATTATCTACTTGAAGTTAAGCGAATCGCAAAGTGACAAGATCAAAGACTTTATTTTGGTGCCATCGGTTTATAATTACTCACCGGAGAAATTGAAAAACTTTCTTTCGTATTTTAAATTAGACGATATAATTGTTATTGCTAACAAGCTCCAAATCATTGATCACATTTCAGATAATTTTAAGAATTGTGATTTTATAATTGATGTAATTGCAAATGATGTTTTCACACCTCAATATAATATCAAGGGGCTTGGCCAGATGATAGACAATTATTCAGAAGTTGACATAATTGACGAATTCAATGATGTATACAAGGAAGGGAGCATGTTTCAGCCTATTCCGTTACCCCAAATTCATAATACACAATATTTGTGTATGTCAGATTACATAGTGAGAGAAGTTATTAATTTAACGACAAATTTTAAGCAGGTGGCTAATAATCATATTAATCAAGTTTTAGAAAGATTGAAGTTATCGGTCGACCCACAGAACAATCTTAGGATAAAGGGCACGAGTAAATATTTCTCACCAATTGAATCTTTAACCATATTTGATAAATCAACTGCTGAATTAATAATTTCAACCAATAAAGATTGGAAAGACACAATAAAAATTAATGATTATATTTTATTAGTGCAGTTGATGAAACCAAATAAATACTCACCGCATGAGAGAGTCATTAAGCATGGACTAAATATGATTAGATTTAAGAAAGTTTTAGAATTGAGTGGTAAAGGAAAACAGAGAAGATTACTTATCAATTGGAAAGACGATTTGAGCGATCGCTTTAATTATATTATAAGACTACCGTCAGAAATCGCTTCTCTCGACAGATTAAATGTCATTGATAATGATATTGACCTCACTGATATCAGGTTACCAGAATATTTAGGTGATTTATTTTTGGGAATAGATAAACCAGCCACTGCGCAGTACATGCATCAAGGAGATAGACCACGTAAGTTGAAAATTGACTGCATTAACGTTGGTCATTTAAAGTACAAGCTTGAATTCGAAAACAGTAAGAGACGAAAAGGTATTGAAAATCAATCGTTTGCAGGCGACCCACCGTATATTTTGAAGGTTAATGAAAAGGGTGACACTGCAATAGTCCAATCAATTGTTGGTCAACGGTCGACCTATAAATTGAATGACGAACAAGCTCAGTGTTTAGTACCAAGTGTAAGCACTGGTGTTACAGTCATAGATAGCCCACCTAATTCTGATGGAGAACTTTTGCAGTCGATAATTTGCAATCTACAATTGAATTTTCCTAAAGAACGAACCTTAGTTATCTTCTCCAACGATGTATCTTTAGACCAGTTCGAAGTTGAGTCAGTAAAATCGCTTAAGGTTTTCAATGATCCAAAGAGATACGATAAGAGTATCGAGGTATTGTTTGGTTCAATAAGAACAACGTTAGATCAGACGGAGATATTAGCCGAGCTTGTTGGCCTAAAGGACATGGGATTTGGTCAAACATGTGAGAATGCCTTATTGTTGTTTCCTAAAATCAAAGAGACGTGGAAAATGTTTTTGGATGCTGTGAAAGAAGATAGACTGATTGTTTCCAGCTATCCGTTCAAACAGTTTTCGAAGTTAACATTGGGTGACACATTCGAAAACGATTTGCAGAAAATAGTCGTCTCATACAAAGATATTACACAGTTATTTCAAGATATCCAGAACCTAGCTCCGATAGTTAAATTCCTGAAGAAAAAAGACGAGCTCATAAAGTTTCTTATCCGCAAGTATGCTCAATATGTACTTGTAACCCCGGAGACTTTAATAAGTCAGAAAATTTACCAGAACAAATTTGATACTATTATTTCAGTTGGAGAAAACATTCCCCAACTTACGTGGTTATTGCCCGTCATCAACAATCCTTATCTAAGAAGATACGTCGTGTTGGGTGATTTATCGCACAGTAACAAGTCAAGATGGAGATTCTTGGGCGTTCCGTCGCTTAAGTTGCGAAAAGTGACTGCAAGACAAGAGTTCATCCAGTACTACAACGACAACTACAATCAGGAACTAGTCAGTCTAAATGACGGGCCATCGGCCAACGGCGGGTTCAAGGAAACCCATCAAATCATCCCGGTAGACACAGAATCCTCGAGCGGTTCAGTCAGCGTGAACGAAGCTGAATACGCGGTCGCGTTGTACCAATACATGAGGCTATTAGGATACCCAGCGCAAAAAATATCCATTATCGCCATGACGTCGTACCAGAAGATGCTCATACAAGAGGTCCTCAGTGCGCAATGTGGTGAAGCCATGTCGAACGATTCGGCGCACTTCACGTTTGGATGGCCCATAGTCGAAACAGATGACTGCTGCAACCCAAACGCCTATTTGATCGTGTCAGCCTTTGGGCGCAGAACTACCCGCTTGCGATGTACAGTAAACGCCACGCACGGCCTCTATGTCGTAGGACGCTACAACCAGAACAACTTCCCAAACCGTTCTCTCACGGTCGTGAACGGTGAGATGTACAACAGGTTGATCGAGCGAGAACCAAAACACTTGTACGAAATCGTCGGCTACGACCACTTGAGACAATATGTGTCCCAAATGACGGCCATGAGAACAGGTGCTGCAAAATAGCCTATTCGCACATCCTCCCTCCCACCCGACTATACACCAATGTATCTGTACCTGTATTATTAAATATATATCAACTATTCAGACAGAATATCTGTAACGCAATTTTAGCGGCGACTGACACCGATTTAACTTTAAGCAGCACGTAACAAGTAGTCTTTCCATAATCAGACTACCAGGTATTCCCAACCTTAACCCCGAAGTTTAATTTGTAGTGCATATTCCATAACCTTGAAACCAACCCTATCTTGTGTCTGTTACTTGCCAAAGTCGCACCACGTTACGGGTGTTCCCCTTTGGCCTTCTGTCCTGCTTTCGCAGGTTGTCGATGCCCACTTGTATATTATTTAGGTAGCCTCTGCTGTATTTTAGACTCCGGTGGGCGACGGCTAGAAACCGTACCGCCATGGCTGCATCAATCGAAAGACATCGGCCAAATCCGGAGCTAGTTGGTTGTTCAATACCTAACAATCTTCCCGAGCTATTTCCGAATTTCAGATCTCAAAGGGCCCAAAATTCGCGCCTATCCTTTTGCGCCTAATGGATGCGCACCCATACACCATTATACCCGCGCGGTCGTCTCGTTAGTTATCTACAGTGGTTTGCCTTATCTCCATTACATAATCAGAATCAAGTCAAAAAAATTGTATTACACAAAGACAAAAAAAAATTATCGTCAATTTTCATTATCCCTTGCCGAATAAGATAAAGAAATTTTTCACTACTAGCATTCTGATAAAGATTGATAACAAAAATTGAATACGTTGATTCTTTATCAATCATACAATTACTATCTAGACGTATAGATCTATTATAGTTTTTACAGTTATACGCAGTTGAACAACAGTGATCTAATAGAAGTTGCAATTTGCATACTAGTTATCACTATCGATAAAGAAAAATTTTCATTATCTTACGTTCACTATAAATTTTTTTTTGGGATAAGATTGTGTATAGACAAATATTGCACATATTGTATATCACAGACACTCACTCCATTAAACAGCATCTGTTGATCTTATTCTCGAAACATAGATCGGATAAGACTGAAGATTTAATTACATTTTTGTTGATATTAGCCATCCAACACGAAAGACCTTTTGAATAGGAAAAAGAAAGCAAAATGAATGATATCCAACAACAGATTCCCGTTCCAACGCCAATGGATGCTAATCCAGTGCACCCTAATGCAAAGACTACCACGCATGTGAACAATGGAACAACCACCACCAAAACAAACATAACTAGTCCGGTGTGTCGTAATTGTAAAACGCAAACTACACCACTTTGGAGAAGAGACGAGACGGGTCAGGTCTTGTGCAATGCCTGTGGGTTGTTTTTGAAGTTGCACGGGCGTCCTAGACCTATATCTTTGAAGACCGATACTATCAAGTCTAGAAATAGAATCAAGCAGGCCAATCCTTCTAAGACTTCTGGTCCAAACACCCCCGAATTAAAATCCAAGGACTCGAGGAGTGTGTCTGTTGGCAGCGGTAAGAAGTCACCGAAGTTGAAGAAGAAACAAACGAACGATGAAGTTAAAACAGATTCGGGTAGTACTACACCCTTGTTACCGCCAACAACTTCGAGATTGCAACATTCTAGTCTGATTTTTCCACCTCCTATTAATCCGATACACCATTTGCCTAGCCACTTAACGCATCAAACGCAACCATTACACTATCCTTCTTCTACACCAACGCACTTTGCGCCCGGATTACAAAGGATTACGTCGCCGTTACTATTATCAACAACATCGTCTCTCTCGAATGCTAGATCATCTTCGAATTCGTCCTCAAATTTGAATACTATTGCTCCTGTGAATAGAGAGAATAACAACGTCAATCTCAGCGTTGCACAAGCAGCTGGTGCGTTAGAAAACATGTCAAATGAATTAGGTCCAAGTGCGACATTTAAATATTCACCTTCCAACAAGTCACAGGGAACATCGTTGATAAATATCGAGTCTAATTCAGCTGTTGATAGTGTGAAGAAGGAACCAATAAATTTCTCGACTCCATCTTCGGCATTGAATGTCGCTTCTCATACGTTACCACCGAAATTACCTGCATTAGGTTCAAGTTCTGGTACCCCAGGCACTAAGGCTGTTTCCTCCCCTTCTTTTGGTCCACAATTCCAATTACATCAATCCCAATCGCAACCTCAGTCCCAATCTCATTCCCCAGCCCAGTCACGACCATCCCAACAACCAACGCCTTCATCTTCTACATCCCGGCAACAATCTCCCGTAATAGCGGCAACTTCGTTGCCACCTATCCAACAACTTTCGTCGCATATTAATAAGACTTCGTTACCAAATTTCCAAAATAGTTTCAGTGGTTATAATAACCAACAGAATTCTGATCTGAATCAAAACTATCATCCACCCCCAGGTAACAACGCTAACAACAACGGTAATAGTAACAATAACAATAACAATAATAATAATAATAATAATGGTGGTGGTAATGACAGCAATCCTAATTCGGCAGCAGGCTCTAATGAAGTTACTTTATTGAAGACGAGAATTTCTGAATTGGAGTTAGTTAATGACTTATACAGAACCAGGATAATGGAGTTGGAGGCAATGGAACAAGCAGCAAGATTAAGAGAGGTCTCAATGAGGAAACGTTTAGATGAATATTATAATTTACAAGACTACTCCATTCCCCCATTCAAAAGAGAGAATGACGAAGAACATTCCAATTGCAACAAGAAAACTAAGGTGGATAACTGATACTTTCATAGTTTTTTAATGTATGAATTACGATCGATGTATTTTTACTTGGGTATTTTGTGACGTTAATTAACTGTTCTTTGTCCAGTTGGATTTACTAATTAGTTACTGTCTCAGTAAGTAATATATTTCTTACTGTTTTATTTATGTATATCTCCGAAGGCGGACTCCCAAGGAATTACTATTGTATAATCTATTTATTATTAAGATGTAATACACGTTTGATTGAAAAGAGAAAGTTATATAGGCTACATGTGAATTACGCAAATACTGATTATTACGCAAAACAAATACTCTAATATCCACCTATGGTATGAAAGTAATTCTTTTTATCGCTCAATTTGGATGGCACTATCACAATTACTGTCATTTAGTAGCTCGTTTGCTAATAGGAAAATGAAAGATCTTGATATTCGGTCGTGAATTACATGAAATAGGCAAGAGAGTTTGCAGCAAGTTTTCTTGTGGGCAAAAACAGGAACTAACAATACGTAGTTAAAGTTAGTTAGTTAGCTAGAAATATTAAGGAAAGCTAAGTAAAAGGTTCTACAAGGTCTATAGAACAGATAAATAAATTAGAGATATATAATTCCCACATTGGTCTCCAGTTTCCTTAAAACGGGCAGCACTGATTCATATAGGGCTGAGCTGCTTCATTCTGAATTACTGGTATATCTTCCTCTGATTTGTCACTTGAATACTATATTGAGTAAAAGTAACCGAATGACATAAGCTGGTATCTATTAAGCTTTAACCTTTTAACAAATAGATCCGTATCATATAAATTATTTATGACTTGTTGTTCGGCTTGAATAATATTTCAGAACTTACCAGCAATAATAGCGGTTGAACCAGATGTATTGATGTTCTTTTAAAACCGAATCCTCTTTCTTGGTGATTTGCAAATACGTTTCTTAGATTGTCTTCTTAGGATTAAAGATTTTTGTTTGATTCATTTGAAGAAATAGTAAAGTGTTTCTCTAAAAACTTTCTAATGGATACCATAATTCTATCGAATGAGTCCAAACATTTACCATTTACCATGTTCTTGATTCAAACATTTCTTGAAAGATGAGTGAATGAAAGCCTTTGTTGACGTATTTTTCGATTCAAAACATTCCTAAGGTTAATTTGTGAATAAAAAATATCAGTTGACTTTTGAACCACGAAAAGAAATGACTGAAGTATAATAATGTAGTCGTGTATTAATAGTCTATTGTTATCATTGAAGTTATATAAGCTAAGTAACTTGTGTACGGCTTGAAGGCTACATTAAAATTGTAAGTAGATGGTCACTAGTAGACTTTATCATGCCTTCAGTTATCAAAAAAGGTTAGAAAAGCTTTAAAGCAACCTTGGCCACTCTCTCTCCCAAATACTCTCCAGTCAATAAATCTGACTTCGGTGGGGTGGCTTCATTACCTTCATCTATATTTGCTTGAGCACCAACGCCTAAGAATTGACCTGTTCTGTTCAAGTTATCATCAGAACCTTTTTTGGAATAATTTCCTGATAGTAAACCCAAGTTTATCCAATGCATGCCGTGTTGGGCTGCAAATATTGTCATCGCAATCAAAGTGCCTCCCTTTGAACCACTTTTCGAGGATGCAACTGTGAAGCCGGCGGCAAGCTTATCTCTCCAATCACGCTTAATATATAATGGTGAAGTCTTGTCTTGAAAGGTCTTAAAGTTTGCCGAAACATTACCCATATAAGTGGGGCTACCAAAAATCATAGCTGAATATTCTGCAGTGAGTTTTTCTAAATTTTCAGACGCTTCATCACTAGTAAAAATATCGGCACTTACTCCTTCTACAGAGAGAGCACCTTTTAAAACTGATTCTGCTAAAAGTTTAGTATGGCCAAGGCCTGAGTGATAAATTATTGCAACTTTTATTGGGGACATTTTCTTAATGTTTAAATTTTGATATAACTAGAAATGAGCCATTACTGTCTCAATTTATACTTCTATAAGCTTCCCAACAATTTCTATGACCCGTTAATATCGCCACTCACTTACACTGTGCCTACTACTCAACTTAAGGTAAAATTTGCAGCAAATTTTTCAAAATTTCTGGAATAGTCAATTTTCTCGGATTAAGGATTTAACGGATTTAGAAAATGTTTTCGGATATTCGCTTATTTATAGGTGCAGCCTACCAGGTATTCTAATGTATTTCAGACATATACCCTGAAACCTCTTCCACTACAGATATGACACAGAATTCCTTCAGTTCTACATGTTCTAAACGCAAAAGGTCCAGATTGAGAGTTCCAACTTCATGCACAGCATGCCGACGTCGCAAAATGAAATGTGATAAAGCAAGACCAAGCTGCTCATCCTGTAATAAAGGCAAAAACATTGAATCTTATGAAGACCATCCCTGGACGCCACATAATGAAGTGCAACGATTAACGGAACAAAATTGTATTTTGAGGGATCAAGTTCAGGAACTACGCAGAATTGTTAAAGGTCCCAATCGTAATACTAATGAAATGGTGTTTGATCATAGTTTTGAAAGGCAAGGTAAACTAGTACATTCAACTCATTCCGTGAATGCAACATCTGACCCTATAATAGATTTTTCGAAGAGTTTTAGGCTCTTGTTTATTAATCAAAATCTTTTGGATCATCAAGGACCTACTTCCTACATAGGTTTATTAAACAACGATTCGTACATGAGTGAAATGTTTAGCGGGTTCTTCAGAAAACAAGAAAAAATATTTCATGATGATAATTTTTTACACGATGAGGCAAAGTTTCATTCATATTTGAAAGAAGTGACACTATGCCCGACATCACGGCCTAGCTTTCAGATACCAAGCTGTGAGTTTTCGACATGCATAAACATAGCAGAAAAAGTTAACGAGTTTTTGCCCAAAGGAATAATATTTGCGTTTTTGCTTGACCACTTTTTTTCATTCACGTATAATTTGTTTCCGTTTGTAGATGAAGATTCGTTTCGCTCTGATTTAAAGAGCATTATAAGTCTCGACTTTGAGGACAAAGTGATATTGAAAATCAAAGAGCCTAGAATATTATCAACAGTTGCGCTACTACTAATCATCCTCAGGATGGCTTTTATTTCACTTCCTTTAAAAGCTTACTTAAAAGAATATGAGATCAAATATAACACTCTAGATACCGAGTTTGTCAATGAGCAATTCAGGAAAGAAATCCATATCGGGCCAAGCTTTATAGAATTGGCAAAAGATTGCCTTTCGCTGGTAAAGTGGTTGCAGACCCCCAGTTTAAAAATCATTTAAACACTACTTATGCTAAAGGTGTACAGAAAATATGCACCCGAGGATGCAGATGAGACTGCAGACTCCTCTGTTATACTATCGGCAATAATTCAGTTAGCTAGAATCCACGGCTTACACCGAGACCCAAAGCATTTCTCGATAGTGGAAAATCGTGCGACTAGAATGACTTGGAGAAAGATATGGCATGCGTTATTATTCTTAGATGCTGAGGAAGCATATATAAAAGGATACCCATTATTAATAAATGATGAATATGATACAGAGTTGCCGGAAAATGACTCTGAATGTTCTCACAGGGAGCAAATAATCAACAAGTATTTGGCCCTAGAAAATCAAGTCACGAACCTAATGAGAAACATTGTGAAGATCTGCACAATAAAGATTGAAGTAAAACGGTCTGAAATTGAAGTTCAATTAGAATTAATTGAAGATCTATTGAAGTATAAATTGAAATCGATTGAATCGATAATTTCTTACGAGAATCTGGATCAGAGCAATTCTATGTTTGTTTTCAAGTCAAAAGAATTGGTATTGAGACTAAAAGTCATCGGTGCAAAATGTGTTTTGAATCGAATTTTAAACTCGAGTTGCGAAAATCTTGAGCCTTTAAACAAAAAGCGTTACAAAATCGAATACACTCAATGTGCTCTTGTTTTATTTAGAATGTGTGCAAGATTTGCTGAAAACCCATTATTTGTGAATCCTAGCAATTCGATAGAATTTTTTTTGGCCGCCGAATTTGCTTCGCTAGCTTTCTATAGAGCTGCCCAACCAGTTTTTTCCTTGATCTGCGAATCATCAAGTCTCGATAGCATTTTCCTGGAAGAAAATATTCGTCTAGATGCTATATCGAAAGACCATAGCGATACAAATATTTTGAAAGCTTGGTTATCCGGTCAATCAAAAATAGCTGACTACGCGGAAAATTTGATTATCTGTTTCGAAAAATTTCTTCAATTTTCGATCAAAAAATCTAAAAAATACTTTAGGTTCTGGAGAATATCTGTGGTTTTGAGCTGTTATCACGATTTCTTGTCCAGGAGTAATCCCACTTTGTACACCAGGATTAGAAATCAGCTCGACCAATATGAAATCTCGCAGGCACCTGTAGACAAAAGTCAAAATGCCTTGACTTTTAACTATGTTCAAGAAAGGATATACTAGAGTGGAAACATTTTGTAAATAAATCGGGCTACCGAGATTTTGATTATACTTGCGCTACAAAGAGCAAGTTAAACAAAAAAATCGACCTAGATGACCCGTATTTTAAAGACTTTGATGATCATTTAACCCAGCCATACAATGAAGATTACCAAAAGCTCCAAACAATTGACAGGATTTATCTTTACAACGTCGATAATTTGCTTTCACAATAGAAACTGGTCATAGAAACCTCAATGTTGTTCAAGAATAACCAGGAACAAAACAGTATTGATTGGGATCCATCAATATATGATTTCTATCATTCCACATATAATCCGCTTATGTCACCGACAGAATTCAATACAGAAAGGTTGTTGAGTGATTTATCGGGCGTCTTATTCGATACTTCTCAATAAAAAAAGCCGTTTGATTATTCTAAAAAATCTATACTATTGAAATCAATACTCATTTATAGGGGGTGTTTGTAATAGATCATGAAGTAAACCGTAAATCCGACACCTTCATGATCCACATTTCCGTTTGAATCGACTTCCTTTTCACCGATTTGGTACGTGCCGTATGTCTTGAAATCAAAGTATTCATAAATTGCCTTAGCTTTCTCATTGACACACTCTAACACTAATGCAATGTTTTCGTCGTCGCATTTCTTTTTGTATAGGTTAAATATACTTCGAATAGAACCTTTTCCTCCCTGTATGGTAAAATCTTTTCCTAATAAAAACAAATAGTAGTAATTGATATCTTTTAGGAATTTCTTCCTGTAAAGTTGACCGCGATCTACAAATGCTCTATTAAAACTTGGATCTGAAGTTACTGGCATGTCAATGGTCAAGCCAGGTGATGTGAAGACTCCAACTGCGGCAAATTCATCAGCTTCAACAATAAATCCACCTTTATTAAGGTACAACTCAATAAGGGATTTCATTATTGAATCTATTCTTGATTTTGATACTTCAACATCGTATGGAATATTCGAGATCTTCTTGAAAATAAACGTACTACAAGGTACGTCACTAAAAGCAATACTTAAAGTATGAAGAGCTTTGTCAACATCGGTAGTTAAATTTATCCTTCCGGCCATATTGAAAATCAAAATCGTATTAATGGGTTATCTGTAATTAAAATTCTTGTATAATATTGAGGTAAGCTTTCTTCTTTATATTAATCTCGCATCCTCGCGAAAAGCTGATCGTAGTGCGCCATAAGAAATCAAACCGGACTTTAAGGGTATAACGAATTAATTGGGCTATCGTACCGAAAATAGACAACTCGCATATGATCTCCATATTCGTTTATTAGTACAAGGGAGATAGGTTGAACGAGTTATCTCTTTTTTAAGCATTGTGTATTTATTCAAATATCGTTGTTCATAATTATCTAAGGCTATTAATATATCGAAATGATCAGAGAGACTCTAAGAATTAGAGCTGGTGAAATCTTTCAGTAGTAGTTGGGTGTATGTGACTAGCATTCAATAAATCTTTTCTTGTGGCTCCCAATTTGATGGCAACTACGTAACCCTGAAGATTCTCGCTAGATTTGTCCCCAATTAAATGAAAGCCAATGATTTTTTGCTTTCGCCTAAAGTAATATACTTAAAATAGAATTCTTTTCTACTTTCGCTTGGAGAAACCTTAAAGAATTCCAGAATAAATGATTTTCATAGACTTTAATTTGCTTTTCCCATATAATTCAAGTGCTTTCGCTGTTGAAAATCCAACCGAAGAAACTTCGGGATGTGTAAAGATAGCAGAAGGACATGGCTGATTATAATCGTATCCTGGTATAGTTGAGTCTTTGAAGAGTCTGAGAAATTATCGCACCTGTCCGAAGAGCAACTGGTGCCAAATTGATTTTGTCAGCAATGTCACCTGCAGCATAAACTTTTGAGTTCGAAGTCTTATTAAATTCATCGATTAGCACCTCTTTATTTGAACCCAAAGAAATGTTTCCGGTTTTGAAGCCTAAACCACCATTAGGCTTTCTGCCAACAGCCCAAATTATTTTAACTTCTTTATGAGCTCAGTCATTTTGTTCTGCATAAAATCATCAAATCTAGATAATACTTTCGTACCTCGCAAGACTAGAGTTACATTTGTCAATAGTATTTGTAATAAGTGCGCTAACTCGGTACCTATATAGCCCCGCCAATAATAATAACAGAAGCTGGTTGTCTATCTCTCCAGCTAAAGAACGAATCAGATGATGCTCCTAAACTTGAGCCGGGAATATTTTGTGATACAATCGCCCGGTTCCCAGTAGCAAGAAGAACATATGTAGAAGAAAACTCAATTTTTGAGAATTCAGCGAGGCTCTTACCATTAAAAATCTGCTTCAGATTTATAGTGACCTCAATATCAGCGTTGACGTTAAGAAATTTAGCTTCACCTAGTAAAGATCAATCCCTAATGTTTTATAGATTCCTTCATAAGTATTGTTGAGCTCATTTACTACCAGATTCCTATTTGATACCAATTCTTTCCAGTTGATATCACTGAAAGAGACCCCATTCATCTGAGGTAAACCCAAGTATCCAGCATACAGATTCGATGTAGCAAGGTTCGCAGCCTCCACATAATTTTCTTTGGAACACACCCTATGTTAATACAGGTTCCTCCCAATCGAGTTCCGATCAATAGAACCTTTTCTCCTAATTTTGCAGCTTTTATCGCAGCAGCTGCACCAGCCGGGCCACTACCAATGACAACCAAATCGTGTGTCTGTCGAATGCTAGACATTATCCTAGCTTCAATAAAAAGGTTACAATAATTGAAATAATATAAGAATACCGTGAATTCTTGGTGATTTTAAAATCTAAAAATGGTGGTACTCAATTGACTAACATTTTCATCATATATTTTTGAGAAGTAACTCTTCAAGATTAGGAAGCATTCCTGTAATTACCAATAACTGGAATCATTCAGCTCTAGAATTGACTAATGAAATCATTCGATGACTCGGAGATGAACTTGAGAACTGGACGTTGATTGCGAATGTATGGTTCAATGATGATCGAAGTCGCTAGACTCTAATTTACAGTGAGTGGGTTGCGTGTTTTACATATATTTATGCTACGTTTATTTTTCTACCGAAAATAAGAAAACAGAATTGAAAACATTAAGAAAATAATACTATTTTTGACTTAATTGCGAGTGGTTGGGAAGCAAAACAGTTTTAGCGAGTGCAAAAACTTTATTCACGTACGAACATCAGGTTCTTCTTTACCTAAAAATTCATTGAATTTTAGTAAATTTAAAACGAATTTAATATCCTTTGATAAATATTCATCAACCTTGGTTTCATATGTTGATGCATCAGAAGAATGCTTTTCTAAGTACAATCTGACGGTAGCTCCTGACGAGCCAGTACCTGATAACCTAACAATAAATCTCAATCCATTCTCAAATTTAACAAATAAACCTTGCTGGGAAGAAACGGATCCATCTAAATCTGTGTATGAAAAGTTATCGCCTTCACTAACAACATAGCCGTCTGCTAACTCCGTACTCTTTGGACTGTTTTCAACAATCGAGGTTAATAATTCAATAATTTTATTGGCACCCTTACTGGAAACATTCTCAAAGTCATATCTTGTGAAAAACGTTCTACCATACTTTTCCCAGAATGACTTTTGAACAATTTCGACACTAGTCTTCTTGTCAGGATTCTTCTTATCAAAATCAGCAAGAACATTTAACCATGCAATGATAGCCCATAAACCATCCTTTTCCCTAATATGGTCGGAGCCGGTACCAAAACTTTCTTCACCACAGATGGATAACTTCTTAGCATCGAATAAATTGCAGAAAAACTTCCAGCCAGTTGGTACTTCATAAACATTCAAACCTTTGTCCTTTGCCACTAAATCTAATGCGCCGGAGGTTGGCATAGATCTTGCTAAGCCATGAACTCCATTCCTAGCGAAATATGGAATTGAGTCCGCATACTCAGCAATAATAGCAACGGAATCACCTGGGGATACGAAACTTCCAGCACCATATATCATATTTCTGTCACCATCACCATCAGAAGCGGCACCAAATGCAATATTTTCTTCGTCGACTTTATCCACTAAACCCTTAGCATAAGTTAAATTTGGGTCTGGGTGTAATCCACCGAAGTCAGGTAACGACTTACAGTTCTGCACGGAGGAAGATGGCAAACCCAATTCCTCAACAAAAATCTGCTGTCCATAAGGAGCAGTAACACCGTTCATCGCATCAAAAAGTAGCTTGAATCCTTGCTTCTCGGTAGCATCAACAAGGAACTTCTTGATTGTAGGGAAGTCAAAAATGTCCTTCAACATTTCCACGTAGTCCTTAGTGGAGTCGATGACTTCAACTTCAATAGGACCAGTCTGTAATGTGCCAATTTTGCTCAAATTAAATTCGGGCAACGCGATTAACTTGTAGTCGTCAAGGGCCTTAGAAACATCAAAAATCGTGTTGGTGACTGATTCGGGCGCTGGGCCACCATTTGCCAAATTGTACTTAATACCAAGATCGTTGTTTGGTCCACCAGGGTTATGGGACGCTGTCAAAATAATCCCTCCCGTGGCATTTCTGATTCTAATAACGTGGGAAGTAGCTGGTGTGGATAATATACCATTTTGACCAACAATCAATTTTTTCACACGATTAGCAGCAGCTATTTTGATGATCAATTGAATCACCGTGTCATTGTAGTAACGCCCATCACCACCAATAACCAATGTAGAGCCTTCTTTACCTTCTGGAATTGCGTCTAAAATTGCTTGGATAAAGTTCTCCGTATAATTTGGTTGCTGGAAGACTTGAACCTTCTTTCTTAAACCTGAAGTACCAGGTTTTTGGTCTTGAAATGGTTTAGTCAGAATGGTTTGAATTAATTCAGACATGTTTGCAAATTGTGATGATAGTTATACAATTAATTGAATACCAAATAGTTTCAGTGTGGTATTTATTTCCTTTATAATCATTCTGAACAGAATATTAGAGGCGGGTTTTGTGTCATGACATTTCGTCGTAAAATACATTCATTTTCCTAACCTAGTATATCTATATAAATCTATTTGATGTCATGGCAATTATTTGTTGACAACTTGGTTCATGGCATCTGCTAAGTAGTCAACGTTGTTGTCGTTGATACCAGAAATGGAGAATCTACCATCTTCAGTGGCGTAAACAGAGTACTTTTCTCTTAATTCGATAACTTGTTCTACAGATAAGCCGGTGAAAACAAACATACCTCTTTGCTTCAACAAGTGATCCCAGTTGTAGTTGGACTTGTCCAATCTTTCGTATAACTTGGTTCTGACTGTGTTTAATCTGGAGACTACTTGGTCCAAATCGCTCAACCACGCATTGTACAAGGATTCGTCGGCAAAGATGGTTTCGACAATCTTAGAACCGTGGATTGGTGGAGAAGAGTAAATTGGTCTGATCAATCTCTTCAATTGGGATTCAATGGCGGTCGAATGTTCGGCTGATTCGGTAACGATGGAAATGGTGCCGGTTCTTTCGCCGTACAATCCCATGTTTTTAGCGAAAGACTGACACAACGCGTAGGTTGAGAGTTTGCCGTTGACCACTAATTCGTTCAACTTACGGATCAATCCAATATCTTCGTATGGGTTACCGGAAGCGAACCCTTGGTAAGCCATATCAATCAATGGGAACAAACTCTTTTGTTGGACAATCGACAAGACTTCGTCCCATTGTTCTGAAGTCAAGTCCATACCAGTAGGGTTGTGACAGCACGCGTGCAACAACACCACTGAACCCTCGTCGGCGCTTGCCAACGATTGCTTCATCTTTTCGTAGTCCAAGTTGTTGATGTCCTTGTTGTAGTAGTTGTAGTACTCGGTGCTCATGCCAGCATCAGCGAAAACTGCAATGTGGTTGGCCCAAGTTGGCTTAGGGATGTACACCTTCTTGGCTGAGTTGAACCTGTGTAAGAAGTCAGCAATAACCCTCAACGAACCCGTACCAGAGATCGTCTGACTGGTGACGATTCTGTTTTCGTTGATCAACTTGGCTCCGCTGGCATCCTTTCCGCTGTTGTTGAAAATGAAGTTTCTGACCACCTTCTGGAAGTTCTTATTCCCGACGATACCTGTGTACTCCTTCTCGGTTTCGGTTTCTAACAACTTGGCTTCAGCATTCTTGACCGACGCAAACACAATTGGCTTACCTGAGTTGTCTCTGTATGCGCCGACCCCCAAATTGATTTTCTTGGTGTTGTTGTCCTTAACAAAAGCTTCGGTGATACCCAAAATTTTATCTGGTGGCGCTAATGGAATGTCACTCCATTTGCAAACCCTGTTGTTCATCACTGAAAATTGTCTGCAATTTGGTATGCGCTTTAATTGAACCCTCGATAACATGTTCGGTACTTTATTACTAAGATTATACGTATTTTGACGTTTCTGATGACTTGCAGTTTAACTATATCCCAATTTTCACTATTCTCATACTTAAGATTTGCCCGCTATATATAAGGTTTCCCGCTAGCGGAAGAAAATTTTGTAAGGTGGGGTTTAGCACAAACTCAGACCTTCATCACCATTGACTCAAACACGTCAAGTATTCCGAGGACGTTAGGTAGGGTGTAGCCAATCGCAGTGACTCATCGGACAGGCGGATGCATATGATTCACCAAGGCCAAAGTCGGCCACGTCGTAGCCCATGTCGTACGATAGGCTCGGCATTTTGGCGTGAGGGTTAGCAGATGGGGTTATCGTTCAAAGTCGGGTAGGGCGACGACGACCACGACGACCCAGGTTCTAATTGCCGTTTGTGGACGATGTTCGGGAGAATCGTACGAGCGGAGATTGGTGTTTAAGTGGAAGAATGGCATTAGCGAGGCGGTTTTGTGGCGAGATGAGATGCAAGTCTGGGACATAAATATGCGGTACTAACACAGTATGCCGACGTCGACGAACATGTCGATGTTTACAGGGTGTTTGCGTGGATGATTAGACCAGACGGTAGGTGAGAGACGGGTATGTGGATGCTGGACGGCATGCCAATTGTAGGTGACGGAGTGTAGGCGGCCGATAACTGTAGAGTAAAGTGGTGGGTGGTGGGAAGCACGCAGAAACACCAACTACAAAGCATGTTAACACACAGCTATTGTATATTGTATATGTATCATCTATAAAACGTTACAAAAAAGCCAGCTTAGGACGCTATTCATTACTTTATTCTGTTACACTAAAAATGTGTGTGAGCACCGGGCACCTACACCTGCTGGTCGTGAGGCTTGGGTTCGGCCGCGTACCCAGTAAAGTGGACCATTTGTTCCTTGGTTGGTGGAACCCATCCGGATGACTTCCACGGTGCGATGCCTTGCGCGTACAACTCGTCGACCTCTTCCAAGGACAAACCCTTTGTTTCAACGACAAAGAAGTAAACGTAGAAGAACGAGAACAACAAACAACCAGAGAAAACGAACCCGTAGTAAAAGTGGATGGCCGACGTGATGAACGGCGTGAAGAACGAGATCAAGAAACCCCAGATCCAATTGGCAGCAGTGGCAACGGACATGGCCTTTGATCTGATTCGCAAGGGGTATGTTTCGGAAATAATACAGTAGACACCACCGGCCCATGTAGATGCGAAAAAGAAAATGTACAAGGTGGTGATGAAGATCATCGCGTCACCGGTTGGCACGGAGGTCGGACCATCGTAACCATCAATGTACAAGTTGGAGACACCCAAGACGGAGTAGATGATGAAACAGATGAACATACACACCGAACCAGTCAATAAACATAGTCTTCTACCGAATCTTTCGATGGCGTAGATACCAACGAACGTGGATGCGAAGTTGACAACACCCAACACAATAGAGGTTTGGAAAGAGTCTGTCATACCCACAGCTTGGAAAATAGTAGTACCGTAATAGAAAAAGTAGTTGTCACCAGTTAATTGTTGTAAAGACTGTAACATAATACCCATGATAACTCTACGTAAGATTCTCGGCTTACCGGTGACCAACTCTGTCCATGATGCAGAACCTGCCATATTTTCTCTTTCAATACCAGCCTGGATTAATTGAACTTCAGTGTAGACAGCAGGGTCTTCTGGAGAAGCTTTGTTTGATCTACCGATAGACTTCTTTGCTTCTTCAATCTTGTTTTTCACAACCAAGTATCTTGGTGATTCGGGCATGGAGACCATACCAATAACTAATAAAATAGCCCAAGCGAAACATAAACCTAAAGGAATTCTCCATTGCCGGGAGTCATCGTAGATCTTAGTACCATAAGTGGTACAGTAACCCAAGAAAATCCCTAGGGTAATACATAGTTGGAAGCAACACACTAAGGTACCTCTCAAAGTTTTTGGTGCAGATTCACCAATAAACAATGGAGACAACACGGAGACTGTACCAACAGCCAACCCTGCGATAGCTCTACCAATAACAATTTGATACCATTGAGTAGAAGCAGAAATTTGAACAATAATACCAATCACGTAAATAATCATGGAAAACATAAGACCAATTCTTCTACCGTACACATCAGCAATTTTTGATAAGAAAATACCACCGACAGCACAACCGACATTGAAAATGGCAACAATCAAACCAGTTCTGACGTTAGATAAAAAGTATTCACCGTCTCCGTTAATTTCACCGAATCTTTGTTTATAATCAGACATGTTAACGAAACCTGAAATTGTACCCGTATCGAAACCAAAAACGAAACCACCAAACGCAACCAAGACACAGAAGAAAGAAATTAATAAATAATCTTTAGCTGACTTTTCTGGTAAGGTTGGTAATTGGTCAACAATATCATCTTCATTTATACCATTGTAAATGCCCAACTTCTCGTGGTCTTCTTTCTCTAAACCAGAATGGTTAGATACAGGGGTTTGCACCCCAGAACTATATTCTTCTTCGTGAGACATAATAATTATTTTATTTTATTAAATAAATAATTGAATAAATTTAAGACTTGTTAACTGACACTAGGATCAATCCACTTATTTATACTTTGTCCTTTGTCTAGTGGGCATAACAGATATGTTGGAACTTCGGAAAAATATCTGTAATTTTTTTTGTCCGATATGCAAGATTAATCCTACACACGCTCTAGTTTCTCCGTTTCATGTACCCGGAAAAACTATATTGCCCCACTTGCCCATAATAATGCCGGAGCGGGACCAGCTGCCACTACTAAGGCTGACCTATTCTATTGCAATAGCGAATCATTGTCCAACTTATACACGTAATACGCAGCATTGTTCTCAACCACAGCAATTTTGTAAGGAACGAAACGGTAAACACGAAAACTGATGGAGAAAACTTTGGGGTTATCCATCTCCTTTGTTATTGCAATCCCTTGGTCCAATGTACCGATCTATATCTTGTTCAGTTACAATATATATTAAAATGAGACTGCTGTTACATTTCTTATGTATTCTTATTAGCTTCAATCTATAATGAGAAATTTTGTTTATTATGAAGCAACTATTGCACGAATGAGAATATTCTTGATCAGCAGATTCTTTAGCTATTGAACCAGAAAAATCGAATCGGTGTCGGAAAAATTTTGCTGTGGGTGACCGTAAACCGGATCATTGTAATTTTCCGATGCATAAAAGTTTTCCATTGACACCGAAGACCGATTCTGTCAGGTTAGGAAAATCATTTAACACGACTCTGTAGCCTTAATAATAACATTAATTACATTTACATTCCAAACGTTTCTATTATTTACAACAACAACAGTAATGCCGATCATGCACTGAATTTGGGCCAATCCTATAACACCGATTACACTAATCAAAAAATTTCTATTGACTTATTTACATGCCAGTCATAATTCATTGTTACAGTACAAAATCATACCGCGCTTGCAAATCAATATTTCAATCGAGTGTTATACAGAAATTATTTTTATTTGCACCAGCAGCTATTTCTCGTTTATTAATTTTGTCACCTTCATTCCCCTTGCCTTGCCAATCGAATAACCAATAAGCAACTTTGTTGGCCGCATAGTAACATTTTTGACGAAATCCTAATCTCGACATTAGTTTATGCAATAGCGCATTACTGAAATATCTTGAATTTTCAATACAGGGCAACGGTAGAACTAAAAACAAGCTGCTTAAAGAATCTTGTGACCCAGGTGGCTTCAAGAATTGGGTGATTCTTTTCAACATTTCACCTCTTTCTCTTGGAGAAGGTACAAAGTTTAACACAAGTGAACAAGATATTAGATTGAATTTTTCTAGGTTCGTTGTAGGCAGTGGTCTCATCATAAAATCTTGTTCCAAAATCAAATGATTTTGAGAGTTCAAATCTATCTTCACCACTTCATTGAATATTCCACTTGTAGATATTACATTATATGGGCTTAAACAGCCTATTTCTAGTGCGTTTATCTCTTGTTCAAGTTTTGCGTCGTATTGATATTGTCCATCTGACAACCATTCAATCAATTTCTTCAGCGAATCACCACCTCTCTTGGTATTTTGTCCTTGTGTAGATGCTGATTGATACGCCTCAATCCCACCTCGTTTTTCTGATTCTGAATCAATTTCTGCTAGCTTTTGAATTAACTTATCCGTATTTAACTGATCATCTATTTTGATTAAATCATTGTCAGTAAACTTCAGTGATATTTCATACGACTTGTATGTGTTGTTGTACTTAGAGAATATCGTTGGGAAATGGTTCTTAAAATTTTGCTTATAATTTTCCGTGGTTAGCTTATCACCGTCTATTCTTAGCTGTGCATTTAATTTAATGATAATAGAATGCCTATTCTTTTGTAGTACATGAAACCTTCGTATCAATCTTCGTGCTTCCTTTGGCTTCAATCCATTTGGTTTGGGTTTCTCGCCGACTATTGTATGTGGTCTTCTTAAAAGACTCAGTCTTTTCTTCGTAGAACCCATATCCAATACAACTCCTGTCTATCTTTATAATAACATCGATTTTACGATGGAAGAAATTATTTTTGTGCAGGATTATTGAAAAATCAAAGATGAGCTTTATATATATTTTTTTATAATTGAAACTATAGAAAGAACATAATCATATCAACAATGAAAGCATCGAAGGATAAGGTTAAGAAAGGTGTCAAGCCAAATACAAAGAAAATTAGAAAGCCATTGTCGTTGAAACAAAAGTTAAAAAGAGAATCCAAAATTGTCAAAGTAGATAATTTAAAGTGGAAGGAAGTTGAAATCCCAGACAATTTAGATGATTACCAAGGGTTTTATGGATTAGAGGAAATTGACGGAGTAGACGTTAAAGTCACGGGTGGTAACGTAGAATTTATAGTTAAGGATGATTCGGAAGCAAAAGCCAGTAAACAAAATGAAGATCATGAAGATGATGAAGATGATGAAGATGATGAAGATGATGAAGATGATGAAGATGATGAAGATGATGAAGATGATGAAGATGATGAAGATGATGAAGATGATGAAGTTGAAGATAAAATAGCGAAAAATGAAAGTGAAGACGACTTTCAAGGATTTGATGATGAGATCGATATTAATGAAAATATTCAAGTTGACACTAAAGCTAAGGATACTGAAAGTAAATCAAATAAGCAAGTTAAGCCAAAAAATGATCAAAATTCAAAGAAAGATGCCTTATTAGAGAATGCTTTTAAGAACGTTGATTTGACTTTACCTGATGACAACGATATTGACTTACCGCATTGGAATGATTTGTCGTTAAATCAGTTTACTTTAAATGGATTATCTGCTTTGAAACTTGAGAAACCAACCCCAATTCAAAAGAGAACAATTCCTCTTGCTATGGAAGGAAAGGATGTGATTGGTAAAGCAACGACTGGTTCAGGTAAAACTCTTGCTTTCGGTATTCCAATTTTGGAACGCCATCTATTAAATATGTCTAAGATTGATGAAGGCAAGAAAAAGAAGACCACTAACCCGCCTACTGGAATAATATTTGCACCTACGAGAGAATTAGCGCATCAGGTTGTTGATCATTTAAACCAGATTGCAAAGTTTACACCCTTATCACAACATGGTATTGTTAGTATTACTGGTGGTCTTTCAATCCAAAAACAAGAGAGATTATTGTCTCATGGACCAGGCATATTAGTGGCAACTCCTGGTAGATTCTTAGAATTGCTACAAAAGGATATGGCTTTAGTACAAAGATTATCTTGTACCGATATTATTGTTTTAGATGAAGCAGATAGATTATTGCAAGATGGTCATTTCGATGAATTTGTTAAGATCTTAGAATTGTTTGGTAAACATAGACCAAGAGATAATAAGGACTTAGAGTGGAAATGGCAAACTTTAGTTTTCAGTGCAACCTTTTCTAGAGAATTATTTGGTAAACTAGACAAACATGTCAAAAATAAAAATAACAATAAAGAAGAAATGGGAAGTTCCTTGATTGATAATGATGAAATTTTACAATTATTGAATGATAAATTAAAATTCAAGGACTCGAAGCCTTCATTGATTGATGCTAATCCAAAAGAAATAGTCGCAGGACAGATAACTGAGGCTTTAGTTGAATGTGGTCCTACCGAAAGAGACTTATATTTGTATTATTTCCTTTTGATGTATCCGGGAACTACTTTAGTATTTGCCAATTCCATTGATTCCGTCAAAAGGTTAGCACCATTCTTGAATAATTTAAAGGTTTCTACATTCTCGATTCATTCATCAATGATCCAAAAGCAGAGATTAAGGACTTTAGAAAGATTTAAGGAAGCTACATCTAAGAATTCTACAGCAGTTTTAATTGCATCAGATGTGGCAGCTAGAGGATTAGATATTCCAAATATTGATCACGTTGCACATTATCATTTACCAAGATCTGCGGACGTGTATATCCATAGATCAGGTAGAACAGCAAGAGCAGGCAAAGAGGGTGTTTCAGTAATGTTCTGTTCACCTCAAGAAGCATCAGGTCCTTTAAGAAAATTGAGAAAATTAGTTGCAAACAATTCCAAAAAGAACTCTAGATTAAATGCACGTACAGATGTTAAACTGCTTCCACTTGAAATGGATCTAGTCTCACAAATAAAGCCGAGAGTTAGTATTGCCTCGAAATTGGCTGATGCCGAAAGGTCCTCTTCTTCGACAAGGAAGGAAGATAATTGGGTTCATGATGCTGCAGAAGAATTAGGTATTGATAGTTTGTCTGATATTGACAGTTTCGAGGATGATTTCATCAAAAGACAAAGGAAAAGAAAAGAAAATAAGTCATTGACGAAGGATGAAACAAGAAACTTGAGATTGGAATTGAATGAGTTGCTTTCTAAACAGATTAGAAAAAATTCTAGAAGATCATATATAACAAGTGGATTACTGAATTTAGCACATCAAATGGTAACTGGTAATACACACAAAGAGGTTTTGGGACATTCTAGTGTCAATGCATTAGATGACTTAAGAACGAAGAAGGTTACTAAGAAGAAGCACAATAAAGTAAAGATAGCTAAGGCTAAGAAATAGTGATATATAGAATTTATATTGGTTCTACTGTGAAAACTCTATCTGCGATTCTGATAGGGAATCATTTGATGAAATAACTATTAGGCGGAATCAATAAAAATCCAAACGATTGAAACAAGTCAAAAAAATACAAGAATGTAAAAATTTGTAATATACATACTTAGAAGAAATTTATCATCTATCTAAAGGAACTCATCATCATCATCATAATACTCATCCTCATCAGATTCATCGACCAATTGTTCGAAATTGACCTTATATCTTAATATCGCACCAATACCACCAAAACCTTGGCAGAATTGAGCACCTTCAGATGATCTATCAGTAACAAATTCCAAATTGGCACCGAATTTTTTGTAATTTTCCGCTAACCATTCTAAGAAAGATTCTTCCTTAACAGTTTCCATCTCAATACCAGTTTTCTTATCCAAAATGTATGATTTATCTGGTAACTCAGGATTCGCATGAGCAATAACTTCGTTACCTTCACCATCCTTCAAGGTGTAACGAATAATATTCAAATTCTCATAAACGATAATAATCTCACATGCACCTAAGTCTAAAGCTTTCAAAGTATCGTCAATACTGTAACAGAATTTACCTGTATCTTGAGAAATTTCATCGAAATATTGATTCAATAATTTCTTTTCTTGCACGAACTTAACATTTGCCAATGTTTCTGCTGATAACTCAATGGCTTGGTTGAAACCGTTTTCACCCCCATAAGAAACATCAACAAGCTTCATAACTTTGGCTTGTAATCTATTGTCAAATAGGTCAGATTTTGATAATTCGGTTTTGAAATCAGCAGAACCAGCTAAGATTAAACCCTTAACATTAACTTTGTCAGCACTTATAAAGTTTTGCACTGCAACTTCCGCAACTTTTCTGACATAGTTATGTCTCTTTTCTTCTCTTAAACGAGAGAAACGAAGAGCCGATTGACCACCTCTACCATGCTTCTTTGGTAAATCAACACTGAATTTGTGTAAAACTTCTCGGCTATTACCACATACAGTACCGAACAAGGCTCCATTACCATCCATAATAATAAAACCAAATCTATCATCGTTTTCCAATAATTCTGATAATGCTTCGACGTGAAACTTGTTGTCACATAAGTACAAGGACGTATTAATTGGCTTGAACGGTTCGAAATCAATGTTCAATTTCTTTTCCTTACCTTCGTCAGTTAAAACATCACCACAGTAGACAACCAACCCATTTCTTGGAACAGAGTTATATAACTTCAACTTTTGTTGTGTCGATGTAATTGCTGATAACACAGACAATCTGTTGACACGCGACTTGATATTCGACGCAGTACCGTATTCTTCTGTTAACATCTTCTGGATAAGCGAAATTTGACCTTTTGGTGGAATCACCAACGAAATCATCGATGTACCATTACCTCTAGCTTGTTCCAATGATTTGATCAACTTCTTGACCTTCCAGATCTCAATATTCTTTTCTGCTGCGTCTGCGTCTTGATTTGACATCTTTCAATATGCTCTAAAATAATGTCTCTTGATGCGAAACTATAAGTCAACCAACTAATCAATTAAACAAATAACTTTAGCAATTTGGCAGGGTGTCTTCTACTATAAGGTCTCTGCGTCTAAAATTTTTTTTGATTCATATCACGTGAGTTTTCAATCCCGTGTCGACATGGACGTTTGTGTCAATTGTGTAGTCGGCATTACTTTCATAATATCACCGTAAAGAATCCGAACAGGTTAATAATATTGGCAGAGTAGTCCAAGTATTCTATACATCGAATATGGCATCACAATCAGCAGTAAACGATGCACACGATAACACTATTATAGCTGAAGTGCCAAAAACCCAAGAGCCAGGCGAGAATTATGACGATTATGACTACGAGAACTCAGATTACGAATCAGATTCGCTATCCGTAGTAAGTGATAAAAAGGAGAAGTCCAGAAGACCAGGAGATAATTCATTCAGACAGCAACGTTTAAAGGCTTACAATCCAGTGTTGACAGTTAAGACAGTTATACCGATATTGATAGGGATTGCTATTATTTTCGCTCCATTGGGAGCTGCTATGTGGTATGCATCGCATAAGGTTCAAGACATGACGATCGACTACACACAATGTGAGAACATGGCGCTGAAAGACCACTGGCAAGAAATTCCCGAGAAGTATCTCACGTTGAACTTCAAGACGAAGGATAATGAAGTGTCGAAGCCGCAATGGAAGTTGGCGACAGATGATTCACAACAATTTCTGGACGAGAGAAAGGTGTGTAGAGTGCAGTTTGAAATCCCTAATGACTTGACGCCACCAATATACTTTTTCTATAGATTACATCGGTTCCATGCTAACCATCGTCGTTACGCGAAGTCGTTCAGTGAAGACCAGATCGAAGGAAAGAAGGCGTCGGTAGATACCATCAAGAATATGGTTGGACAGAACTGCGAGCCACTCGCGATCGACGGCGAAGGCAAGAAGTACTACCCATGCGGGTTGATTGCAAACAGTTTGTTCAACGATACCTTCACCACGACTTTATCCGGGGTCAACGGAACGTCCCACGACTATGAAATGACAGAAAAGGGCATTGCATGGGCCTCAGACAAGAACAGGTTTAAGAAAACCGAATATAGTTACAAAGATATCGCGCCTCCTCCTAACTGGTACAAAAGTTTCCCTAACGGCTACAACGAATCGAACGTCCCAGATATTTCTACGTGGTACCAATTCCAAAACTGGATGCATACGTCGGCATTGCCTACTTTCAACAAATTAGCTCTCCGGAACGATAATGACATGTTGAAAACGGGTACCTACGAGGTGTCCATCGGTTTACATTTCCCTGTGTTGCCTTATAATGGCCATAAGTACATCTACGTCTCCCAAAGATCCGTCATGGGTGGTAAGAACGACTTCTTGGGAATAAGTTGGATGGTCGGCGGTTCGCTTTGCTTTGTATTAGGTTTGGCATTGTTGATCGTCAATACCATTAGGCCTAGAAGAACTGGTGATATTAACTTGCTCAGTTGGAATAGAGAGCAATTCGCCAAGGATGAAAGAGAAGAAGCGACCACGGCCAACATCGAAAAAGATTAAACGTTAGTAAGCAGTGTGTTTATTTAGTTCGTTATGTAATTTAATTCACGTCATTTTGTTCGTAAGCATGGAATGTAGTTCACCTATGGAAGATTAAACCGTAGCTTATATATGTCCTGCATATTTTATCTCCGTTAAGATTAGTAATTTTTGCCCGAATCCTGCAGCCTTCTATTTTATATAAGTATTGATGTTAAATGCACCGACTGCTACTTTTCTATTTCAATATTACAATATTACAATATTACAATATTACAATACTATACAAATAACAAATAACAAATAACAGATATGTCTATACCATCAACCTACAATAGAGTCGTTTTGAACAATGCTCCTGTCAAAGAAGTTAACGTAAAATTCGGTGAAGATTCATCCACATTTAGAATGGAAAAAGCAACCTTCAATGAAGCGTCTATTAAGGACGGAGAAGTGGTTGTTAAGGTATTATATCTTTCGAATGACCCAACTCAAAGAGGATGGATGCAAAAGGGAATTGACCCCAAAAGAATGTATGCTCCACCAATTTTAGAAAACGAACCAGTTACAGCATTAGGTTTAGGGGAGATTGTATTCACTAAATCGAGCAAGCATACTGTTGGTGACAAAGTTACTGGACGTTTTTCGTGGCAACAGTACGTGGTCGTCCCTGAACAAAGTATTTTCTCGACCATTGACGAATCCAAAGGGTTACCATTGACTGCGTACTTGAGTACCGTTGGTATGACTGGCTTAACAGCCTATTTTGGTGTCACCAAGGTTGGTGAATTGAAGAAAGGGCAGACCATCGTGGTTTCTGCAGCATCTGGTGCAACTGGTTCGATGTGTGTTCAAATCGCTAAGCACATTGTTGGAGCATCCAAGGTGATTGGTATTAGTGGATCTGCTGAAAAATGTAAATGGGTTGAGTCGCTCGGTGCAGATGCGTGTGTCAACTACAATGATGCTGACTACCAGAAGCAATTGTCAGACATTATTGGTGACGATTTCGTCGACGTTTACTACGATAATGTTGGTGGCGAGATCTTGAGTTTCATGCTTTCCAAGGTCAAGGCCTTCGGCCATGTTGTTGCCTGTGGTGCCATTTCTGGTTACAACGACAAAGAAAAATTAAACGTCACCAGCTGGGGCGAGATTATTACCAACCGTCTTGTAGTCCGTGGTTTCATTGTTCTTGATTTTATGAAGGACTACCCTGAAGGTATTGCTGCACTTGCCGGTGGTATCAAGGACGGTAAGATTAAGATGACCGATGCTGTATCTGTTGTTGACTTGACGAAGGAGAATGACGTATTTGCAAAGGTTCCAGAAACTTGGGGCTTATTATTTGGCAGCAATAAGCCAAACGGTAAGTTAGTTACAAAAATTGCTTAAGTTCAATACATAAATTAGCTTAACTTTCATCTTTTGTATATAGGATTATAATATATTTACAATCGATGATTAATGAAACTGTAGACGCATATGGGTATATTGGCGAAATTTAAAAAGAATAATGCGTGCATCATCGAAACGTAAACAAATGTAATTACATTATTTGTGGTTCAACTTCTAAGTATATACCATAAATAACAGCCTTATTACCAAATACCACGATAACATACTATCTTTGTTTATCCAAATCTACCATAATATAGAACAAGTTGGAAATAATTTGAAAAAGCAATAGAAACAAATATAGATAAAAGTGAATTACAAATTCAAATAAAAAAAGATTTCTAGTCAATCCGTTGCCTAAGACATGGTACTGAGATAATGTTAAACATCAAATATACACCAGGGGAATCACCCAGCCCTAGTGGATGCAATAGCTCAAGTAGAGCAAATTCGGCACTGGGGAAGAGCTCATCAGGATGCAACGAACACCCTTCCAACAATATCTCCAAAACGGATGCATTAAAAAAATACCAGGAGATCGACGATGGATCCGGTTATGTGAATGATTTCGATATTCAAGGAAGCGAAGATTTGAACCTCTCTTATTCCAAGTTTTCTCATGTATCGGGAGTTTCCTTCATGAGCGGGAATGACTCCAACAAACTGAACTCGATATCTGGTTCACCCTTCGTCACGAACATTCAAACACGATTACAGGACATCAAGCTTGAAGAAGAAAGAAAATTGAATGGCTGGGATAGTGGAAGAACAAATACACGGTCAAAGCGGCCGAAGAGTTCACATACAAGAGACAAGTTTATGTATCCAATTGATGAAGGTACACCAAGGGATAGAAATGATGAGAACGAGTCACCCTTCATAGACCATATTCCAATGTTGAAAACACCAGTAGAAAAAATAGGGTCGACATTTGAGGATAATTTCGATTTGAGGCCAAAGGATTTCGACCGTCTTCAAAACCCCAAAGTAAGAGGCGCCTGTGACCGCCAAGAAAACAATGCAGTATATGGTTCGAGAATTCCAGTTAGTACAACACCAGATAAAATAAGGCCGCAGAGGATGTCGTCGGTTAAAGTTTCATTAACTCCAGCACAACGATTTGAAAAGAGACCCGGAACAAGACTGACAAATGCGTTAGAGAATTTTCAATTTTCAACCCTAGTTGGTAGGGGCGCTTCAGCAAACGTATACAAAGGCATTAATTTGAAAACTAATCAAATAATAGCCATAAAGCAAATTATTTTAGAAAAAAATCAAAACGTCATGGAGCTAATGGGAGAAATTGATTTATTGAAAATATTAAAACATCCCAACATTGTCAAGTATCATGGATTTGTGAAAACTACCACATCTTTAAATGTGTTCCTTGAATTTTGTTCGAAGGGTTCTTTGCGTCAGTTGTATCAACATGAAAATCATGGTTTACCTGAGGGCCAAATAATTGGATTTGTGAGGCAGATTTTGCAGGGATTAAATTATTTACACGAGCAAGGAGTAGTTCATAGAGATGTAAAAGCTGCAAATGTTTTAATTACAGAGGAAGGGTTCATTAAATTGGCAGATTTTGGAGTTGCGACGAAGGTCTCTTCCCAACACGAAACAATAGTTGGTACGCCTAACTGGATGGCTCCTGAAACCGTTTTGGGTGGTGAGGGTCTTTGTACGGCTTCTGACATTTGGTCTCTTGGAGCCACAATTATAGAATTATTCACGACTAATCCACCCTATCACGATTTAAACCCGATGGCAACCCTCCATGCCATAGGTACTGATGATCACCCTCCACTACCAAAAAGTATATTTCCGTTGGCCAAAGACTTCTTGTTGGAGTGTTTTCAAAAACAGCCGAATCTTAGAGTCAGTGCCAAGGCGCTATTAAAGCATAAATGGATGACAAAATCAACAAAGGAAAAACACACCTTGAACCTGTCGTCTTCGTTTTCCTCTTCACCAACTAAGAAAAACACACATAACCCAGTATCGATTTATAATTATTCAGAATCTAATGAGGAGAATTGGGAGAATGATTTTGCTGAAATAAATATACCAGTAATGAAAGTTCCATCTCCATCGCAGGAATACCCATCTAATAAAAATGAATATCATATTAAGGTATCAAAAATTGACTTATTAAACAAATTTTTGGATAAAAATGAAGACTTTGATTTTGAACATGAGACACCAACAATAATTTCCAAATTTGAAAAGACTGAAGATTTACAAAGGAACTTTGAATCCAATAATATTGAAGGGTCTCCCCATCATGAAGAAGAAGAGGATCCATTTTTGGAAATTGATATTGAAGACTTCAACACTAATGAACTTGAGGTTCAAAGTAAAATGGAATTCTTAACAACGAAATTTTCAAATAGGGTTGACGTTTGTCATTCTGGTAATGACGAAGTTCTTTCATCTTTGGTCAAAATAACTGGAAGAATGTTGCATTTGGTTAAAAAGTATCGCATACTGCACGATGTTTTAATTAGAGACCATGGGATTTTATCTTTATTAGAATTATTAGAAAATGCCCCAGAACTACCAAAGCATCAGAAGTTATGGTTCCACGCGTTATCCATATTGAATAACATTTTTGAAAAGAATAAACCGCAATTTGAAAACTTTTGTTTGTTGGGTGGTATACCTATAGTCACACATTTCAAAAATACATCCTACGAACTACAGGTGAGATTACAAGTTGTAAAATTTGTTAAATTTTTCAATCACTCTGAAAAGGCATTGTCAATGTTTGTGTCTTGCGGCGGGCTTCGTGTTCTATCTAAATTTGTTGAAGAAGATTTTGATTCAACACCTGAATTTCCTTTGACTTCAATTGATTGTATCCATAGCATTTTGTCGAAAGACTTGACAAGATCGAAATCTAACGTATGTCGTATTTTTTCGAAGTATGGTGTTATATTCTGGTTTGTTGTTTTACTTAATAGACTCACAAAGCTTCATTCAAAATCAATCCCAGAAGGTATTTCGCAAGACCAAATTGATGTGACAATAAACAAGATAGTCGAAATCATTAAATACTTCGGTCAGTCTGAAACTAGAGTACGAGTGAACATTTCAAGTAGTGACCTATTCAAACTATTAATAAAGGTTTATCCAAATTTACAATACCAGCATCAATTGATAATATTGAAGTTCTTCAAGTCAATCTCCCAGATTTCAGACATGTTAAAAACCTTATACTCGGCAGATATTTTAGAATTTCTTGTGAGAATAATGGAAATCTATACACCTTCAAGAGATCATTACAAAGAAATAATAAACGTGGTGTGTCCCACATTGTACAACTGCTGTTACTTAAACCATGCCAGAGAAATTGATCTTGTAAGAATAGGTGCCGTGCCACTATTGAGATCTCTATCAAAAATCAACCTTCCATTCCGTCAATTTGTTTTACCAATATTATGTGAATTAGTCCATTGCGACGACTATGTGAGGCTGATATTGTTAAAACAAGATATTTTGACTGTGTATTTCAATTTACTCATCGATCCATATTGGCAATCCAATGCATTAGACTCTATACTTAGCTGGTCTCAGCAGAACTCTAGTCAGGTCAAATTGGATACTCCCAAAGCTATCAACTGCTTTGTGGGTGGTTTCATGTTACCAAAAGTATCAAGTTTAGAGTCAACGTTGGACAGTTATTTGAAATTGATTACCGTAGATAAAGCTGTATGTTACTTGATGCTCAAAGAATCAATAATTAATAATATTTTGGTCAAATTGAATATTCAGAACAAGAACCCTGTGGTACAATTAAATTTACTACGTATCTTGAAGAATCTTGCCAATACAGGAAGGAAGACAAAGATGCTCGAAAATCTAAATATTTCCGAAAGCTTAATTATTACTTTGAATTCTTTGAAGTCACGTAAGACCTCCGTGTTAGTCGATGAACTAGCAATAGAAATCATTTGTCTAGTTAGCTAAATATTTAATAAAATTGTATAATAGATAATCAAGAGTCGTGCCAAAATTACACCTCGGTAAATCTTGTGGGGTGACTAAATACTTGATATACATAGAAATAATCTTCGTCTTCTAAACGAAGAATGATATGCTCTTTACTTCATAAATGATTCCAATTTCTTATCCATCCCCTAGGGTATCGCAGCTTGATGCCCATATATTAGATTCTGAATTAGTATCTCTTTTGAAGGAGAAATTAACATCTATTTTCCACCTACATAATACTAGCTGGTGGACTTATGATCAACATCCAGAATTATGGACTTTATTACTAAACTTGACTGTATTTAGACTAACAGTGTGGAAGTCTGGCTCATCATATGGGTCATTATTGCAAAATTTAAAATTAACTGATTTCAAAAAAGGTAAACTAATAGGCTATTCCAAGAGATCATTACTCTGCGCTGTATTGGTTGGAGATTATTTCTTCAGCAGATTACAATCATATTTATATTCGGTGGATGAATCTGAAGCCTCAAACAGAGTATACAAATTTCTGCTCTTGAATTCCATCAAATCATTTTTGATTAACCATAAGACAAAAATTCTTTCAAATTTGAATGACTGTTTCAAACTATTAAATTTAGTTAACTTCACATTATTTTTAGTCAATGGTAGATATCCATCCATAACCCATAGATTATTTGGTATATCGCTAACTCCGATTGTGACAGATTTATTGAAGTTCAATGGTAATAAGGTGAACTTTGAATTTCAAAACCGTCAATTGGTATGGAATGTCATGACAGAATTCTTGGTGTTTATTTTACCATTGATGCAACTAGGAAAATTAAAGCGAATGACGAAAAAGATATTATCACCTTACAAGAAAGATCAAAGACAGGAGGCTGGTGATACTCCAACATTCACTCCATATACTAATTTACCAATATCGCAGTGCGCTATCTGTCATATTAATAATGACATTGCAGCTACTTCTGGCAATAAGAAGTCATATGTTAGTTCATCTTGTATGGTCACCAACCCATATGTTACAAATTGTGGTCATATTTATTGTTATATATGCATAGCAACCAAGTTTAATTCACTTGAAACTACAGATTCTGATTCTGAAGGCTGCCTTCGTTGTGGTATGAAATTACAGTGGTTTAAAGAGCTTGGCATTAATGAAGGTGACATTGATGAAGATGCGATATTAGTGACATATGAAGTTGCAGAGGACGATGTTTCTGAAGAAGAAGAGGAAATTGCTGAAGACAAATTGGAAAAGGCTGAGATTGACACGGAAGATGAAGAAGACGATGAGGATGAGATGAAAGAAATGTCACATTCCGCAATGCAATCCGACGATGAAAACTTGAATGAAAATAGTGATTATAGTGAAGGAGAAGACTTCGATGCAGATGAAAATATTGAAAATGAATTCGACGACGATGATGATGACGACTTAGATGAAGGTATTGAACTTTAATCGCTAAGTTTGGCGTGTATACATATTTATATATTTATCATCAATTACTTTCTAATTGTTATATTGAGATAATATAAACTCTAAATATTAAATTAAATGTCAACTCATAGAGAATGTGAAATCGCGAATCTTATTTAATAAGCTTCAATAATAATTGAGCACCCTTGTTGTCTATATCCTTGGCTAAATCTTTCTTAATTTTCTTTAATGCTTTTCCTAATTCTTTCGTTTTGTCATTTTCATCCAGTAATTGCAAAACTTCAAAACATGCAACTATAACAAATGCACCTTGTCCGCTTGACCAGTCTTTTAATTTATCGTTCGATAATATTTCATCAACAAGTCTTACGGCAAACTCAACACCAACTCCTGGAATTCCGCTATTAGAGGTGGAAATGAGTTTTTTCTTTTCGTTATCCCACTTAAATTCATTACCTTGAATCAATGCCTTCAAGGATCTGGAGATAAATGGTACTTTATTAATTAAATGGAAGTCTTCCAATACATCGCCCTTGACTGATATGTCGAAGATTGCATTCATTAACTCTGGTCTTAAGGTATCATTAACTTCATTGACATCAGTGGATGTTAATATTAATTCCGTTGTGAATTGAGCAGCGATATTAACAGATAAAAGTTTGTCAAAGCTATTGTCAGGGTTCTCAGATTTCGTTGTCGATAAAATTGACTGATAAATTAATGGTAATGCCTTGGATGATAATTCTGTCCTTCTTTGCTCTTGTGGTTTTTTAGACGTTTTCGTGTATGCCAATTCTTCATACATATGTAAATCCTTTTTTATCAATGGTGAGAAATATCTGCCATCCAATCCTTTTAATAAATATAATAATGGTCTACGAGAAAACTTGTCCTTTATTAATTCTGGGACCATATCGTCAGTAAATAACTCTGTACTGAATGTTTTATGTAATAAGACAGTATCATCGACAGTCATGAATAAGGTAATTAAAACAAGATTACCATTTTCATTCTTAATTAATTCTTTAGCGTGATTCTTTAATGTTCTTATGATTAATTTACGTTCCTTAGCGTTAGCCATGGCAATTAACAAGCAGGCAACTTCGCTACCTTCTTGCGTGTGAACCAATTCGGCAAATTGTTCAGTCAATAATTCAATGAACTCTCTAATTTGTTTATCGTGTTTCTCAATATCATCCTTTAAAATAGTGGTGTATTCTTTCATAGCAGCATGTAAAATTTGGAAACCAGTTGATCCTTTTTCCACGGTCGCAGTGATAGTTCCAACCAAATTGGTCATAATTAATTGCTTCTTTTCCGACAGTTCGTTGACAATTTCCAAAACTGATTTATCTTTACCTGAATCTCTAAAAACAGCATATTCTGCACCCCAGAATTCTCTAATCATTTGCTGCCTCTGTTCACTAGTCGAATACAACACATACAAATCTTCAACAACATATGCACCTTCTCTGTGTCTCATTAACTTACGCAATTTTCCGTGGAGTTCATTGATTATGAGGGTACGGGAATCCTTCGAACCATAATGTAATAACTTGACCAACAAATACTTACCATATGACGATGTGGCCAATTGATAGTAGTTACCCTTCAACGACTTCACAATAAGATCTCTTCTTTCTTTTGTCGAGTATTTAATCAAAGTCTGTACAACACGCGATGCATCGTGCTTTAAAACCAAGTCATATATGACATCCTTCGATAATTCCCAAATTTCATTACATAATTTTTCTCTCACTTCCTTCGGAGGTGTTGGCTTGTTAACTCTTAATTTTTCCCATAAACTCTTGATCCTTTGGACTTCGATCCCCGACTTTCTCTGTAATTTACGTTCGGCCAACAATTTACGTTGTTCCGCATGTTGTTCTTTAGAGGACTTCTTATTTGGATCTGCATCTGCGACATTTTCATCGCTTCCATCTTCATCCATATCATCAGATTCTTCTTGTTCGTCCGCATCCTTGTCCATGTCATCAAGCTCATCCTCCTCATCTTCGTTTTCGTTTGCAGGAGTGTCATCCAAATCGTCGTCTGACGAATCCGATAACTCTTCACCGCTAGATTTGTCTGATGCAGATTCTAACTCTGATTCAGTTTCGGGTGGTGTCACCTTTTCAACTACCTTTTGTTTCTTGGAACTACTCCCATTGTCCTTAGCAATCGTATGCTTGGTACCTCTCTTAACAGCTCCCATTACTTGTAAATAATTCTTTATCTGCTGAAAGCGAACTACTCATCTAAGACTGAAAAAAAAAATTAATTTTAAGAAGAGGTCTGCGGCTCTTAACTAAGGAGCTATTTTGTGTCACTTGGTTTTTTGTGTCCATAATTGTATCCTACACCAGAATACTCTATAATGACTAAACGAGATACCTAGAGAACCTTCTTTTTTCTCTTATAGTAATACCTTCTATACTAACACAAATATTCGGAAACACCCTTTTAAATGTTACGTACCTTGCCAATTCGTGCTATAAACTTATCTAAGCCTACATTAGGCGTCAATGTCGCTAAAAGGTCTGCTTTTGGCATTCCACAATTATACAGCAAAAGACTCTACTCCTCCGATAGTCCACATGGTAATGTCCAGGAGTTGGAGGACTTGAAACAGTTTAAACAATTCATCTCTAACGGAGAAAAAGTATCGGTGATTGATTTTTACGCTACATGGTGCGGTCCATGCAAGGCATTGGAACCAATATTTGCAATGTTGTCGGAAAGAGTCCCGGAAGTGCAATTCGGTAGAGTAGACGTCGACAAGGCACAGGATACGGCCATGGAGTACGGGATCACTGCCATGCCAACATGTAAATTTTTCAAGGATGGTGAGCAACTCGATACCATTATCGGAGCCAACCCACAGAAATTGGTGTCATTGATCAAGGAGCATTCTGGAGTGGACATTTCTGGTAGATAGATCTATTACGTGTAAGTAGTTGTCTCCATATATGAGTTTAGTTATTATCGTTAGTAAGGTCCACTTGTAGGCGTGCGCGCGCTTCATAACCCACCCAAAGCGCTTCGAATTGAGTGGCGAGTTGATAGAAGAATAACTGATTCTAACCACCATTTGTTTTAACAGAATATTTCTTTCAATATAGTAATTGTCCCATACAAGGAATCACACTAGATATAGCTGATTAGTCATGGTATGTTGATTGTTTATGGATCGAAATTGTGAAGGAAATTGTGTACTAACTAGTTGTAGGGTCAAACACCATCAGGAATGCCAGGAGGCGATTTCAATAAGAAAAAGGATGATAAGAAGAAAGAAAAGCCAAAGTACGAGCCACCAGTGGAATCCAAGTTTGGTAAGAAGAGAAGAAAAGGACCAGACACAGCAGTGAAATTACCTAGTGTTTATCCTAGTACTAGATGTAAATTGAAATTGTTGAAATTAGAGAGAATCAAAGATCATTTATTGTTGGAAGAAGAATTTGTGACGAATCAAGAAGCATTCCAGCCCACAGAAGCCAAGCAAGCCGAAGAAAGGGAAAAGGTTGATGAATTAAGAGGATATCCAATGTCTATTGGTACTTTGGAAGAAATTATCGATGATGATCACGCAATTGTTTCGAGTACTGCAGGATCCGAGTATTACGTATCTATAATGTCGTTTGTTGACAAGGGTTTGTTGGAACCAAGTTGTTCTGTGTTATTGCATCATAAAACAGTGTCGATCGTGGGTGTATTGCAGGATGACGCTGACCCAATGGTGTCAGTGATGAAATTAGATAAATCTCCCGTGGAGTCATATGCGGACATTGGTGGTTTAGAGTCACAAATTCAAGAAATCAAAGAAGCAGTTGAGTTGCCATTGACTCACCCAGAGTTATACGAAGAAATGGGTATCAAACCTCCAAAAGGTGTGATATTGTATGGTGCACCTGGTACCGGTAAGACATTGTTGGCCAAAGCGGTGGCAAACCAAACAAGTGCTACATTTTTAAGAATAGTTGGTTCTGAATTAATTCAAAAGTACTTAGGTGACGGTCCAAGATTATGTAGACAAATTTTCCAGATAGCCGGAGAACTTGCTCCTTCGATTGTGTTTATTGATGAAATAGATGCTATTGGTAGTAAAAGATATGAATCTTCGTCTGGTGGTGAAAGGGAAGTTCAAAGAACTATGTTGGAATTATTAAATCAGTTAGATGGTTTCGATGATAGGGGTGATATTAAAGTTATCATGGCAACAAATAGAATGGAATCTTTAGATCCTGCATTAATTAGACCTGGTAGAATTGATCGTAAGATTTTGTTTGAAAACCCTGATTCAAACACTAAGAAGAGAATTCTTCATATTCATACATCCAAAATGAGTTTAGCCGACGACGTGAAACTTGATGAATTAGTAACTTCAAAGGATGAATTATCAGGTGCCGATATCAAAGCAATGTGTACCGAGGCTGGTTTGTTAGCGTTAAGAGAAAGAAGAATGCAAGTTAAAGCTGAGGACTTCAAAGGTGCTAAGGAAAGAGTGCTCAAAAACAAGGTAGAAGAAAATCTAGAAGGTCTATACTTATAATATATATATCATATATTTAATTCACATTATTATTGCTATTTATGCGTAAGGAGTTGGAGTATTAGTTATTCATATCAATATTAGGCATTTCGACCATTAATCATTTCTGTTGTTCAATATACGTAAAACGAATAAGAATAAGTTCAAAATATCTAAGTATAATGAAAGAGTTGCCGGCACTTCATCATCCAAGTGGACTGTCTTCATAATCCTTTGAGTATCTATCACAATATAAATACTGAATATTATAGCCCCTAATCCGGAATATAACATTTCCATACCTGAGGAGTGATTTGGGAAGAACATAAAAATGAAGCCCCAACCTATTAACACCCATGTGGCCATCATAACAGTTCCTTGCCAACTAATAAAGTCATATTTAGTCTGAAAAGCAAATAATGTCAACCCAATGAAAATAACAAATGTTATCAATAGAGCCTGTACTACAACCTGAGATTCAATTGCTGCACATGCAACACCCACTCCATATGCCTCACACAATGTGAACCCACTCAAACATAATAGATTAGTCGGGTATGACCTAGCCTTAATATGGGTGGCGATCATGAACCCAATTGAACCAACGAGAGATACAAAGAATAGCCACATATTGTTAAAGCACCATGCTTGAATCGAGTTATTCGAGCGAATTATAAGTCCAACCAATACAGTCCCAAATATTTGAATAGATAATAACGTATACACCTTCCTAATAAATAATTGACGGATTGGCAATTCACAAGATGCCACATCTACGGAATACTTGAAATCATCAGGTATGTTATCCCCTTCCACTCTTGGACTTTGTTCCTGTTCATATGTTGGTGGTTCACTAGTAGGTAATGTGGTATAATGATTCATGGCTATGTAATGCTGATAATAATACCAATGATGCTAATTCTAAGGATTCTGCGCTTTTATAGTCTGATGCGGTTACGAGCCAAGAAAAAGCCACCATCTTAATGCTAGTACTATTAACGGAAATTTCCTAATTACATATGCTTAGACATAACTGTCATCGTGATAGATTATGCATTGACACAACATATCATAGTAACCACGATGGGTTTATAAACGCTTAATGTTACTGTATTCACAATTAATTTATCTTTGCGCTTGTGCAATTTGCACCCGTTTTGGCTGTAATGTAGACTGTTTTGGTAATGACATAGATGTATGTGATATTCAATAAGATACATCGAATTTAAATATTATCGTGTAGTATAGCCAACCGATAATTAAAGGTTATAATGAAAGAACATTATGTGTTCTTTTGACTATCAGTTTCTCCCAAATTAGTAGTTTTTTGCAAATATGGTCAAAAATATCAAAATTATGGAAACCTGTGTTCAAGAAATTGGCTAGCTGGCTTTATCAAACTGAACTTCTTACAACCAGAGCTGTTACTTTGACAGATTCTGCAATTTTGCTCCATACTCCTATTTATATTCACATGCGTATATACATATTTACAAATTTGATTCCTGTTTCCAGGCGACCAGCAGCATCTAATTGGATTCGTCTACTTAGACGGGATCGGTGGTGGTCCAGCGTCTGTTGGAACCTTCATCCTCAACACCATAGTGTCCTTAAAAGTAACCGTTTTTCGACACAAGGGGCATAGGCCAACTCCCTTTTTGCCCTTGGTTTGTCCCCGGGCCGTAGAACTAGCAATGCTTTGCTGGATGCATTCCAAACAGAAAATATGTCCACAAGATGTCGCGGTTGCACTGGTAACTTCGTCAAAGCAAATCGGACACTGAACATTGCTTAATTTTTTGGTACTGTTGGTGTGTGGGGGTTGAGCTGGATTATCAATCAAATCCTGCGTTTCCTTATTAAACGCAATGATCTCCACGTCATCTTCTTCTTCTGACGATAGATTTATAATATTTTCTACGTTCCTGGCTGGCATCCTAAACTAGACCATCTAATATTAATGATAGCTTTATAGCACATGGAATTTTGTCTATCGTGCGAAATTCTTGTCCGTAGCTTTTGTTCCGAACAGGTTGATTCACAGATTTAGATATTGATTAGTGGTAATAATCAACAAATCTACCTTTTAACCGACGATTGACCCGCTTTCTGTATTTTTCTTGCGTTTTCAAGGGCATCACCTTATTGTAAGCAGATAAAAGCCAATGCGATTTAGGGTCACAATTTTTGATCGCACACACGAAGTTATATGGCTGGGTGAATTTGACTATTAAGAATTAACGCTTTAAACTTAGAAGCATAACGATAATACAAGAACTATCTTCATATCATTACAAGCCAAGAAATAGTGAGGTAGCAACATTACTTTGATACCCAACATTTGATTGACTCTCTTAAAACAAGCATAATATGGTTACTGATCATACAAATCCCTTGGCGGTGTTACTTCCATATGCGTTCAATTCGCAGAACGATTATCCCACGGAAGTGTTGGCTAATAGATTTCAAGCATGGAGGTCGATTATAAAGGATTTGGTCAATTATCTTAAGGAGTATGCTAATGTTCAAGAAGAAATTGTTAGACAACAAATGAGGTTACAACAAGCCGTTGGAATATCACCAGGGTCGAATACAGCCGTCTCAGGGAGTAGTAGTGGGCATGGACACAGCAGCCATAAGGATGATATAAATGCCATCAATAAGTTTTTCTTGCCGATCGGGAATGGGTCAATACAGGACTTGCCCACGATATTGACCAAATTTCACCAACAAAATGTCACTCATTCGTCGAAGACATTGAAAGATATAAACGGAGTCATTATTCCGAAGTTGGAGGAATTGAGGAAGGATCTTCTTATCAAAATCAAAGAAATCAAAAACTTGCAGAATGATTTCAAGAATAACTTGGGAAAGGAGGTCAACGAAACGAAACAGGTGTTGAACCTATATACCCAGGCACTTGAAAATTCTACGAAGCTAGAGCATACGGGATCATCCCAAGAGGGCGATCACAACAAGAATGATCCCTACCTTATAAAGATAAAGTTGGATAGACAATTAAAGAAACAGATTTCAGAAGAAACATATTTGCATGATGCATATTCCAATTTGCAAACTGCAGGAGGAAAGTTAGAGTCTATTATCGTGGTAGAAATCCAAAATTACATTACAAAATTCTTGAACTTGCTTAACACTGAGCACTCAACAATTCCTGAGTTTTTACTTCCTAACTTGAATAATGGCTTCTTATCGAAAGAACCGGACTTCGAATGGAACTCGTTTATTTCCAGAAATTTACCTACACCTTGCATTTCTATCAGTGCACTAGGAAATAACTCTTCGAATATTAAAAATGGTACGTTTGTCGATCTTTCGTTTCCATATAGAAAAATATCTGAGATTATAATACCCGAATATAATTCTCCGTTGAATGTAGCTGTGAGAGAAGGTCCATTAGAGAGACGTTCTAAATTCTTAAAGTCTTACTCAAGTGGATGGTATGTTTTAACATGTAACTATATTCATGAATTCAAAACATCCGATCGCAAAAAAGATATGCAGCCAGTTATGTCATTACTGTTGGATGCATGCCAAGTAAGTGAACATTCTAAAAATGATGGTAAACCGGGTGGGGTCTATAAATTTGTATTACATTCGAAACTGCTGAACGGTATTATTCATAGAGGTCATAATTGGGTGTTCAGAACGGATACTTATCAAAAAATGATTGATTGGTATAGTGATATTAAATCTTTAACAAGCGCGAGTACCACCTCTGCGAGAGCCAGAATAGTTAGCAATAAATTCAGATTGGATGAAAATCAACCCAAGAGAATTTCAAGAACGTCAAGTATACTTTCAAATGGAGCAAATGCAAGATCATTGAAAACTGTCACAACTAATAATTCCTCGAGGTTTGCAACAGAAGGTTCGGTGCTTTCAAAGCATAGGTCACCGACAATGTCACACAATAGATTGTCATCAACATTTTCAAGGACCAACAATCAATCCCCCAGATTAACAAACATGGTTAATAGTGATGGCACTATGATAACTCCTGTTGATGTTCGTCAGGAAGATAAGACGGCATCCACTACCTACCCAGAAGCTCAGCTTGCAACTCCTCAGCAACACGCATCACAAGCTAATTATCAAGCTGGTTATTATTATGCCAATTCAAACAGTGGACAACCACAACAATTTTATGATCCTGTGCAACAGCAATACTACACCATAAGCCCTTCAGTTCAAGGGAAACCCCAACCGCAGTATTTTCCAGTATCGCCCCAGCAGAATTCTCAACAACAATTCTTCATCCAGGCGCCAGCAGGACAACCTCAAAGTCCCCAGATCCAACCACAACCGCAAAGCCAACCTCAAAGTCCCCAGATTCAACTACAACCGCACAACCAACCATATTTTCCAGTCAGTATTGCCAATTATGGAATGCATCCCCTGCAATCTTATAAAGACGGGCCTGCTCCAAATACTTTGCCATATCCAACGCATCCAGCACATTTACAGCCCTCGGCAGCCATAGGAACCGACGAAAATGGTGATCAGGATCCACAATTTTTCAAGTTCGACCCAACGTTGCATCATGAAGTAGATAACGATGTCACAAGTAGTGATATCGACGGGAAACGATGTAAGGATGAAGCTGACGTTTTAACCACTCTACAAACCAATGATCAAGAAGACAAAGAAAGCAACATTACCAATGAAAAAGGAAACGATAGTGAGCTAAATTTTAATAATAGCACTAACGAAACCAGTGCCAACGAAATAGAGACATTGCAAAGTAATGACAAGAACAATACGCACGATGGAGACTTGACGAAGGTAATCAGCGACGATAAGGTCATTCCGCTTGTTCTTGGAAATTAAGTCATCAATTCATATTCAAGCCGTGAAGTGCTTCACAGATGTTACATTTTATCAATATAAAAATTCTATAGTCGTAATTAGTCACGTAATAAAAACTACAATAGACATCGAAGGAAAAACCTAATCAAGTATTATAACATAATTATTTAAAAGATGATACATAATGAATATATTTAAAAGTAAATCTTCTAAACAACAACACCAGAGTTGGAGGCAATACGTGGCCATAAATCAGCACATTCTTTAGCAACTGGACCAGTGATGGCAGAACCCTTCATTTCACCCTTTGGATTGACAATAACACCTGCATTATCTTCGAAGTATAAGTAGACACCATCCTTTCTTCTCCATGGTCTAGCTTGTCTAACAACAATAGCTGGCATGATTTTCTTTCTTAATTCTGGCTTACCCTTTTTAACGGTAGCCATAACCATATCACCGGCTGAGGCAGCAGGTAATCTATTCAATCTAGCACCGAATCCCTTAACAGAGACGATGTATAAGTTTCTTGCACCTGAATTGTCACAACAGTTTACAACGGCACCAACTGGTAAACCTAACTAGAATATATGTTAGTATATTGCTTGCCCATGCAAAAAAACGTCATTTCAAGATAAATCTCCTTCCCTCTAAATCCTTCCCTCCTTCTACATTTTTTCAATACCATTGACATTTGACTGATCTCCTCCAGTCTCTCCGTTGGCTGGTTCTACTCGTTTTCCCATCTTCCAACTTTTCAATCGGTTCAATCTTTTTTCCATCTTTCAAAGTCCAGATTGTCATCTTCTCCATAACGTTCTCAATAAAATAAAACTAGTCACATACAGACATACGGAATTTGTTACCGGAAGCACCAGAACCAGACATTTTGTAGTATTATTTAATGTATTTGGTATAGAACAAACAAAAAATTAAATTAATCAACTTTTACTCAATAAGGTCCATCAAAAAATTTTTCACTATGTCAACCATCCGCACTGTAGTCGCCTGGCCATACTAAAACCCATGCAGGATCCGGTAATGGTTACACAAAACCGCGGCAAAACCTTCGAAAATTTAAATATAAGGTTTACCCGGATATGTCCAAATGGAGCGAGGGTTGAAACCCTATTGTTTCGAAATTGTGACTCTTGTTTGGTTCTATGCAGCCACGACTGTTAGGGAATTCCGTCGAGACCTTCACTTGCATAAATGCGATATATCCTAACTTCTAGAACACCCAGGAGTCGCGAAAAACAAGACCATGGTGTTTAGGGCAAGGACGCCTCGATGACTCGTGAACTACAGTAATCAGTTCCCAGATGTTAGCCAAAACGATAACAAGATTAAATGTATATTAACATGCAGCTAATATAGCAGGAGAATTGTAGGTATATAACATAGTAGAAAGGAAAATTATGGTAAGCGTTCAAAATATTAGAAAGATAAACAGTAGACATAAATGGTATCAATTATTAACAACTTTCAAAGAGCCAGGGTTTCTGGTGACCATGTCGGGCAAGGAGCCGTCGCTTAGTCTTCTTCTGCCGTACTCAGAGGAAAGTTTATTTTCGCCGGGGGACTCTGTATCGAGGTGGCCGCCGGCCATTAAGGGATCGTCATTGTTTGTGGGCTCCAACGAGTATAGGGCGTCTTTGTTCGGATCGGTAGCACGATCATCGTGGTGGACACCTTGGGATACCATAAATGGGTTTGGTGCACCTTCGAAAGTGTGGGACTTTTCGTTGCTGGGGCCCGAGAGGGTGAATTCGTCGTCCTTGTCGTCTTCGTCCTTATTGCGCTTGTAGCAACAAAAGAACAACAACAAGCCAGCGATAATACATGCACCTGCCACACTTCCTATGACGGCTCCGACAATACCACCAGTGCTAATAGGCTTTGATGATTTATCCTTCTTGGATGCATTGCTGTCGGCATTCGACGTCGACGTCGACGTCGACTCCGGCTCTGTCGTTGTGACGGCGATAGTGGATGCCTCTTGGTCGTCCGTTGGGTTGCTGGTGATGGTTGATACCAATGTAGTTCTTTCAGCTTTAGACAGCGACGACTTCAGTTTGGACGATGAATTCGAGGTGTCGGAGGTTGTGGACGCCTCCGAGGTTGAGCTTGGGGCGGCAGACGATGACAGTGACGACGACTGAGATGACGACTGAGATGATGACTGAGATGATGACTGAGATGACGACTGAAATGATGACAGAGATGACGCTTCGCTGCTGCTAGTGGTTGTTGTTGAAGTGGAACTGGAGCTGGAGCTGCTGCTGGTCGATGATGGCTTGGAGCTGGAGCTGCTGCTGGTCGAAGAAGACGAGGACGACGAAGAAGTAGATTCTGATTCAACATCGCTGTTAGAATACACCAAAAAGGCGCTGGTACCACCACAGTTCTCTTCCCTATAACCCTGGCAGCTGACTTCACAATCAGAACTATCCGTTTCGTCACTCAGATCAGGTTCAGTATCGCCACAATAACAATACTTACCGTTCAACAATGCTGCCACCTTCTTACCCTCGCATTCCGATTCACAGTGGGATGACGATTGATAGATGTATTCATCCTTGTAATTTAACACTCCCTGAACAGATGATTTCGAAAAGCATCCTAGCTTGGAGAACGAATCTGCCTTCCCGTAGTTAATTTGAACCAACAAGTATATAACCCAGGGTATGCCACAATATCTCATGCTGTTCTATGTTTTGATATCCTCCTTATACAAAATGAAACAAATTTTGAATAGCAATAAAGACTTATTAATAAACAACAAATAACTAAAGAGTCACTTTCTGCTCCTCTAGTTGTAGTCTATAGAATTAAACGTTAGAAAAGTAATACCTTGGTGTGGTGAAGAGGTTTCGATACAAATCAACAACTATTCTGATCGATTTCTATTCATCCGTTGATCTTGCAATTATAACACCTATACTGTATGTAAGCAACTTCGTGTTAAACCACTATGTTGTTGACATTCACATTGAAAGGAGGCGTAGAAAGATTCTTTGTTTTTTTTTATGTAAATATTGGTCCTGTATACGAGATATTCAGTTTCACTTGCAGTTCGAACAACTACATCATAGTGGGATTGAGTTATGTTCTGAGGATTCCATGGTCTGTCCACTGATTGCTGGTAAACTTACAGGGGATTCAATTGTGAACTTTGTGGGGTTTCGTTGTTTCCTGACGGCTGCAATCTATTTTATTTGGCCTCGGTAATTGATGCCAGTCAACCCCCATTAGAATGTAAACAGCGAAGAAATCGAAACATGAAAATCTTCGGTCTCAAACATAACTTAGAGAAAAGTCTACTGGGATCAATGGCTAGATATCCAACCTGGTAACGGCTATTGTACTATGTAATTGTGTGATTGCAAATGTAAGATACTTGATAAATTATTTGAATTTCTGCTCGTTCTTACAAATCCGACTATCTTGCAGCTGCATTTTCACCTGAAACATGAGATGGAGAATCACCGTAGATACAAGCACGAGAGGGAGAGACATCCACAACATCGAATACACATATTTACTCAAGACGGAAATAACTCTTACGCGAGTATGTTATACGTTGGAGTAATTATTGCAATTCTATGTAGTAAAAAGGAGAAACATCTTGATGCGAAACTAGACGGGCATTTGACATTCAAAGCGCCGGTAGACGTATCGCTCTTAAAGCAACTTGAATATTTGGAAGAGAATCACAGTATTTAGAAAGAAATAGTCAATTGTATAGTTGAACACGTCGTTTCCATCCGTGTGTACGTCTTTATAGCGAATTATCTAACAAAGTGATGTGTTAGAAGAGTGCTTAGTAGGGCAAATGAAGACTGGGCCGTGTACTAATCAATTTCCGACGGTTTAAAAGCTTCAAATTCGGCGCGTACGAAAATTTTACCTTTTCTTTTTCTTTATGTCAAAATGGATAAGAACTGTTAAACAAGCACCTCAACTCGTTGTTTACAATGAAATGATGAGGAGCAAATCAGTAAATTGTCCACAGATCAATTTTCCGTAGCCTTTTTCGCTAACCACGATCATTTGTTTTCCGTAGATCGTTGTTTGATAGTAGTTGGGCTTACATATTGTAATAATCTCTATAGTTGTTATTGATACTTAACTTGTAGGATAAACATGATTCGATTTGTACCACTTTAGGGTTTTGTAGATAGGGCATATTTTGAGCATCAAGACTATTTGCTGTAAAACGAGGATACATAATAAATCTGACGTGAAAAATGATTATCGAGATGTCTCAATAATTGGCTTTCTCACGGTACAACAGACATAATGTCAATAACATCGACGATTAAGGTCATAGAGGGTATTGTTGACCAGTACCAAGATGAAATACAGCATCTTGATATACCTGACTTCGCAAGACCTTCATCGTCATACAAAAACCCATCAACATCTCCATATGTCAATCAATTTAAATTGAATCGAATTATAAATGATATACCAAGTGTTAAACTAAAATTAAATGAATACAAAAGCCACAAAACATACCAGAATGTATCCGACAAGGTGTTGCTGTTACAAAATTTGTTAGATGAAAAGTTATATATTAATGATAAATTGATTCGTATATGGGTATCGAATAAAACAGTGACGGACTTGACTAGCAACGAAGACAAAAAGGTCGACGTCAATTCCTCACTTAACGATGAAACAATAGGAGTAAATGAAGAAGAAGAAAACCTTGTTTCATTACGTAAAAGGTTGCTATCAGGTGGGACACATACCTCCCTAGATGATAATACAAATGACAAATCTTCTATAGATAAAGCGAATAATTATCATGAATCTATCCAGGAAGATATATTGAATGAATTGACAGGATTTGCTACAGGTTTGAAACAATCGGCTGTTGCTTTATCTTCAAAACTTTTAGATGATAACACGATTTTAAATAAAACAAGTGATAATTTAATGAAAAATGAAACTCTAATGAAAAGTGTCGGGAACAACTTGAACAATTACGTGTCTAATAAATCAGGAGGTAAGATCAGCTTCTGGTTTTTGATGAAGGTATTGTTAGCGTCTTTTGTATTATTCTTCGTGATGGTTGTTTTGATTAAAATATTCCCCAAGATGTAATATTTCTATTTAAACCTTTATTTATTTAAAATATGAACATAGAAGATATTTAATATATAGCTAATAATATAAACAAAAGAAGAAAAGTTAATTATAAAAACAAATAATAAAGTAATAATAAAAAGGAAATTGGGAAAATAACTAAATCAATTTAAATGCCGTTCTGAATTATTTAACTGGAGTAGGGCGATATGTTCATAATGAATTTAATATCTTAATCGTAAGTTTTCTTTTTTTTGAAAGTTTTGATGATAAATTTAGCTCGTTAATTCAAACAAAGAAATAAAATGAATAAATATGATCAAACATTGAGTGGAAACAAAGCGGATATACAAAGACGAAAAAACTTAAATTTCATCATTCATGAATTCATTATCAGAAAATGATTGATTTGATCCATTATCAATTCCTGAGTTACGATTATGGTTTTGACCTTGATTTTGATTCTGGAATTGTCTTGGTAAGTTACCACACCTATCTTTACCAAAATTGATTTTTAGGTTCTTATAGTCATGGAAGGATTTTATACCATCAATTGCTTTAATAGCATTGGCTATGTTAACAAAATTAATAAACGCACAATTCTTTTCTTCCAAATAATTAATTTGTTCAATATCGCCAAATTTAGTGAAGTCTTCTCTTAATTTGGATGGATTATAGTATTCGAAATCAGTTATGTTACCAATGTAAATATTTCTTGATGCACCATTTGAAACTGCCAACGATAATGCATTAGACAAAGGTCCGGAGTGTTTACCCCATCCAACCTTTATTCTACGATTATGAATAGTCAAACCATGTAACTGGCACATAGCAAAGAATTGGGCTGCTGCAATTGGATCAATAAAAGTAATGAAACAAACATGACGCTCTTTCAAGAATCTAATACTTTGCAACAAACCTCCTCTAACGACATTACAGATTTCTTCAACAGAAGAATCTTGGTGTAAGTTACCCAAATAGACGGTTCTATTACCCAAATTGTTAGCTCCACCTGCTTGTGTCGCAATTTGAGCTGCAGCTGCAGACTGTTGAACTAAGGCAGAAGAAATGAATTCACGATCAGCAGCAGTAACAATATGTTCCATACCTGGTGCTAAACCTAAGTATTGAGCTGCATTGTGTTGTTGGGTTTTCGTAATGAAAGCACATCTATCTTTACCATAAAAGCACTTCTTATCTAAGTATTTTTCTTTCAATGGTAAGTTAGCGACACATCTTATGGCGCTTAATATCGATAAGAAATGAATGAAAGCAATCCCCTTTTCTGGAATGATCTTAATACAATCAATAACACCATAGCACGATAAATCATCCCTTAATTCTTGTTCGGTAATAATTTCACCATTAACAGAGTTATTCAAGTTACCCAAATAGACATTTCTAGTAGCACCATGTCTTTGAATCGATTCCATAACTGCTGGTAATATTGGGCTGTTTTTACCCCAACCAATTCTAACATCGTGTCCCTTGATATTCAATTTCTTCAAGATACAATCAGAGTGAAACAACAAAGCCGATTGATGATCTATGAAGGAAATAAACGCACAATTCTTAGATGGTAATATTTTAACGGATTCAAGAATACCGGATCTAACATAATCTAATAACTCATTTGGTTGGATATCCGATGGAATATTACCCAAGTAAACAGTTCTTGATGGAGCTACAGATGAATTACCCCCAGAATTTGGACCAACTTGCCCGAATACGTCAGGTTGATTTTGGGGGGTTGGTGATGCCATATTTGGCATCTGTAAGTTTGCTGAAGGACCATTTCCTTGCGTCATTGGTGGGAAGTGACCTGGATTGAAATGTTGGCCCATAATACCTTGTCCATCGCTACCATTAATGAAGGATGATTCATCATAGTACTCGTTTCCAGAACCTGGAGTGCTCTCATTTCCATTAAAATTGAATTGCTCCCCTTGATATTGTGGATATTGCTCATATGGTGGCATCCTTGAATCAACTTGTTGTTGCGAATTACCTTCTGGGTTGACCAATTGTTCATCCGACCCTTGTTGGGCATAAAATTGTGGATAATATGGTTGTGCCATATATTGTTGAGGTACACCCTGATATGGGTCAAAATATGTCATTCTGTTTGCTTCTAACTTTTCAGTAAACTTAATAATTCAGTTTTCTTTCAAATTTTATGTATAAAGTAATATTAATTCTGGAACTCTTGCTTGAATATACCTTTGCCAATGAGATGAATTATCTATATTAATACCAATTGTTAGAACAATAAATAACTTGATATGGCCAGCTAATAAATTAAATTAATAGTACTACCAATGAATTGAAATCTGAGACGAATAATAAACTTTTGTAGGATTAATGAATGAATAAAATTAAATTAACTTATGGAAAGACAATTTGACGTAGTTGATGAATTTAGAGCGAAAATTGAAAAAAAAAGACAAATACAAGGATTAAAAGAAGTATCTGTAACCTATTATCTGAACAAGTCGAAGATCAATTAAATCTCTATTATATGTTGAATACGTTAGATTTTTGATTGATTTAATAACAAGTGTATAATTCTAATAATGATCTCTTCGCTTACTAGCGCAGGAAGTTTTTTTGAAAAATTAATTTTGTGTAACCGGTACACACACGTCAAGACCAGATTAATCGACGTTGTTAGGTATTCATTGATCTGAAGAGTTATTTGAAGGGATACGCTTGGATACTGACTGTAGACTATCTTCAATTTCGTCTGTATTTGAAGTCGGCATCTGTTTTGCACCCTTTCGGTCTTCGTCTGAATCTGTGTCGTAGTCTGTAATCGAATTTCGCTTTGCTGTTTCGGATTGAGACTTGGCAGTGCAATTCGATTGTTGAGGGCCAGACTGCAATAGATGATTTTGAATGAAATCAACAGTTTTTACATAATTATCACCGTTATTATAACCGTTGTCTTGGTTATCGTCTTGGCTGTAATCTGTATTTTCACCAAAATCTGTGCTGTCATCTTTTTTTGATTCATGCAGATCATCGACGTCGGTGGATGCATGTTCCTTATCGTGATGTAGCACACTGGTGACTATTTTTCGATCAGAAAGCTCTTTTGTATCAGAAATTAAGGGGAATCCGACATCTTGTGTATCCGAAACCGGGTCGCTTATTGGTTCTTTGTTACTCTCAATATCTTCAGTCTCCTTGTTATCATCAGCTTTCTTTGATACTTTCTTACGCTTTCTCGGGGGTTTGGTTGACCCACGAGTCGTTTCTCTTCGTTTCTTTGGGCTTATATATACATCGTCTAGCATATCAGGTATTTCGTTTTTGTCTATAATGATATGTTTTAAGTTAAATTTATTCTGAGTTACATATTTTTCATTTAAACCTTCCAAATGATCCAAGTTCTTATTTTCTAACTCCCAGATCTTATCCTTTTTTGCATTCAAGACTTGATACAACTTGTTCAGAAGATCTTCTACAATGCTCTTGTGCTGAGTAGAACTCAGTTCTAATTCATTTTTGTACTGCTCATTTTGTTTTTTCAAAGCCGATTTTGATTGACGTGATGCTTGCAATTCCTTATATATATTTTGATTATTAAATAATAGTAGATCCAACCAATTGAATAAGTTTTGTTCCTTCCTTATTTTATCATTGAAATCCAAGTCATTCTCCGCATCGAAGTACGGTATGTCAATTGATCCTACAGTTATTGGCAATTTCGATTTTGTTTTTATATCAATCGTTATAGATTCGGATATTAACGGCAATTCGTCATCATCTATCAATTCATTCGTATTAGGATCATAATAAAATGACAGTGATATAAGCTTTGCAGAGGTGGTTAAATCATCTGCAACTGTTGGTTCGTTATTGTCATCAACTGGAAATAAATGTCGTATTATCAGTTCCCACTCTCCAATACTGTAGTCTCGTTTCCTTTTAAACTTTGAACATTTTTCCTTGGTAATAATAATATGGAAACTTCCTTCTTGATTCATGGCAGTTAACGATATATCTGTGAAGCTTGTGTTTTCGGTTTTGGAACCATTCCGACAACAATGTAAATATAGGGAAGCTTTTTTAATGATCTTCTTTGTTTCTTTATCTTCAATGATTAATGGAATAGATCGAATACACCCTGATAAAGTATTAGTATCTTCATAATCTTTGTCATCTTTCATAATGACTTATTTTTAAGCCTTGATGAATTCAGCAAAGGTAGAAGTAATATTTTAAATGTTTGAGATAAAAATACCCGAGGTTTTTTTACACCCATTTAACAAATATGCAGCTCTCTACCAATTCCATTTAATAAATGAAATAATTAGCAAAATTATTCCATACGAAATACACATGATTCTATAATGTCGACATATAATTAAATTGAATTAAAACCTTTCTATGATAAATATATAGTCATATATACAATTGGCATGCAAAAATACTCAACACTAATAAAAGGGACACCATCCGCAGTATATTAATGCCAAATTATGAGGACTTGTTGCTTCCTGGACAAGTTCTCTTACTATGGCCTCCACGCTTAAACCACCGGCAGTCAACTTATCTGAAACCATCAAAACTGCCCTTCCACCTTCAGAGCCATCCTCTTGTGGCTTCAAGTAACCAACATCATTTTTATCACCTTCGTTTTGTAACCTTTTTCTTCTTATTGGGGATAAGCTCCAAGAATACAAAGGATCCCATCTCAAAACATCCAAAATTGCTAAAATATGATCCTTGTTTTGTCGCAAAACCCTATATGTGTGTTCACAAGATTTATTAAAAATGCCATGAACCCCAGTTATTCCAAACCCATCTACAATGTCTCTTGTTAATCGAAATGGTACAGTTTCGGGTATTGGTAATCTTTTCCCTTGATCAAATGCAACACCTAAGTCAATATGAATAGGTTCTCCAGAATTTTTATCTAATAGAATATTATTGCAATGTCGATCCCCCAATCCTAATATATGGCCCACCATAGATGTTGTTGCAATTCCACGAGTATACGAGGTTCTGCAATTAAACCACGTATCTGGCGTCACATAATTATCGAAAAAGAAATACCTTAATACCGGTGATATTTTGCCACTAATATTCTGATATGTCTTATATCGCTCTGATTTTTCCTCGGACTGGCAAGTTTTCATTAAATCTCTTGCTTTATCCGCTTTCAAATCATCCATTTTTGAATGGTATGGCCTAATTGCATCAATAAGTGCTATGGAATTAGGAACGAATTCTATTACACCGGTTTCGGGGCCCAACGGGACGGCCCTGTATGTCCTAACTCTAAGATCACGTTTCCTAGTTTCTTTATCTTTCATGAAAAGATTATTTACCTTCTCAAATACTTGTTCCATAATTGAATCCTGTCTCAAATCATCCGTTCCATGCTTGAACAAAATTTTATGTTCCGACCCATTCGATAAATAGAATGTGGCAATTTTGGGCAAACTAAGACCAGAAGATGCAATAGTAACTTTGGGAACAATTTTTTCCAAATATATAACATTGTCATATCTTGTTGATAAATCTATGGATAAATTTATACTTGGTGGTGGTATTCGAGGCAAATCTTGAAGCCAATAATTTCCTATTTTAAGCTTGTCCAATTGTATCGATTTTCCTCGGGAAATCTTATATTCTGCAAGTTTAATGGATTCATTGCAGAACCTTTCAACATTCAGAAGTATTTCATTAATACGACTGTCACGTCTTATCATAATTTGTTGCCATATATTATTCGCAGCCATAGATTTGGAGATAAGTAACATATTGCTGCTTTTTTTTGCATATGATTCATGTTTTCTTAAAGACATCAAGCCATATAATGAATGATATGGGTGGCTATAACATAGATTTACAATCAATGACTTTAATAAACTTTGAAATCTACTTGATTCACTAGAAAGCCGAGAAATTAATTGAGTAGACCAACTTATTAATTTATGAGTCGGTAGAGATAAAACATCATCCGAAATAAGAACATGTAAATCGTCTTTATTTGAATGCTCTAACCATAATGCAAAGAACTTGTCTAAATTTTCGTCATTGTCGCTATCAGTTAATATACTCTTCAAGTAAAATTCAACTGCTTTGTCAGAAAATTCACTAATATTTTTCTTCATTAAATTGAGATCAGAAAGCTCTCCAATGTATTGTGCTTTCAATTTCGCATAATACCTTTGAGCAGTTTTCTTTTCATCTGCAGCGACAGGCATTTTGCTGTAATGTGACTTCAATTCTTCAATTTCGGATCGCTTCAAATCTACCAGTTTCTCTAATTTGTTAATATGGTCATTTATGTTTCTAGACCTAAATTGTGATTCACAGAAATTAGCTAAAATTTCGTACACTTTCGCTTTTTGGTCTAATTCTTTCACTGATACCACCATATCCGACGTGGGTAACACATATTTTTCCATAATATTGGAAGCTAAATCTTGTCTTGAATTAGCCATCCAATCCACCAAGTTTGCGTTAATCAAGCTCGGGGTGATGTTCATAGTATTAATCGAAAGATTAATACTTTTTTTTTGTTGTAATTCTTTTAACATAATTACAGGAATACTGGTCTGACCCAGGTGCCAAAGTGAGTGAGCGATTCGATATTTCGTTAATCGAGTAAGATTGTCTCTAAGTGAGGAGTCTGAATCGATAAATTTAGTTTTAGAGATCTCATTTATCATAATGATTGAATTCACCAGTTTTTGCAGTTCCTTTGATATTATTGATATAGAATTATATCTTATTAAATCATGCAAAGAACTTAACCAAATATTTTCTTTGCTAAGTTGCCTGAAATCTGGAGACAAATCACCTAGAATTTGAAGTGCAGCTTTCCTTGCAAGAAGTATATTTTCCGAACTTTCAAAATCCGCCAACTCAAACCATTTAGTACGCTGAGAAAAATTAGCTAACATTTCACTAAAATCGGTGTCAGTGTAGCATACGATGTCTCTAATACTCGAAACGCATGCTAAACTAATGAGCCATCGTTCTATACTCAACCGGTGTTCCTTTGGACTAGGCGAACAATTAACAACAGTGTCCTTTAAATTCAACATTTCCAATAATGATTCTTGACATGTTTCATTCGCAAGACTAGGATAATCGTGAATCTGTTTTAAGGTTTTATAAATCATTTTGTGTTCCTCTATTGCCCTTCTAGGGGTAGGTATATCCCAACAATTCAATTTCCATGCCCATTCAAATGTTTCACTACTTGAACCGCTATTATCTAAACTTTTACTTACTAGTTTTGAGACACCTAAAAATCCGTTACGAATCATGGAGTTAAGAATATTGGAATTCTTTGTCTCTAAATCAAAAGAAATGTTCGCATCAAATATACCGCTATTAAATTTCAATTGATCTGAAGTTTCCTTACTTCTATTTATCATGTTGATAGCATACTCCAATGATGTTTCCTCAGGTAAACCATAAATTAAATCAGTATTATCAATTGATTCGTAAATATTAGATAAGATTGTTGAATTCCCGTGCCAGTCTATAACCATATCGTATTTGCTATGGTTATCTTCAAACAACATTAATGCAGTTTTGAAAAATTTATTACTTGCAGCAATCCGATAAAAACATTCTAAATTTACATTCAGATAAATGTCCACGAATACAGAAATTTGCTTTTTAGCTCCAATTCTGATTTTCAATAATATTTGTATAAATAATTCAATTGAATCCGATTTATACGATTCTAATTTACTAAATTTTGAAAGAAGTCTAATCACTTTAGAAGCTCCTTCTTTTCCCATTATACCAATATAATAGCAAATAAAACTGGGCAAAACACTCTTTGAGAATGTCTTGACTTTGGTTGCAAAAATTGAAAATAGGGGTGCAATACTGGTAAAATTTGCCAACTCCTGAACAATTGATAAAAATAAACAACTTGTCCATGTTTCAAACAGTAGTACCTCTATAGATTGAGCCATATCAGAAATCATCTCTTCAAGAGAATGCCCGAGAATGATTAATTCATCGGTATTAGAATTAAGCAAAATACAAGAATGAAAATCTAAAGGCATGATGTACAGTGCATAATTATTGTAATACTTATCGAAATTTAAAAATTTCTGTACATCTGACTTTTTGGTCTTATACTTCCAAATTAACATTCCTAATATAGATTCAGCACATGCCGCAATCTCAAAGTTATCTGATGTCATGTATTGCAAAATGTGATCTAAAATCGTATCCATGCTACTGATATCTTTTTCAAAGGTGTCATTCAAGATAGCTTCATTCTCAGCAAGAGAAACAAAATGAGATATATTATTCTTTGCTCCTCCGTTTAAATAGTAATTTGCTAAATACTCGGCGCTCCATAGTGTAAATTTTTTTGATTGTTCACAATTATGGCTGTCTTGGTTTAACAATAATTTGACTACATTTTCGTGTAAACCAGTTTCATTAAAATCTTTGATGTACTCGAAGATCAGGGAAATTAGTTTTATAATATGTCTATTGTTCACCCCAATTTTGCAAAGATTTAATTCTGTCTCATCGTTAAGAAACATTTCAACATTAGATGATGTTAACTTTACGGTCTTTGTGTTTAAAATGTCGATACTTGCCTCGAGAATAGAATATATTTTTCTTCCTTTGTTTGAAGAATTAATATATTCTTCAAGCGTACCTAAAAGTAACAGGTGCACAGGAGTGACGGTTTTGTTAACATCGAATAAACAAGAAGCTAGTTTAACAGTTAGCGGAAGAAACTCAGACTCATTATACCTAATAAATTTCCGAAGACGAAAAATAGACAAAATATTTGCAACATCTTCATGAGTATAGGGATCGTTTAGGAATGGGGATAGTGTTGAAATTATGAGGCTCACTAGTTGTGGTTCAAATATGCTTTTATGCCCTAAAATAATTATCAACTTAACTTTTCTCAAACATAATAGACGTTGTTCTTCATTAATAGAATAACCGAATAAAATTGAAATCTGGCGAAATAAAAAGTACAATACACTTTCATGCCAAAACGTTTTAGGATTTGTACTGTACTTTTCTACTAGTCCTTTTATTAAATCTAAACTAGAATGAAGTGAAATAGATACAAGTCCTGGGATTTCCAAAATTTGCGAATCTTTTCCAGCAAGTAGTTGCGTAACTTCACTCTTAGGCCATAGATCACGTAAAAGTCTTTCGTTCGACATGTCAGTAAATTTAATCACCTCAAATATAATAGTAGTTAGTTTTTCCTTCATTTGGAATCGAAATTGGTCATTTAAAGTGTTTGCTAATCTTCCATATATCTCATTTCTAATACAATCTCTGGTATAAGCTAAGGGTATTGCCAAAGTCAAACTGTCGAGATGAAGACTCATAAGATCTGAATTTCGAACAGACGAAATCGTTTCCAAAAATCTTGAATTGGTATTATCATTTTTCTTTGACGAAATTGAAATTGCAGTTATTTCTTTATAATTAGAGGAGAAAAAGCTAGATATATCATTGTAGCCAAATAAGTCATACGGGAAACGTTCGATGTCTAAGTTATAACTCCACCAGGACTTTAATATTTCAAACTTAAGTAAGTTGAATAATTCTCTGGAAGACTTTAAATTCAATCGTTTGTACATGAAAGTTAAGGCCGTCTTTAAATATGATAAAAAAAAATCAAATCTGGAGTATTCCATAAAATTGAAGATCACAGCTATCATTACTTGTATGGATGTTTCTGATACAATAGAAAAGAAAAGACAAAACGTACCGCATGACTCAATTGATTGTTGTGGGGTTTCAAACTTGAGAAATAGGTCCCTGTAAATGGCCATTTGATCTGAGATAGATATCGATTTCAAATAATTAACTAAACCAGGGGCTATTTTAATTTTTATATTGTTAGTTGCATCAGTAAAAACTCTTGTGAAGAGTAATCGAATATCACTATTCTCCATAACTGTCTGATCATTATACTTTAAGAAGGTAATTACGAACGTCAAAAATGATGTACATGAGGCCTCTGTCAAAATTAAATTTTTAGTTCCACATTGTAGTAACCAGGAACACATATCATAACAATCCTTCTTTAACCCATCATCAGAGCTATTATGCCATACTGGAAACAATCGAATAAGTAAGTTAGAAACAACGATGATGGTTAATTCATCTCTTTCCAAATCAAAGCTTGTTAGAGCACCTTCTCCCAAAATTCTCACAATCTTCGTCCAAGATAAGGTCGATATCTTCGTAGCGTCTATTTCACCATTTTCAAGTATCTTACATAAGTAATATAAACAATACAACACTTCCTGAGAACTTAGATCTTCCAAATAATTGATAATCATAGGAAACGTTGTAGATAAATCATTTTCATGGATTTTATTTCGAATAAAATAACATTTGAATGTTTCAATTGATATGGTATCAGTAAAGGATAATTCTATATAACTTAACATTGTAGACTGAGAATAAAAACCTAAACTGTTTCGAATTGGCTCATTTGTCGAATTAAATTCATCGTCAAACATATCCACATTATTCTCATGTACATGTGGCTGCAATAAAGTTTGATTTCTTTTATTGATCAGATCAACATTTTTAAGCTTATCAAAAAAATTATCTATGTCGAAATTATTCGATAGTAATTTAACAAATTTTGGTTTCATTGTCTTGAAATTAATTCTGTTTAAAGATTTCATAAATTTGAACATAATTTCTGATGTAATAATAACGTCATTAAGATTCTCAAGTAAGACAGTTGCCTGACATTGTATAGCGTTGACCAATTGCTTGAGAGTGTCGTGGCCCTCTAATAATTCTGTTATTGCAACTTCTAAAATTGCCCACTCTAATAATTCGACAGGATTCAGTTCGTCCCTGAGGTGATTCTTACCAACATCAATAATCCTAGTCAAAAGCTCACCACAATTTTTATTTTCAGACAATGTGTCGACTTCGATTTCATTCATTGAGGACATGCCATCATTCAAATTCCCGCTGTTGATAAAAAACGTTTTCAACTCATCGTACGAATCCATGAAGGTATTCACTTCATTTATACTGCCATTATATAAATCCAAAATAATGTCAGGAGCATGTAGCCTAATACTGATACCACATAACCAGCAAATAAAATTGACAAGCTCCAAATCTGAGTTCAGGCTAGAATGCCAAAATATAATAATATTATTTGAAGCAATATTCCATTTAGAAATAAACCAGTCTTGAATTCTGCCCGCTAATATGGAATTCCTTGATAAGTTGATGATTTTAACAAGCTTATGAATCGAGTACCACAATAGAAAACTTTCTTTACAAATAACGAATGGTCCATTGATTTCTGATAAATCTATGAGGTTATCAATTTGTGTTATTAGCGACTTATCCACTATTTTATTCAAATCTTCATTTGAATTACAGCTGATAATCAAGTAAACGAGACTGCAAGAAATTCTAGACAACTCCTTATACTTAATGAACTGTAACACAATCTTAAGCAATTGAAAATAATATTTTGCATCAATATTAACCAGACGGTGAGCAGCTTCATATATAATTGCCCTCGTTGCCATCAACGACCAATAATTTAGTTCATCATTATCAAAAGAATTAAGAACGTTCTTGAATAAAACATTGCTGTTAAATTGTGATTCTGAGTCATGGGTTGTAAGTGGTAGATCAAAAGTTGAGTTAAGTAATGTCGATTCACTTAAATCTAATATACTACTGTTTTTCGTACTCGAGCTATCGCTTAGTTTACTGTCAACAGTGCTTGTCATATTGCTCGAAGTATTTTTTTCCACTAACCTATTAGAGTATGCTTCTAGATTAAAAACCAATATCTGCATTCCCGCTTGTTGAACTTTAAAATCAGTTTTGTCATTAATTAATTTATTACAAAATTCCTGAATATTATTCGAATGGTACAACGATTCGCTTATGATACTCAATTTTTGACGCTTGGTTTGTTGCATGGAATCAGATGTCACTACGGAACCATTAAACATAGTTAATGAATTCATTGTGTTTTTTTCGTATAGTGACTTTTTTAGTTGAAAATACGAATTGATTAACTTTGCTAGTCCCGAGTTAAACAACCAAGGTATAGTATTAACATCTGTACTTTCGCGTCTTCTTAGATATATGGAGCGAAGCATAAACCAACTTTTTCGCTCGTTAGGTTGTCGAATAAAGCCAACATCTTCCGGTTTGAGCTGAAAATATGAAAAATATAGTTTGCTAACTAAGTTTTGGACAAGTATTCCAACATTATAAAGAACAACTTCGTCACTATCGTTATCTGTAATACTTTCGATGGACAGTTGACTTTTATTCGAGCCTTCGTCGCTAGACCGTATAGATATATCTTGTTGATTATCGAAGGGATCATCCAGTAGAAATGAAGAATCACCTATTAGTTTTGGAAAATTATGCAAGTCTAAAAAATCATGAGTAGCAGACAAATTCATAAATATAAGAAATTGAATTTGCAAAGACTCTAATTGTGTTTGGTGTAATGAAATAATCAATTTTATTGAAATTTGAATTAATTTATTGACAAATTTGAAGTCTTCCGTGCATAACGTAATAATAAGCTTATTGATGATCTTGAATATCAATACTGTTAGTATACTCTCTTTTTTAAAATGGTTGCATGTTCTTAGAATCACATTTAATAGTTTGAAATAATTATTTGAAATATTCGTGGAAACTAATTGCAAATAATTCACAGATATCGATGAATCAGCCTGAATTAGATAATGCAACGAAGTGTATATTTCAATAAGTAATTTTTCATTCACGTTAATATTACTGATATCGTTGAGTATAAAATTCGCCACTTTAACAATAAGATTGTAGATTTGTAACCAATCCTCGTAAGTTAAATGCTCTTTGAAGAAGTCTTGACAGACAATACAGGATAAAATTTTAATGAAGTCCAAGGAACATGGCTCTAATATATCATCTTCGATGAAATAAAAATTTCTTATTGAGTATATAACATTCATGTAAAATTTGAATTTCAACTTAATAGGTTTACCGGAATTTCGAAATTCCTGGTTATAATCCAACGACTTTTCTATCAATAATTTAAGAACGTTCGAGCTATAGGCTAACCTTGATTCAACATTACTGGATCGGTTCTTCATATAATTGATTTGCTCATTTTCAATCAATTTAAAAATTGAAATAACTAATACATCAAATTGTTTTGGATTTAACTTGAATTTTGAACTTACTAAATTCTCCACCGAGTTTAACCCATCATTCCGGTCTTTAATCTTGGTGGACAGCAAACATGATGCTATTCTGTTAATGTCGAATGATGACATTATACAGCATTGGGAGCTAAGGTATAGTGTATGTAATGTAAGTTATGACAACAATAATCAACTTATTTGGTGAATAATTTTGGTGATGTGATGTTTAGTGCGCTCTTATCAAGTTAACCTATTTTACTTCTGACTAGCAAAATATACACTACAACATGTAATATATGAATTCTACTAAATAAATAACGAAGAGAACCGTACTTGATGACATTTAACACACATATGCTTCAAAATATGATATAGTATACACATCCCAAAAACATACATATTTCTTAACGATAAATCCGTTATATTCAAGTTTCTAAATTAGCTTGATACACATACAATCTAGTTGTTGAAAGCAGGAGACTGTCCATGAATATTCAATTTAGAAACTAGACCTCGAAAGAACGTTACAGATATAGAAATCTATTGCCATATCTCAATATGGTAATTTAGTAATTATTGAAACCCTATTATTTGATCTATAAAAGAGGTTCGTTATCCTATTCGAAGACATAGTTCTTAAGACAACAACATGATTTTCCTAACATCTCCTAAACCAATCATCACCATTGGCCAATCTGAATTGGAAATCAATGAAGATCTGCTGGATTTGAATTATTGTAAATGTCACTGCGACTCTTGCAAATTTAACTCTAAATGGGGTCGGTTCCTCACTACGGCCTTATTTCTTGGGATATTAATTCCTGTGTTATGGATCCTTAATGCTGTAATGATCATATATAGCTGCTTCTGGTTAAGTCACGAAGAAGTCCGTTACGACGAATACATTCATTCTCATGATCCAAAATTTGCATCCAGAAAAATCGTGAAGATTCCTCCGCTAAACTTCAATAGCGAGATATGTGAAGCAATTATTTCATATCATGAGTCTTCGCGTCACAAGACCAAATGCTTGGCATTGTATTCAATAGGCTGTGTAATTGTATATTGTATGTTCGTTGGGTTATTGGTCTATGGAATTTTACATCCACCAGGAATAGTTCACTAGATATATAGGATTTTGCAATAAATATGAAAGGTTCTACGAGTAAAGCATGATCTGACTCGGTACTGACCCAGAGTCAAATATACAAATCCGAGTCAATGACTATTTTCCAATATATATAATCTTGTATAACCTCCACATGTAAAAAAATGAAAACCTTAAGGATAAGATAATAAGATAAAATGTCTAGAGTAATTGGTAAGAGATTATATTCGAGTGGTTCGCAATTGTTGAAGACACCATTGCACGAATGTCATGTCGAATATGGTGGAAAAATGGTACCTTATGCTGGATTCGAAATGCCAGTTTTATACAAGGGTCAAACCCATATTGAATCGCATAATTGGGTTAGAAATAAAGTTGGATTATTTGATGTTTCTCATATGTTACAACATAACTTCAAGGGTGAAAACGTAGCAGAATTCTTGCAAAAGGTTACTCCCATCAACTTGTCGGAATTAGAAATCAATTCCTCAAGCTTGTCAGTGTTGTTGAACGAAGAAGGTGGGGTCATTGATGATTGTATTATTACAAAGCATGGAGAAAATGACTACTATATGGTCTCCAATGCTGGATGCCGTGAAAAGGACGTTGCATTCATTCAAAAAGAGTTAAAGAACTTTAACAATGTTAACCACAATACATTTGAAGGCACATTGTTGGCTATTCAAGGTCCAAAGTCTGCTGAAATATTACAGAAATTCACCAACGAAAGATTAAGTGGTTTAACCTTTGGAAAGTCTAAGTTTTCTCAATTCTCGTCAATTATAAACTCTCTGGTTCATATTGCCAGATGCGGTTATACTGGTGAAGATGGGTTCGAATTATCTATCCCATCTAGCACTGCGCAGGAAACCAAGGAATCTCAAGAATTCTTCAGAACTTTGATCAACGAATACCCTGACATTGTCAAGCCGATCGGTTTAGCTGCAAGAGACTCTTTAAGATTGGAAGCCGGTATGTGTCTTTACGGCCACGAATTGATCGAGTCCAAAACTCCTATTGAAGCGACTTTAGGGTGGTTGATTCCAAAGAGTCGTAGAAACGATGACGCAACCTTCAATGGTGCTAGCAAGATCTTGGCCCAAATCAAGGACCGTTCCTTATTCTCTCACAAGCGTGCAGGTATTAAGTCTAAGGGCCCATCTCCAAGAGACGACTGCAAAATCCTCGCTGCGGATGGTAGCGAGGAATTCGGTTACATCACCTCCGGTTCTCCATCCCCAACCTTGGGTGGAAACGTTGCCCAAGCCTACCTCAAAAACGGTGTCAAGATTGGTACCGAGGTTAAGATCGATATCAGAGGTAAGTTAAGAGATGGTGTTGTCAGTAAAATGCCGTTTGTACCAAGCAATTATTATAGAGGTTAATCATTGAATAAATATACAGTAAAACATTAAGTCTTCCCGATTTTAATACGCATAATCGTAATCCTGTCCACCATCATGTAGCGCACGTATCCAATACGGTAATGGTTTAGCTCAATGAGTATTAAATTTTTATCAAATTGGAAACAATAGCCTCGCAAGTCGCGTTTATCGCGCCAATGTATTTATCCTACAACATCACCTCGATTCCTAGACTACTACTTCCAATGTATGCTTATGTTATTGGGTGGTCTAGCTGAGTCAATAGATATGAAGAAATATGTACCGTTAGCAACTTATATACAATTGAAAGAACAGGACATCGATGATAAAATTATTATTACATTTATCATGAAAGCGCGTTCTCAGTATAATTATATAATCAGAGTAACGGTTGCAATTGGCGTATTAATGCGGAATCAAATAAACAGTGAAACAGACGTTAGAAATCACGATTTTACATATCGTAATGACCGTGTGGAAGGAGTTATTCTACATCGCTTATTCATTTTATTGTACCTTTTTAATATTTTTAAAAACGGTGGAAAAGAATACATATATATACATATATATATAGTTGAGATAAGTTCATAATTTCTCAGCGTATCAATTTCTGAATTATCCCTGGTTGGTTTTATTAATTTGCTGTTGTTAAAGAGATTTATTGTCATTCTTACAATGTCGTCACCTAAACATAGACCAGTATTATCTCCAAAGCATTCGAATTCGAGAAGTTCATCACCGATTAAGAACGACAAGAGTTTCATGGCACAGCCAATTGAATCACCATACAATAACCAGCGCATTAGATTATCATATAAAAACACCAATAGCGTATCACCAAGTAAAAGTGGTCAGGTCAAGAAGTTGGTGTCACCCAAAAAGTCACGTCCGTCTAAGGAGTTGAGCTTCACTATTTTTGAGGACGAAGTATACTACAGAGACACACTCGAGGACTATGGTATGCCAGATACCGAAACGCAGGGCAAGGAAAACGAAAATGTTCATGTTGCACCGGAAATTTGTAATAAATTAAACCATGACGATCAAGAGAATATATTGCAACCACAAATCAAGCAAAGTACACTCAAACAAGCAAGTATTCGTAGAAGAATGCCATTGTCGAATTTAAACATCAACGAATTTGCCGGATACGTGACATATAACCAATTTCCTGTACAGTTGAACGAGTTATACCAACCTTCTAACTACCAGAATGAGCTGAAGTCTATCCATAAGTTTAACGCTAAATTACCGTGCTTTGTCACTCCACCTAGATCTAATTTGCAGAATAGCCTCACGTCGAAGTATCTCGTCAAGTCTACAATTGAGGAGGAGGCTTTAAATGACGAGGACGAAATTGAACACCGGCTAATGCAAAAGCAGAACAACATCAAAAAAAGAAGATCGCTATCTGTTGGTAAGAACGATTCCAAATTCAAATTGATTAAAAAGAATAATTTTCAAATCTTAACCAATTAATTCCTTGCATAAAATTCTTATTCACTTCTACTAAATTTCATGATAACCGCTTATCGTCATCTATGGCCATATTTGTTATTTAATCCTAGTCAGCATGACAACACTTTGATACTCGTTTTAGTTTCGATATCTTACTATTTCTATTAATTTAATTAACGTCTTTAACATCACGTGTTTAGTACCCTATAAGTCTTGAATTGGTGCAAAAAGGGTTTTGTCAATACCTGTCATTTCTACATTAGTAAAGCCAATGAGTAATGGGAATGTAACTGTATATCTCTTGGTATTAACTTATATTTCATTTTGTTTTTAATCTTACCATTTCTATTTATGACGTTTTGTTTAATGCGTTATAAAGCCACCGAATGCAAGCTATTTCCTTTAGCATATCTCAATTTAAGTACATAGGCGCTAAACAATCAACGAACATATGAGTATATTTTAGAAAAATTTAGTTTTTATTTCAACCACACAACATGTTTTTGCTGTCACGGATTCATAAAATATCCTCGGAATGGTAGAAGACCTCTTTCTATGGTAATGGCTTAAAGATGGAATGAAAGAGATGAAATCTCGTTTCATCGAAATGAAACAAATGAGTTCAAAGAAAAATTAAGAGAAACCGTTTGACTAGTTGCTATTGCTGATATCACATAACAGTTTCATAGCTTTCAGTAGCAATTTGTCATGGAAAATAAAAAATATAATTAAAAATATTGAAAATTTGGAACTCCATTGGCCAAATAATATGATAATGGAAGCTAACCATAGACATTAAGTTAAAGTGTTGATTACATATTATGATTCACTAAGCTCGAATAACAAAAACCGAAATAATGATCTAGTTTTTTTCAAGACAATTAAGCAAGCCAGTACGTATGTTATTCTTCAAGGCATAACAACACCGCAGATTAAGACAATAAAGCCGGCTCAGCTGTATTCGTTGTGTTCTGAAACTTTTACCTATGTAGTATACTGGTGCAAGCTTTATATGTATACAGTCTTTTCTGAGAGGACTTTCGAAATTTTGTGTAATATTGTTTCCAGTGTCGATGAAAAATTCAACGTTAGTACGAATTAATGCTATACTAATATTTAAGCAAAACGGCCATGTCAAATTCGATCGTCCAAGCATTTAAGAGCTTGAATATTTCGTCTGCTCATAGTGTCTCGGAACATGAAACAATATACGATGTATCGTACCAATATTTGTCGAATATTAAGCAGTTTAACGACTTAACATCATTCCATAACTGTCTTGTTGCATTAATTAATCTAGATAAATATTACAAAGCTTTAGACTTAATCAAGCAAGTTCCAGAAGAGGTACATACTGAATTTTTGCTTGAAAAGGCATACATCTATTACAAGACTGGTAACTCAAAACTTTTGTCAGACATCTACCATAATGATGATTACTCCAACAATCCTATATTTTCAAGAGCGCTTAAACATATAATGGCGCAAGACTATTACAGGAACGGTAATAGCACAAAAGCATTGGACTTGTATGTGCAATTAATTGAATCGAATAAAGAGATTGATAATTCATTGGACTTGTCATGTAATGAAAGGGCGATTATTCACCAACAAAACTTGATGGATTCAGTCAATGTTTCTTCCATGACGAATTCGTCAATTGATGAATCGTATGATTTGTTATTTAACGACTCACTAGTCCACTTATCAAAGGGAGAGTTTGCTACGGCGTTAATTTTACTCGACAAGGCAGAGGAAAAGTGTCGGGAACAAAGCGACTTATCCTATGAAGATGTATTGTTAGAATTGGCACCGATTAAATTAACCATTGCATATATTCTTCAAATTACTAATAAGGCAGATGAGGCATTGAAAATTTTAAAAGAATTGGAACTTGAACCAATTAACGATTTAATTATCAAGTTAATATTGTCAAATAACTATTATTCAATAACTGACAACCAGAGCAGTAACCCGAATTTTATTCATCGTGATTTAAATTATCAATATAACTTGCACCACTTGCAACAGAAGTTGACGAAACCTCAATATCATGTTTTAGTTAAGAACCACTTGTTGTTATCATTCTTTTCGGGAAGTTTATCAAACAAATCTTCATACTTGAACTCGAAATCGATAACCGAATGGTTAGAAGATTTCCCAGGCGACTTCACTTCTATTATGTATAAAGTGTTAATCAAATTAGATATTGATGACAACGATATTACGAATTCGTTAAATCACAAACAAATCTCAAAAAAATTATTCAAGTTTGTTTCTAATAATAAAATCGATCAGCAAGTTATTGTGGGTGCATTGTTATTGGTATTCATAAATTCAAAGCAAGATCGCTTTGATCAGTCGATGATCGTGTTGGAAAAGATAAGCAATGCCCAATTCGATAACGATAAGGTTTTACCGGGATTAATTGGTGTGTTGATTAAATTATATGAACAATTGAACTTGCCCAAAAACTTGGAAACCTTATTCAATAAACTTGTAGAACAATTTATTGCTACAGACCATGAGATAATTAGAAGTGATATCAATTACTATAATTTCGTTAAAATTATTGGGTTTAAGTTACTAATAATAGAAAACGAAAACTCGTCAAAATTGTTTAGTTTGTTGAATCAAATTAATCCCGATGATGAGCTCGTTTCAACAGTTTTGAACAATACATCGAATTCAAACTTATCATCAATATCTAAATTAACGGCGTCTACTCGACCAATTGAGGAACTATTATCAACAAACTTCGAAACCTTGATTCCAGTGAGGGAACAACATAAGCCTATCGTGAAACCAAAAGAGGTCGTAAACAAGGTTACCAAGAAAAATAGAAAACCAAAATTTTCTGCTAACAAAGAAGTTAAGCCTGATACAGAATTTAATGCTTACTCTTTAGATAGAGAAAGATGGCTACCAATGAAGGTAAGATCTTACTATAAGCCATCTAAGAAGGAATTAAAGAAGAAACAAGGTGGTCACCAAGGTGCGGTAGAAACCCCATCTGCGGCATCGAATATCGTATCGAATGCAGCAAATGCAAGCTCGAATAAGAACAAGAAGAAAAAGAAGAAGGGCAAGAAATGAGTCTTAAGAAATAGGTCTTGTTATTTAATTTACACTTTGTACGTAATATATAATATACATTATTGTAAAATATATGTAGATATGAGAATATTTAATACACTTTGCATATGCAGCTATTGAATTCTATATACATGCATGACAACCATAAGTATAATAGTAAGTCAGTAACATCATAGGTACGGCCCTGACAATTTCATATGTTATTCTCCATATATTATTACATTCTTAACTGGTTGGTTATACTAATAGTTTGCTTAGCGGAACCCTCGATAAGGAATGTAGAACCCGAAAATCGAGGTATCCAAATCGGGTAATACGTACCGGTAACGTATCAATTCTATAGATATGGTATCTTTTATAAAAGGAGACTGGTGAGCTAAGAACAGACTTCAGACAAGTCTTGTATGTTACGTTTAAGAACAAGCAAGTTTTGCATTAATACTTTCACAGATATTGCCATTAAAACAACCTAGGTTCATAATATCAATAAATTTAGCATGTCGATATCTACAAATAATAATTTTCGTTCAGAACTACCAAATCCAGCAAAGTCAAAGGATCTAGATAAATATCAAAACATAAGGGTACTAGAAGTAGGAGATACAGAGAAAGCTGCAGAAACACTATTCAAATCATTTAGGGAAGATGCATTAGCGAATTTAATAGTATCTCATGTCGAAGATCAGAATGAAAAAGACATTTTGGAATCCGCATTATATAAAGCATACGTAAAGCAACATATTTTCAAAGGACTTGTCCTAGGAATCAACGAAACAGAAGCCGGGTTTGAGACTGTTGGTGTGTGGTCGGATCCCAATTCATTTAAAATAGGATTGGACTCTTTTGCAAATTTGATGGAAGCTGGATACGGAAAAGTATGGGATTTGAATAATAAACAAGGACGCCAGAAAGTTTTCCATCAAATGTTGCCTTTATTGCACGATACATGTGAAAGGATATCGGACACAGACTCTAGGTTTAAAGACAAAGGCGTTTTCACACTTGTATACTTGGGTTCATTAGAGAGCGCACGAGGAAAGGGTAATGCTAGATTAATGTTTGACTATATGTTTGACAATCATATTGATACTTCACCAAATAATATGACTTACTTAGAAAGTTCGAGCAAAACAAACATTCCCCTATATGAAAAGTTTGGATTCAAGTTTTGCGAGGATATTGTATTGGGTTCTAAAGGAACCGAAAATAGCATTGAAGGTAAAGATTATGCAGTAATGAATATAATGATTCGAGGTTCATTAGGTCATGACTGGACTCAGGATGAGAATACCGGTGCATCCAGTTCACAAGCAAAATTATAATTGCTAATTATATATATATATATACAAGATTGGAATATAAGAATTAAATTATTCATCAAGTGATAAAACACTTTGTTGAGATGGTAAAGTTTTTTTTGCAAATTCCGTCTTTGCTTTAGCTCTTAAATCCTCCTCTTGAGCTTTAGTTAATGGTTTGACGACTTCATCAGGAGCAACGAATTTGAAGTTACCGAAACCAAATTCCCTGTCACTCATTTTATTCAACACGTACAATTGGGATCTGACATATTCAAGTAACGCTTCAATATGTCTCATATCTGCATTTGGATTACCGTTAAAAACATTTCTCCACAAGGCGCTCGCTAAGGTAATATCGTCAGTCATTAAACCTTCATCATACGCCAATATCGACCCTAAAATTTGGGTATGGAAATCCTTTAAGTACCCTTCGATAATTCTGTTCGAGTTGATGTTTAACTCTTCGGCCATTCTTAATTCCATATCTCTAAAAATTCTATCAACCAATTTTTGTTGATAATTTCTACCATATTTGAAAGGCATAGCTCTCATTCTGACAGACAATATCCAATAATGTAATGCTGTAATTTGAAAATGTTGTGCAAATGATTGAGGTAAGCTTAATGTCTCGTAATAAAATTTTGCTGTAGCAGAAAGTGGTTCATTTGGGTAATGCATACCTTGTCTCTTACACTCACCAAAATATTCCGAGCCAGCGACAGGTCCCGCTCTGGAACGGTCCATATCTACTTTGAAAATCTTAACTATCCATTGGCCAATGTTCTGTTTCCATTGAACCATTTGAAAATTAGGATCATTTTCGATTCTGTTTGAGGACTTGAAAGGCGATTTGCTCGTGGGTTTACGTGGAGGCTTTTTGGAATTCGACGCTTGTGAAACTTGAGGTAATGTTGATTCTTGAGCTAATTTGGAAGGTGCATTTATATCATTATCTTGAAGTTGATTCAAGAAATTATTCTTATTTTGGAATCTTACTACTAAACTAGTTGAAAGATTTCTATTAGGGAAGATGGCTCTTTTATACATTATGGAATGTTTGAGGAACATTTGGTTTTATTGTCTTATAGCTTTTATAACTATTTACTTTATTGTAGGTGCTTGATTTTTTCATTTGATGTGAATTTGAGCAAAAAAAAAGTGCTTATATAATCTCTACAGTTATTTGAGTAGCTGCAAATTATGTTATTGATTAAGATAAACAATAGTAAATTCTTTTGTACAATTGAAACTTACCTATAATACTATATAACATATTAGTCATCATTAGTATCATACAGAGATATATGTGCAGTATATACTTATACTCTAATTTACTTCAATGCCTTCGATGGCCTCTGCAACCCTATTGATTTCATCTTCTTTATTGAAATTCTCCTCTTCGTCATAGTTTGTCCATGTATTGTAACGCCAGTTATTTCTTGTGTAGAATGTATTCCTATCGTACGGAACTAAGTCCCAACCTTCATATAATCTTTTGACAAAATCAGGATTGGAGGTATAAAATCTTGCAAAACCGACCAACGTACGATCATTGCTAACATCCTTTAATACGTTCTTGAAATGTGGTGTGTCGTAGGTGTAATTACCGGCTTTCAAAATGACACCCTTCCATACCTGACCAACGAAACTAGTATCCACCGTTATTGCAGATTTAACGGCATCTTCATTTCCTGGATGACGAGCTTCAACAACAGAAACGTAAGCAAGTTTATTGCCATTGTCTGCCCTCTTTTGCAACTCGTGTAATAAATATCCAAAAGTAGTGATTGGATGAACTGTATCATCTTCCGCCTTCATAGCTTGGAATTTCGAAAATGGTGATATTCTGATAGCCAACTTATCGGCCCCAACTACCTTAATTAATTGGTCAACTAATTCCAATGCAAATCTCGCTCTATTTTCAATACTGCCACCATACTTATCAGTTCTAGTGTTTGTTCCCGGTTGCAAAAATTGATCAACTAAATATCCATTAGCGCCATGAATTTCAATATAATCGAACCCAGCAGCCAATGCATTCTCAGCGGCCTTAGTGTATCTATTGTAAATGATATCATGGATTTCTTCTTCTGTTAAAGCTCTAATAGGATTACCAACCGCCTCAGCATTCTTCTTGGTATTTTCATCGGGATAGATTGGAGAGGAGGAAATTAAGTCTAATCCATTATCTTTCAATAACTTAGGATCAGCGACTCTTCCTAATGCCCATAATTGACTAGAGATAAATGATCCGTTTTCGTGAACCTTATCCGTAATCTTTTTCCATGCGGCCACATGTTTGTCATTCCAAATCCCGGGAACATTAGCATATAAACCAGCACTTTCTGAAATGAGTGTTGCCTCAGTGACTAATAGGGACCCCGGATATTGAGATCTCTTCGCATAGTATCCTAATGCTAAATTTGAAGGTGTATAGTCGCTTAAAGCCCTAAATCTTGTAGTAGGTGCAAAAACCACCTTGTTCGATAAAGAATTTTCGCCAACTGTTATAGACTTGAACAAATCTGTATTTTTTAGTGGAGGTATCTTAATGCCAGACATTTTAGTGAGTAGGGATTAATTTGTATTGGTTAAGTAAACTTGATTTACCACCACTATTTATACTGAACAATGCGAAAAGAAGATTTTTTTTCTTACTAATATAGCTTTAAATATGCCAAAAATTTGATTCCTAATCCCTACCTTCTACAAAAAGTATTTGTCATAATTTAAATTTTATTGCATTGAATATATCTTAATAAATAATTGTGTCATTCATTCGATATTCAACGGTATTCCATTCTTATTAGTGATACTAGGGATTTTTCTTTGCTGGTGAATTCAAGGTATATTGCAACACGATTCACCCGAGCCGAGAATGTAATGGTAAGCGACTTCGGATGAATACGAATTTGGTAAACATTTCGGAAATAACATTAAGAATATGTTAAAACCAAGGTCATAAGCACAATGGTATCAAGTCAATTACTAAGCTACAGACAATAAATGCATAAATAGACTTCAAACCGGAATATTAGTGATACATTTGGTGTGAGTAAGATAGTAGAAGATTATTCAGTAAGACCATTAAAAATAAGATTGAACAGATTGCAAACCATGACGAACCAAACAGTATATTTTATTTCTGGTGGAAATAGAGGCGTCGGTCTTAGATTAGTTAAACAACTTAGTGAGAGAGAAAGTACAGTTGTGGTCACTAGTGCAAGGAAACCAGAAGCAGCTACTGAACTAAACCAATTGGTCAAAAATAATCCGAATGTTCATGTTGTGAAGTTGGATGTCACGTCCAAGGAAAGTAGTTTGAAGGCTGCACAAGAAGTAGCAAATATTGTTGACGGAATTGATGTTTTTATTTCCAATGCGGCTATCGCAGATGCATATAAAAGTGTCTTAGAAGCTGATGAGGAGGTTTGGATGAATCATTATAAAACAAATGTCCTTGGCTCTGTATTTCAATACCAAGCATTATATACTCTTATTAAAAAAGGGAATAAGAAGCAGATTATCTTCATTTCGAGTCTTGCGGGATCAATTGGTGCTTTCTTTGAAATGAGTGTTTCGGCGTACGGTCAGTCTAAAGCAGCATTGAATTATACGACTAAAGAAATCAGCTACGAATTACGTGATCAAGGATTCACAGTTGTTGCTGTTCATCCAGGAATGGTAAGTACGGAAATGGGAAACTATGGAAAAAATAAGATTCTCGAGTCTCGCCCTGAGTTTAAGGATATGGTAGAACAAAAAATCATTACACCTGAAACTAGTGCATCCTCCTTATTAAGTGTGTTTGATACTCTAGGGACAACTGATAATGGTAAGTTTATTAGCTACGATGGAAATGAACTTATTTGGTAGCTTTTTACAATTCGAGAACAATACCTTTCTACCTTAAAACGACTATACTGATCGGGTCTAGTTTAGTTAAATCAGACGATAGCCATCAGCCTTTGTAATATTCTTTATATTTAACTCTTGTTTAGTTTTACTATGGATTTAAAAGAAAAGTTTTCATTATAGAGTAGTAGTTAAGTAACGGCGTTGAGAACGAAAAACATCAGACTTTAGAGGTATACTTGCAAACAAGTGAGAAGCCTAATAATTAAGATAATAGTTATGTTGTTGTCACCGATCACCATGTGTTAGTGCTAATAGCTTGTACAATTCTAGCAACCACACTTTGTGGAACCAGTGTTCACCTCTTTGCATTTAGCAACAATTTATTACCTTCAATAATTCTTTATTCATTTGGTTACAATGTTGCGTAATTAAGAATGTCAATTGTATGTTCTAGTGAATTCTATTACAATTAGTAATCTTTTACCGTCGATTCTACAAGAGGAGTTCAAGGTATATTACAACAATATTTTTTGTGTGAATGGTTTTTCTGGTTTTAAGCGAACTCCGAGAAGTACATAAGCTGTCGGAAATAACATGAATACATCAACACGTATACTCTCATACTTGTACGTATAAAGTCAATTAATAAGCTATATATTGTGAACCATAAAAATATATCAATCCGAATCTTGAAAATAATTTCCGATTAATACAATATAAAAAAAAAAGGTATTATTCAGTACATTTTATAGAATAAAACATTATAGATTGCAAACCATGACGAACCAAACAGTATATTTTATTTCTGGTGGAAATAGAGGCGTCGGTCTTAGATTAGTTAAACAACTTAGTGAGAGAGAAAGTACAGTTGTGGTCACTAGTGCAAGGAAACCAGAAGCAGCTACTGAACTAAACCAATTGATCAAAAATAATCCGAATGTTCATGTTGTGAAGTTGGATGTCACGTCCAAGGAAAGTTGTTTGAAGGCTGCACAAGAAGTGGCGAATTTGGTTGAAGGTATTGACGTGCTTATTTCCAATGCGGCTATTGCAGATACTGAAGGGACTGTTTTAGGAACTGAGGAGGAGAATTGGATCAAGCATTATAGAACAAATGTCCTTGGCTCTATATTTTTATTTCAAGCATTTTATCCTCTTATTGCCAAGGGAGATAGGAAACAGATTATATTCGTGTCAAGTCGAGTTGGTTCAATAGGTGATTACATTGAATCAAGCACATCTGCCTATGGTCAGTCTAAAGCAGCATTGAATTACACGACTAAAGAAATCAGCTTCGAACTACGTGATAAGGGATTTACTGTTATCGCAGTTCATCCAGGATTGGTTAGCACAGACATGGGAAAACGTGGTAAAGATAAGATGATTAAATCCAATCCCCAGCTTAAGGAAGAGCTAGAACATATATTTATAACACCTGAAACTAGTGCGTCTTCGTTAATAGGTGTGTTTGATAACTTGGATTCAACCCATAATGGTAGATTCATTAATCATGATGGCGTGGAACTTGCGTGGTAGTTCAACGCAACTGATGAGTTACATTTTCAGAGGCTTAAGTATTATTTAGTTGCGGTTTATTATTTATTTTGGACCCCCTTTATATATGCCCCTTTGTTTAGTTTCAATGAGATTTAGAAGGTTTTCTGGATCTTCCGACATTTTTCGCTAACTGCTATTCCCACCAGGCTCAAAATATACTCCCTTCGGATATATGGTATAACAGAGATATTAGTTGTTCGCTCTATAGTTTACATCATAAAATTTCCTACTTTATTGATATTTTTGGAATTTCAACTACGTGTATGAGTTTTTCTAACAAGTCTATATTCTATTTAACTTTAATTCCATCTATAGCTTTTGCAACTCTTTCAAGCTCCGCATCTTCATTAGTCTCGTTCGTTTCATCATAATTAGTCCAACTATTGTAACGCCAGTTATTCTTTGTGTAAAAAGTATCTCTGTCGTATGGAGTCAAATCCCAGCCCTCATATAGTCTCTTGACTAAATCAGGATTGGAAGTATAGTATCTTGAAAAACCAACCAAAGTACGATCATCGCTAATGTCATTTAACAATGTTTTGAAATGCGGGGCATCGTAGGTGTAGTTACCACTCTTTAAAATAACACCCTTCCAAATTTGTCCAACAAAACTGTTATCACCTTTCTGCTGAGAATTTTCGACATCAATGTTCCCCTGAACACGGGGCTCAACAACAGAGACATAAGCAAATTCATTTCCTTCATCTGCTCTTTTTTGCAATTCATGCAATAAGTAAGTGAATGTAGTGACAGGATGTATCGAATCTTCTTCGGCCTTCATACCTTGGAATTTAGCCCATGGCGAAATTCTAATAGCCAATTTATTAGCACCAATAATAGTTATTAAATGATCAATCAAATCCAACACGAATCTGGCTCTGTTCTCGACACTCCCTCCGTATTTATCGGTTCTTGTATTGGTGGCTGGTTGCAAAAATTGATCTAGTAAATACCCATGGGCCCCGTGAAGTTCTATGTAGTCAAACCCTGCTGCGACAGCGTTTCTTGCAGCTTTAGTATAGGTATTGTAAATAAGATCATGAATCTCCTGCTCTGTTAAAGCTCTCACTGGGTTACCCGCAGCCTCAGCCTTTTCCTTAAACGTGTCATCTGGATAAAGTGCAGAAGCAGATACCAAATCCAATCCATGGTCCTTCAATAACTGAGGGTCTGCAACTCTTCCCAAGAACCAAAATTGGCACGAAATGAAGGATCCGTTCTCATGAACTTTATCTGTAATTTTCTTCCATGCTTCAACATGCTTGTCGTTCCAAATTCCTGGAATATTAGCATATAACCCACCATTCTCTGAGACAAAAGTAGCTTCCGTCGTCAATAACGATCCTGGGAATTTGGATCTCTTATCGTAGTACTCCAATTCCAAATCCGACGGGGTATGATCTTCCAATGCTCGATTTCTAGTAGTGGGTGCAAATGTCACCTTGTTAGTCAATTTATGTTCGCCGACCTTGATTGGTTTGAATAAAGCGGTTTCTTTTAATGGGGATATCTTAGTAGCGGACATTATATCATCTAAATTTTCTATGTTTAAGCGATTAAAACCATTTGCAATGAGTAGCGAGTCTGTTATTTATAGGTATAGTAAAGTGTGATTAGTAATCAGGATTGCGGAAACAGAAACCAAAATGTTGCAATGCATTAGTAATTATCATAAAGCTTAAATCTTAAATCTTAAACGTTCATAGTATATAGAAATGAAATATAATTTCTGTCTATATTCGAGGCTTTGTGATAACTCAACTTCACTTAATATTAACAAATAAGCCCAGTTGTATAAACGGTCTTATTTAACCCTAATACCTTCCATAGGCATCACCGTTTTTTCTTATTCGCGGACATACGATCACTTACTATATTCTGTAACTCACTTAACAAGTAACCAAATGTCGTTATTGCAAATTAATTTTGATCACCATCTACACATTAGAAATAATTGTGAATTTCTAAGCGCCGATTTTGAATAACAACAATAGTGACTAAATGAAAAATCAACAGTAGAATAAACATAACTCTGCTTTGGAAGCTGCTACGATATTGGTTATTAACAGGTTGAAAAAAAAATGGCCCGGAAATATACATGGACTGTGGAGTAAATGCGCTTAAACCCTTGGTTCGTTGATTTCTTGACAGCAATAGTGCAGGTATCAAAATAAAATCATGAATTTTCTTTCCTGTCAAGGCCATAAGTATCTAACAAGCAGCTTCAGCTGGTGCTTTATAATCATCCTCGAGGTAAATTACAGAAAATGTCTTTTAACAGCTGTGGATTGCAACTCTATCCCAAGGACTATAATTTGTTCGAAAAGATTCATGAATGAGCTAGACTGATCTTTTCCCATCATTCGACTTTCTTTCTCTAAATATCTAGAATAAAGCCTGTTGGTTCAGAATTCCGAACTCCTCGAATATGACCATCAACCCACAGGTTCAGAAAGAAAAAGTCAATAAATTGATTTTCGAATGCTTGATTATAATCCCAGAAAATTCTACAGAGCGCATTGTGGGTAACTGTGTCCTAAATAACAAGTTTTTATGCATAATATAAACTAGTTCATAAATACTATAATTGCAACGAAAGAGTAACTTAATGGTTTCTGGAATTACTTTATTAGTTAACGTATCGTGACTATCTTTCGAGTGTCTATATAAACAGTGGTTATTCCCGTCGTTAGTTTAAGCTCCAGCTAATATAATTTTAAAAGAAAAAACGTATATCGTATGAAGTAACAAACTGCAGTAATAAATTAACTGTATGTATATTTCAAATAATGAATTTAGCCTAATGCCGCAAATTGTCTATAAATCGTCTAATTAAATGCTTTATCAAAGTCAGTCAAAACAAACCTGTATCTAACGTCACCTTCGTCACATCTTGTCAAGGCGGTACCACAGCTCTCGGCATTAATTGGAACTTCTTCGATCCATGGCTTGATGTTCTTTTCGGCCGCTAATTGCAACATATATAAGGCTTCATTCTTGGAACCGATAAAAGAGGAACCGAAACTGCAAGCATTGCCAATGAAACTGAATGGGGAGACTTCGAGAGTGTCAGCAACTGGTGGTAAACCAACGGAGACAAATTTGGCGTCGACTCTCAAAACTGACAAGTAGTCATTTAAGTTTAGGCCATCGATACCAGAGGCACAGTTTAAGATGAAATCAAATTGATCAGCATAGTCAACTTTCCAGTTCTTTTGCTCACCGGTAGCAATAAAGTCGTGCGCACCCATAGACAATGCCTGGTCCTTCTTGGCAGAAGATCTGGAGAAAGCGACAACATTGGCACCCAAAGCATCGGCGAGTTGAAGCGCCAAGTGCCCCAAACCACCAATACCGATTATGCCCACAGTCTTGCCCTTCGCGTCGTGCCCAAGATTTCTGACCAAAGGAGAGAACACAGTCAAACCGGCACACATCAAAGGTGCAGCGACAGCCGAATCCAATGCCTCTGGAATAGGAAAAACGTACTGTTCATGAGCAATCGAGTGCGAAGAATAACCACCTTGAGTAATGTATTTGGTCTCAAAATCTTCAGAGTTGTAGGTGGTAACCGTCTTGGAACAGTATTGTTCGTTACCACTCTTACATCTGTCACATTCCATACATGACTTGGAGCACGCACCGATACCGCATCTATCACCAACCTTGATCTCCTTCACGTCCTTACCAACAGCAATAACCTTACCAATAATCTCGTGCCCAACAACAAGGTCATTTCTCTTGAAAGGGACCCAATCACCCTTGATGGTGTGGATATCACTGCCACATACACCACAGCAGATATTTTCTAAAACAACCTCATGAGAAGTCATTTCCTTAGCTTCATACTCGACTAATTGAGGCTTATTCCAGTTTTCAGCCTTATCAACAGCGAAACCTTTAAAATTTTGTGGAACTGTCATTTTTTATTATTGATGTTACGTTATTTTATTATCGATGGAAAGATAATTCCTCTAGAATAGCTCAAGTTAGAAAACTAAGTTGCTTTATATAGTGCAGAATATGCAACGGTTCTTCGCTAAGTTAATAAGCAATTCAGACAAGCGATGCTTATTATTAATGCGCGGATAAGCTTCTGAAAACTTCGATGAGATATGCAGAAAATGCGATATGGATATCACCGTATACCTGTCAAACCAAGTTAGCTAATCATTAACTCCGCCGGTTAGTGCAGACACAACGGAATGTGAATATTATATATTAATAATCGAAAATGTAAAAGAACAAACTATACAAAAAGAAAGCCTAATTAAATGCCTTATCAAAGCATGTCAAAACAAACCTGTATCTAACGTCACCTTCGTCACATCTTGTCAAGGCGGTGCCACAGCTCTCGGAATTAATTGGAACTTTTTCGATCCATGGCTTGACGTTCCTTTCGGCCGCTAATTACAACATATACAAAGCTTCATTCTTGGAACCGAGTAAAGAGGAACCGAAACTGCAAGCATTGCCAATGAAACTGAATGGGGAGACTTCGAGAGCGTCAGCAACTGGTGGTAAACCAACGGAGACGAATTTGGCGTTGACTCTCAAAACTGACAAGTAGTCATTTAAGTTCAAGCCGTCGGTACCAGAGGCACAGTTTATGATGAAGTCGAACATGTCGGCTTAGTCAACTTTCCAGTTCTTTTGCTCACCGGTAGCAATAAAGTCGTGCGCGCCCATATACAACGCCGGGTCCTTCTTGGCAGAAGATCTGGAGAAAGCGACAACATTGGCACCCAAAGCATTGGCGAGTTGAAGCGCCAAGTGCCCCAAACCACCAATACCGATTATGCCCACAGTCTTGCCCTTCGCGTCGTGCCCAAGATTTCTGACCAAAGGACAGAACACAGTCAAACCGGCACACATCAAAGGTGCAGCGACAGCCGAATCCAATGCCTCTGGAATAGGAAAAACGTACTGCTCATGGGCAATCGAATGCGACGAGTAGCCTCCCTGCGAAATGTAGCCAGTATCGTAGTCCTTTGCATTGTAAGTACTGACCTTCTTGGAACAGTATTGTTCGTTGTCCGTTGTCCGTTTTACATCTATCACAGTCCATGTACGACCTGGGGCACGCACCAATCCCGCATCTTGATCTCTTTCACATTCTTACCAACGGCAACAACCTTACCAACAATCTCGTGTCCCACAACGAAATCGTCTCTGCTGAGCGGACGCCATACTCCCTTGACTTTCGCTAACGGTGCGACATTACTAATTGTTCCACTCCCCAACGTGGTCCACTTATTTCACCTGCGGGTTGAGTGTCGTATACCGCTCCGTGTATTCCCATGATAGGCTGCGGCTGGGTCGCAGAGGCTGCCGCCCACCACTATTGCCTAACATCCCCACCAGAATGCACCCCAGCAAATGTGATCCCCCCATTGGTGTCGCAAAAATGTCGCCATGGTGTGGCGAGTTTCTTCATGTCGCAAAAATGTCGTCACAATGTCTCTTTTATCCCCCCTAGGCGACTGCAATTCGCAGAGATGGATCGCGTATTTACCTTTGATTGTTGCAATCAGTAAATCATATAGTAATATGACACAAAAGCAATTTAACTATAACAACCAATGTCTATTTTTTTTTACATGGAAGCTATTTAAAGTAACATATTTTTTTATACAAGCAGCGCTGTTAGTAACCAAAGAACGATCAATCAATCAAAGCACGATATATTGATAAGCGTTATAAGCAGAGGGTCTTTGAGATGGTTTTATACAAAAGGAAACAGGTTACATTTACCAGGGCACCTGCGGTGCCTACAGAATTGAATACGGAGGTTTTCTACATGACGGCGACAAAGGAATGGTTTTTGACGTACGAGGGGTACTTGGAGCGAATGGATTACTACAATCGGAAAAAATTTGTTTGTGAAATCACTGGCAACTCGTGTTTGACGTTTTTCCAGGCCATTGAGAGTGAGGCCAGGGAAATACAGGAGGTGGAGCGAAATTTCCCCGAGGCTTTGAAGGAGCACATCTTGCGGTTTTTGCAGTTCAACCGGATCACGCGGTTGGACCAGTTGGTGGACAAAGTGTACCTGGTGTTCAAGAACGACTATTTTCCAGGCGAGACGATTATCTTAAAGGGATCGATTCTCAATGGACAAAGTGAGTCGGGGTCACGCCAGCGGGGCATGATCAAGGAAAAGATCCAGTACAGCAACCCGTCGGACGGGCTATTGACGAAGTATCTTGTGGTGCGGGCGAACGACCAGAGACAGGCCATAGTAATCAACGAAAAAATCTCGCGCGACAGAAACCACTTCACCAAATGGCTCATCAAGGCATTTATAAAGTTAACCATGACGCGGTCGCACAAGGTGGGTGCGCCATGGGTAGTGAAGAACAAATTTACCAAGAAGTATAGAATCGGCCAGGAATACCCTGACGATTTGAAACACTTCCAGTCTTCCACGCCTAGTGGTGACATTATGTACGAGGGCGATGAAGCGCCGGCCCCACGAACCAACGAAGTGTCGCACACGGACCGCAAAGTGAGCAAGAAGCCGCCTGCGACTAAGAACGTGAAGAAAAAAGCGGCCTTGAATAGCATATTGGACGAACAACCACCAATAGCCACACACGACAATGACCTTAAGAAGAGGTTACCGGTGCACCACATGCCCGATATTTTGTCTGAAATGGATGACGACGTAAACAAATCGAGTCCACAGCCAAGTTATCCTACGTCCAAGAAACTGACCGTTAGCGATTTGGATCTCAGGTTCAACTTACAGCATGGAAAACCCATACCAGAAATTTTAACTATACCAGAGAACGCTAAAGAGTGGAATAATCATTTGATACAGAAACAAAAGAGTGACAATGAAACCGATGAAAAACCAGCACCAGGAGTAGAACAAGAAATCAAACGTCTAGGAGCTAAGGGTTTGAAGTCAATGCAAAGTGCGTTGGAGACGTGGGTGTTCTTAAATGTATACCACACTGTTCTCAAATTGGATACATTTACTTTTGATGATTTCATTTATGCCATGGGTTGGACTCATGACCAATTTCAAAGAATCCGAAGATGTGAATTATTGGACGAGATTTGGTGTGCTGTACTTGGGGCTATAGTTTCAAATGAAGTGCCCAAAAACAAATCTTTGAAACTTGATAGCGATGTCATATTTGGCTTACAGATTACGTTGCCTCCCGAGGATTCGTTTATTAATCCTGTCTCGAAGAATGAAGACGAAATCGGCCTCGAAGAAAGGAGTTCTGATACCGACAATGACGAAATCATATTGAAAAGTGAAGATGATGCAGATAATGATGTAAGCCATGAATCGCTAGAAATAGCCAATGGCAAGAAAGACGATAAAGTAAAGTCTGAACATAACGTAAAGATCGAAGAGGCAAATAATGGTGATGACGAGGAGGAGGAAGAAGAAGAAGAAGAAGAAGACATTGACGATGACAATGAAAATGGAGACGAAAATCTTAGCCAAGATGAAGAAGATGAAGATCGTGAACATAATGCGTATATTGTGATGAATTACCGAAATATACCATGGCACGAACGTCTTCGTAAAAGAAATTTCAGAGATGGTAACTGGCAATGTATTTTACTCGGTGTCTTATCCTTAGTGGAATATGTACCAGCATTCCAATCGACTATTGATAATGTATATCGTATATTAGCTCCTATTGATATGCCACCTACTTCCACTACTGTTATGAATCAATTTTATGATAGCCTAGATATCGATTTAAAATTACAAGTTTTAAACATTCTTGTTTCATTATTAATGAACGGTACTCAGGTAAGAAACTACATAGATGAATGTTTGGAATCGTCAACACTTTTGAGACGTAATAGATTAGACAATATTAGGGATTATAAAGTTGAGTATGATTTAGCCCAAAAATTTCATTTTGAGATTCATGAGAGATTAGCGAGTGCTAATGAAAAAGAAAATGCCAAGTCTAAATCCAAATCGAAGTCAAAAAGCAAACCAAAAGGTAAGGAAACTCAGGCTACACCCAACTCTGAAGCAATAAAAAGAAGGATGCCCAGACTCAATTTGAAAGTTTTTGAAATGTCAGAACAAGAAACAAAACTAGCAGAAACCGATAAGACTTTTAAAAACCTATGTGAACAACGGAAAGAAGCTTTAATAAACATCGATAAATACAAAAAGACCAAACGTCAGCTTGAAAAGCAATTAAATGAAATAGATTGCCAGAGAGTTAAGTTATTGGGAAAAGACCGTTTGTATAATAGATATTGGTGGTTTGAAAATAATGGTTTGCCAACATTGCATTGTAATGCAAATGACGTCGATGACAACGAAGATGATGAAAATGCTGCCAACAACATAAATAACGATGATGAGGATGATGGTAATGAGGATGATAATGCTGTTTTGGACGAAACCTATCTTATGGGCAAATTATGGGTTCAAGGGCCCTCATATGAAGACTTGAAAATACATTTCAAGTCATCCTTAGAAGAAACCGATAAATATCACAAGTCATACTTAAACTACGAGCATGAATTCGAAAAGTTTTATAAAGGTGTAAGTACAGATGACGTTGAAGAAATTAATGAAGATAACAAGAAAAGTAACGAATCGTTTAAAGAGATGAATTTCAATAACTTACCGATGGGATTTCGTAACATGAGTGCTGAGATGTTTGGATTAACGTTTGAGCCAAACCAAGTGACGAGGGTATTAAAGGACTCAAAGAGAAACGACATAGTTATTGACTATTTTGGTGGCCTAAATGTTTCATCTATGGTAAATTGTCTAAGTCCGTTACAACGGAAAATCTTAGAAGAGAATCCAGATCCTTTATTTGATGGATCATATTGGAGATTCTATGACAATCCTGATCAAGTAACAAAGTTGATTGAATGGTTAAACCCTTGGGGTGAAAGAGAATCACTGTTACGTAAAGAATTACTAACTGACAAAGAAGCCATCTATCAGAGTATGATAGCCAGATCAAGAGCATTGTCTTTGAACGAAAAACCTGCCAAGGAATTAGAAATAGAAAACAATCTTCATAAGGTGGATGAAAAGTTAAAATATTTGGATGCAAATCTCACACCAGCATTTAATCAGGACCAACCAATTAGTGAAAAAGACGAGAATGACGATGACGATGAAGTCGAAATTGGTCGCAACAAGCGTTTACGAAAGAAGAAAACTTACGCTAAGCGTCAAAAGACAAAATCATTCGCGGATATAATTGAAAGTGGAAACGTCAGCGAATTATCGAAACTACGTTCGGACTTGTTAGGAGAACTACAGGATGAAAAAGAAGGCAAAGAACTATCTAGGGTCTTGGAATGGGTTAACTCTAAAACAATAGATAGATTCGATAGGTCATTGTATGAAGGAGCTGATAGGTATAAAGCTAAGAATAAATCGAACAAATAATAATAGTGTAAATATCTTGTATTATAAATTGTATCATTAAGCTATTAATATATAAGAATCAATATTTTGTCCTTTTCTCTGCGCCATCATAATCACTACTAGGTCTCTTAATAGTGGTTAATTTCCTGTTTCTGGCTATATCTGCTAGTTCCTTTAGCTTATTTTCTTTTTCGTGTTGTTCTTTTATGGCCAATTGCTTTAGCATCTCACTACGAGTTTTTATTTCTTCTCTAGCCTGTTTGTCAGCATTCTCGAGCGCTTGTGATAATTCACCAAATTTTTCTAAATTCACCTCGTTGCTGGTGGATTCTGATCCTCCGTTTGCCGCAATCATTCTCTTATCTAATGATATAGTAAACCCTTGATTATTCTTCCAGTTTGAAATAGCTGATGGAATTTGCCATTTTGTTTGGTCTTCCTTGGTTAGTTTACTAGTTTGTACGTTATTGCTACTTTTCAATAGTGGAGGAGGCGGCGATGGGTTTCTATGTCTATTTTTTCTCAACTTGAATTTAGGAGGTAACATTGGATCTTCTTGATAGTTTCGTATTTGGATAATTCGTTCTCGTCCTCTTCCATCATCGTCAGTTTCTTCGTTATTGTCCGAATCCTTCGTTATATTACTGCTAGTGTATTTTATGTATGTCACATCGTCTTTCTTATTTTTGTTATTTTCGTTCACACCCATTTTTGCTTCCATCATCTTATTAATTACGGTCGTGGTGTCCTCAAGACATTCTTTCAACGAGTCATCTGGACATGTTTCAACCGTATATCTCGGAAAATGGTGCTTTAAGTTTGGGAATTTGGTTTTTAATGGTATCGTATCTTCATATGATGATTGAACTTTTCTCGCATTTCCATTAGACGAGGCGATAGTCAAATTATAATTTAAAGTTCCATCGGCGTTCAAATGTAATCGGGAAATTGTAGAATCTGACTTATTTGGGTTCTGGATTACTTTAGTGCTCGACTTTGAATCAGGCAACTTGACAAGCTGATTTGATTTTTCATGAGTATAAACCTTCGTTAGCTTAATCCTCGATGAAGTTTCATATGACGAATGTTTTGGTGGTGGTAGTAATGAACTGAACATTTTACAATGTGATATCTATTAGTTAGGTACATTATTTAATTTAATCATTTCAAACGATGATATAATTATTGACTGCATATAAACATTACTGAATTCTTTATAAAGCGGTTTAGAAAACCCCATACTTTTGACAAGTTGCAAAGATCCAAATGAAAAGCTTATTAATTTTAATAGGATGTACCTTGTCTTCGTCAACAAAAGAGTCGAATTGCAACTCCTCTTCAGTAACTCTTTTTGCACCACCAATATAATTAAAGCTCTTATAACAGAGATATAATATTCTTTGTTTGATTGTCAAGTGGACAGAGGAGGGTTCGTCATGAGTCTCGTATATTTCATGACCCGCAGATAGTCTTGTGATTTTCGAAACGCTGGTGCCGCCTGAAGCAGCAGTGTCAAGATTCTTGTCACGATAACAAATCATGTGTTGCGGATAATCACTAATAATTCCATACTCGAAAATTTCCGCTATTCGTCCAATGTTAATCAAATATTCAAATTGATCAAAGGTATTGATTGTCCACATATACAACTTCATATTCCCTGATTTCAAACGGGGAACGAAATTTGTCAAAAATCTTGTCGACCAGGTCAGCAAATAGATAATTGAAACCCCCGTAACCTTGAACCTGTAGGTCCTATCCTTCGGCAAAGTATCCACATATGAATTGTAGTTTATGTAATGGAGCGAGTCTTTCCACGAGACAGAGATGTGGAAAATATCAAAATGCTTGTATCCAAAATCATTCTTAGACCCTGCCGCAAACACTTTCTGGAAGTAGAGGTCTTGATTAAAAAACTTAATCACCCCGAGATCCCAGATCCCTAACAGTATCCTATGTAACCACCATCCAATATCGTCATTAATTTTCATTAAATCTTTAACCAAATATTTAACTAGTTTAGCAGGGTTTAATTTCTTAATATCTAGCATTAACTTGTACTCGTCCGTTCTGTCGTTGTCTTTAATGAAGTAGACAAACCATTCCAACACATCTTTGAATGTTAATAATGGTTCTCCAGTCTCAATGGTTTTCAAATCTTTGATTTCTTTATATGTCGAGTCTAATATGTCAAAATCTGCGACTTCGCCGTTGGGACCACAAAATACCCTCTTTGTATTATTGTCATGAGAAATGACCAATACTCCATCTTTCGTAACCCATAAGTCAGTTTCTATCATGGTTGCACCGGTCTGATAGCACTTCTCAAACGATAGAAGTGTGTTCTCAGTGTACCTTCCTTTGAACCCTCTATGTCCACATATTACTGCAGTTTCATTCATTTCTGCAGACTCGATGTAGTGTTTTGTAATTAACTGTCCCTAACCAATAATAGTAAACGATTGGAACTTTCCGTAAGGAACCTTATCGACTAACCATATGGTTTCTAACATTCAACGAATAAGATGGAAAGAGTCATAAATATGTTTGGCCATGGTATTTTGTTTATATCTCCATGCTCGTTACCGCACTCGTGACACATGTGATATCGGAAATACAGAAAATGTATATTCTACAATATTTAATGTATATCTACAATTTGTTAGATGGTTCAGATGTTTGATCGATTACCATCTTGATTAACAGGAATGCGATTGACTCCTTGCTTGGAAGTAATAGGCCTTCTGGGTTTGTAGTCCCACCATTAGTATCGTAGATTAAAGTCTTGACAAAGTCAACATCAAACCATCTCGCATCGGCCAATTCTCTATCATGGCCCAAATGAATAACTTCGTTGACACCATTGAACTCTACAACTGCGAGACATCCGATCATCAAGTTGCCAGGGAACGGCCAAGGTTGAGTCAGGACAATATTGATTTTCGAACAAACCACGCCGGTCTCTTCCCATATTTCTCGTTTTGTAGCTACTTCAACAGTCTCGGAAGGTTCCATAAAACCCGCGGTGCAGGCGTAGAGTTTCGTGTTGGCGTATCTCTTGGCTAACGAGAGCAAAACCTTAGTCCTGTCGGTGTTAGTGATGGCCGTTATTACTACCGCATCCGTTCGAGGAAATGAGACATTCGAAACAGTGGCATTTCTTACGGGACATACATTCCCTGTTCCGTCTTCGTCCTTACTTGAAGTTTCTTCATTGGTACACTTCAACTTACCACCTGCGTGCACAGGAATAACTTTTGACCCACAACCAGGGCAAAATTTGTTCCTTGAAAGCCAGTCCAAAAACATCTTTCCATGTGAATATAATGCTGCCTCCTTAAAGGAAAATCCAAGATAATGCTTTCTAGAGTGGCTGAAAATCAACTCCTTCTTATCTATTCCATTGCAATGAGAGACGTGATCCACAATCGTATCTTTCAACTCTGGCGATTGCGATAAATCTACTGCAAAGTATGGGATTCCCTGATATCTTCCTTGATAGTCCAAATATTTTTCCTCGAACCCATTATTCTGGTCCTCGACAGACTTCAAGCTCAGCAAATTCAAGCCCACACTTTCATCTTCCAATCCTAGGAATAAAAATGTTGGCTTATTATTATCACGCATTCCTGGGTCTTGGTCTTTGTTATCACTACTCCATTCCGCAATTATCGTACGCCACGATTCAAGAGACAAAATGCCTTTTTTCACCGACTCCTTCGTACCTAACTGATTGTCACCATTCGTCAAGATGATCAACTTTTCATCACCACCTTTCTGAATCAACGGGTTGGCGCTTTCGAAGAAGATGAATCTCGCTGAATGATGAGTTACACTATTGCTAATGAACTCATTGTCTTCTCTTAGAAATGAGACTCTGTTGACTACTTCTGATCCAAAATATGAACCAGCATTCTTTCCATGTATAGGATTTAACACGTTATTACTCATATTATAGTAATTATCTTGTTTTATCTTACTGATTGATGATTGAAATCGGACAGAAAGCCTTTGTATCTTGCTGAATAATCCCATATTTCGTGGTTATCATAATTTGTCAATTGTATCGGCGCAATTTATATACACGACATTTGTTGGTCTTCCGATACAGGGTTAGATCAGGATTGAATACTAGTACAACTTTAGCGCAACATTCTCCACCTACAGTATTTGTTCTTGCACCTGAGTAGATGTATCATGTGAATAAGTTACCTAGTGTTGTAGTGAATATGAGCGACCTGTCAACTTTAATAAAAACGTTGACGCACACAACAATAGTTTATGAAATGCCTATCATAAAAAAAATACGAGTAAACAAAATAGACTTAAAATATAAATATAACGGTAGCCCAATATATATTAACCCTAGAATTACACTGTCTATTTACATGATAAATGCCCTTTAAAAATTATATACAAAATGTTCAATTTTTAATTCTCTAGAACTGTTAGTAAAACCACAACGATAATAAGGAGGTATGGAAACTTGTACAATATCAGATATATAAGACATTCTCCTCAAAATGAAAACTAGGAAGTCTAACGTCTGAAAATCTTTTGAATCATCATTAAGTACGGTTCCATTCTCAATTAAATTTAATACTTACATTTATGATCAGAATTTTTGTCATCAAACAGGTTGGAAATAAAGTCAACCCTATAAAACCTCTAAGTTATGTTAGTAAAATACTTTGTAAATATTAAGTCTTTTATCAATTCCTATGCAATTCTAATGGTATCAGTTATGGTAGACGTCTTCGTCAACGACATTTGTCTAGGAAGTCAAGCGTTAAAAAATCTAAGAAAATCATCATTATAGAAACACATAGGAAGTAAAAATCAGTGTGAACATACCCTTTGATCCGAAAAAAATACAAAAACAAACTGTTTAACCCAATGGGATACCCTTCTTAATGACCTTGGGTAACCCTTTAATCCACGACTTACCAGTCCTCTTATCGATTATAACGAAAACCCTACCAGATTGTCTCATTCTGCCGGTTCTACCAACACGATGAACTAGATCCACTGAAGTATTTGGTAAATCCATTAAAATAACATTCTTAATACCAATAAAGTTCAATCCTCTGGCGAGTAAATCAGTAGTCACTAAGACTTTAATTTTACTGCCATCGATGTCTTCTTCTAGCAACTCGGCTGGTTTCAAGAATGGTTCAATCTTAGCTAATCTTTCGTCCGCATTGTCAGCACCTGTTATACATATAACGTCATCTTCTCTGTGGCCAAACTTTTCGATTAAAGTATCCGCGAGTGGTTGCACATCTCTCTTCTCATTCACAAAGACTAAAATACGCTTAACATAACCTTGCTCTGTCCCATCATTATGAATAGCATACAATGCTTGTGCTAGACACCTAGTTTTGGACCCATTATATGGTGCCAATTGGGCATCTATGACTTTAAGGTTGATTTGCTTTGGAATTTTATGCAACGAGGGAGTTACAATATTAATAATTGAAAACTCATCCGGAAACATCTTACTGAGAGTCTTCTTAAACTCCTTCGGGATGGTTGCGGAGCAAAAAATAAGGTCCTTACATTTTGGTAACTTACGAATGACAGACGTTGTGTCTACTATCCATGATTTATCCATCAAAGTATCTGCTTCATCCACAACACAGTATTCAACGTAATTGAATAGCTTGAAAGGACGGCTGACGTTATTCAACTTAGCGAGACCTTGAATCTTAGAAGGAGTGGTGACTAAAACGTCAATTCTTCTTCGACCGGCGTCGAAAAGCTTTTGGTGAGAATCACCCGATCCCCATTTCACAACGTTTAAGTTTAATGATGATAGGTTTTCTGGCAGTGATAAATACCGAGCATATTCTGCATCTTCCAAAATCTTCTTATCAACACTAGTTTTCAAATCGATCGATGCTCTAGATGCTCTTAGAAGAGATTCGTAGACTTGCTCAACTAATTCGTGTGTCGGTAACAATATCACCGATCTAATGAGTGACGTCTTTTTGGACTCATAATAGCTCTGTTCAGACATGTTAAAGACTCGTAAATCCTCTTCCTTTAATTTGCTTAGTAAGGGTGCCAAGTAAGCCCAGGTTTTACCTGACCCAGTTTCAGCAGCAATTGTGAAAACCTTTAACCTATTCATCTCATTGGATTTCTTTAGATCATCGAAGATTTGATTACTCGAAGTCTTTTTCTCTGTGCCGTGCTTATCGGCATTCACATTTCGAAGCCTTGGTTGGTTAATTTTCTTGATAGCAGCAATCTGAACAGGCGATGGTTTGATACCCAATTCCTCCTTATTTTTAATATATGTACTCTTCAAATTGTATCCATGCTTGATCTCTTCGACCATTGCTGCTCTCACAGTTGGAAAAATTCTTAAAGAATCGAAAGAAGTAATATTTTTTATGACATTACTGGACATCTCTTTAAGCTTATTCTCCGGTTGATCCAATCCAGAAAAATTCCCAAAGGAGAATAACTTGGGTTGTGTCTTAGGAGCCTCCAATGTTTTTCCTAGCTTGGTTCTAATGACCTGGCCAGGTTTGTGATTAGTTTTCTTCTTAAACGATCTTGATCGCTTAGAATGGTATCTAACAAACGTAATTACCGGTAGTTGAATCATTGGATCACGCATGACTCTTACAATAGGAATGATACCTCCTATCTTCAAAGTCATGTTGTCTAACTTCAATAAAACATTGATACAATATCAAGATGGATATGTTTATGAAAAATTTTCCAAATTTATAGACTCGTATTAGCTGAGACACTATTTTTTTTTCGTTGAAGAACCTAGGTCGTGTGAATGTGCCGAAATACTCTTGAAAAATTTCAACAGATATAATCAACGCTTCCTAAGTATCAAACCCGACCAGTGTGGCTGTAACAGCATCTTATATAATGTTAAAAATGTCATTTAATTCGTTGACTAGGATAACAGCTAGACAGATTCCAAGAAATGCGGTGAGATCATTTAGTGGATCAACGTATGTGTTCGCTAAGGCAGCATCAAAGCTGAAAGATGGTAAAAAGAAAGCTAAACAAGGGTTCAAGAATAAGGGACCAGAAACCAAGACTACAAAAGTTAAGAAAGGTGGTATGACTCATTTGAAATTCAAAGATGCTGTCCGCTCATTGAAGTTTGAGAAGTCTGCCACAGACTTCTCACAATTGAATATTCAAGATATATCCTACGACTCTTTGAAGTCAATCACATCCACTGTGGTCAAATATAGCGATTACACAGAAAATGTTTTGCAGGAACTTGATTCGTTTAAGAAATACCAATACCATGAGTTATTCAGCAAGCCTGTTTCCATGGTTACTGATAACACGTTGAAACTTGACGAACAATTCATATCAAAGTTGGAATCTCCAACTAGAGACAACAGAATGTGCTTATTGGGTGAAAAGGGAATAGGTAAGTCTGTTTTACTTTCCCAAGCCAAAGCGTTAGCTATTTCTAAATACAACAAGGATGTTATTCTTTTACATTTCGACCACCCACAGAAAATTGTCGAAGGTTCCAGTGACTATGTCTATAACAAGAGGATAGAGAAGTACCAACAACCAATGTTTACTAAGAGATGGGTCAAGAAATTACGTGCAGCAAACGAAGAAATTTTCAAGAAATTACCATTAACCAAAGATATATCTTTCACAGCTAAGAAAAAAGATTATCAACTTAAAAAAAACGAAAATACCTTGTACGATTTCATCTTATACAACCACGATTTTGGTAGAGTTGCACCAACGTCAGCATTCAACTTTTTAGTTGAGGAAATAATGCAACACTCGAAGACTGTTCCAGTTCTTGTTTCAATCGATGATTTCAATGCATTAACGAGTGAGACATTAACCAAGTACCGCCATCCAGATTTCGAACCAATTCATTTCACAGAATTTGAAATGGGTAGCTTTGTATTGAAATTAGCGAGTGGTGAATTGAGTTTCGCCCAAGGTGGTATTTTATTATCCGAATCAAAAGATATCGCATACGGACACACTTTACCGGTTGGTTTAGGAATTCAACAATACGACCCATACGACAAACAACATCAATGTGATTTTGAAGTTGCTAACAGCTTATTGTCCAATGGTGGCGTCTCTTCTATGACAGTTGAAAACTTAACCAAAGATCAATGTAGGGAGCTTTACAACTTTTGGGATGCTGCTGGTGTTTTAAGAGTAAGAGAATACCCTACCAGGGAAGATTATAAGACATCTGAACAAATTGCTGATGAACAAGCTTCTAAGAGATCTGGTGAAAATGTTGAAAACTACGTCTACGATCCTGAAGACCAATTTGAAAAATTAGTCCAAAACAATTTCACAGTTTCTTCAGGTAATCCCGGTGTCTTGCTTAAAACCACAACTCTATCATATTAAGCGATGCTTCTGTATAAATAAAATAAAATGTTATCGTATGTAAATAGGAATACAATACAAGTCATCAAATTGAATAATTTTTATTAAATATTAAAGAGATCTAAAATACAAGAATATAGAATAGAAATGATGATAATGACAGCGGTAATGACAATAATATCTTTTGATGATGTTTCTTACGACTATGAGAATAATGTATCTTCGTCTCTTAAATATTCACCAATATCTCCTTGTCTGAATGCAACAATACCGGTTGGTTGTAATGCTCGTGCCTCATTAGTCGATTTAGCACTCACCCCAAATCCTAACGGAACATCGTTCATGGAATAGACTATGACACCTGCGTGTTCTGGAATGTCATCAGACATTCTACCAATATGTGCTTTCAATACGTGGTTACCATACAAGAAAGGCATCTCACCATTGGTCTTAATCCAGACCTTAAACTTTGCATATTGTGCCAAGTAGGGTAAAGAAGTGATATGTAATCTGAACTTCCCTGTCTTAGTAAATTTTCCAAAACAAGTACCGATCGACATTAACTGATGTCTTGATACAGAAGTAGCAAAATTTGCTATTTGTTCTGATACATAGTATACTCTATCTTTCTGCAAACGGAATACATGAGGATTAGTTGGGTTATCGATTAAAAACGAAATATTTCTACCAACATAATTGGCCAACTTCTCAAACACAACCTTTGTTTCTTCTTCTGTTAACGATCTCATTCCTTATAGTCTATCTTGATTATTCTTTCCAATTATCTCTTCCAGTAGGATCAATATTAAATGTACTTTTAGTTCAATAAATTTTTCAGTCACGTGGGAAAGATGTGAGGGAAGCGATGAGTAAATTTTTCAAAGCAGTGCATTTAGTCCATAGTAAATATACATTTTACATGCAATAGTTACAATGTCAGAACCAATTGTCAATAAAGAGGAGGTAAAACCAAAATCGGTTGAACCAACATCAGAGATTCCAAATGATCAAGTGGATGAATCTGTTTATAAAAGGGGTCAGCAAGATAAGTGGACTCGCTCCCGTACAGGTGATAGAAGAGACGATTCCAATAAAAGATTCAAGAAAAATTCAGGCGATAAAAAGGAGAGGGAACATAAGGTCACGTAGGTATGTTTTTTCAGTACCGTTTATGCAAGGAAATAGTGATTACTAACAATACTAGTGAATTTACACCAAGAGTAGATGAAAATGGTAACCCATTGCCAAAATCGGAAAGAAGACCTAAGAAAAAGGTTGCTTGTATGATTGGTTATTGTGGAGCTGGGTACAATGGTATGCAAATTCAAAACAATCTTGAAGTTAAGACTATTGAAGGAGACTTATTTCAAGCATTCGTTAAGTCTGGTGCGATTTCACCAGAAAATGCCGATGATTTGAAAAAGAATGGATTTATGAGAGCCGCAAGAACCGATAAAGGTGTTCATGCTGCAGGTAATGTTATTTCCTGTAAGTTGATTATTGAAGATGAAGATATCTTAGAGAAGATTAACAAGGAATTGCCAGACCAAATTAGAGTTTGGGGTATTGAGAGAACAAATAAATCATTCGATTGCCGTAAAATGTGCTCATCAAGAGTCTACGAATACTTATTGCCAACATACAGTTTATTGCCTCCAAAACCTAAGACTGTGTTGTCAGAGTTAGTTAAGAAGGGTAAAGCTGATCACCCAGGAATAGTTAGAGATGATTCTGAGGGAGATGCATGGTGGGCGGAGACTTCCAAGGCTATTTTAGATGGTGGCATTTCTCAAGAAGACGTCAACAAAGCTCAAGCTATATTAGAAGCTGCTAACAATATTGATAATGAGAATTCTGAGTTCAGCAAGGAAGATACTAAATTATATAACGCAAATGGTGAGATTAGCGAGACTGGTAAATTGATTAAATCTATTAAACAAATTGAAAACAAGAGAAGAAGATCTTATAAAGTAACTGAAGAAAGATTAAACCTATTCCGTGAATCCATGAAACAATATGAGGGTTCTCACAACTTTCATAATTTTACTTTAGGTAAGTTATTCAAAGATCCTTCGGCAAGAAGATACATGAAATTAACAACAGTATCTGACCCGTTTGTTATTGAAGGCACTGAGTGGGTTTCTATTAAGATTCATGGTCAATCTTTTATGTTGCATCAAATTAGAAAAATGATTGCCATGGCTGTTTTGGTTATTAGAACTGGATGCCCAATTTCAAGAATTCAAGATTGTTTCGGTCCAACTAAGATAAATATCCCGAAAGCTCCGGCTCTTGGATTATTGCTTGAAAACCCAGTTTATGAAGGATACAACGGTATGTTAGAAAAGTTTGGCTACAGTAAGATTGAATTTGAACCATATAAAGAAGAAATCGACAAATTTAAAATGAAATATATCTATGATAAAATATATGGCGAAGAAGTTAAAGAAAATGTATTCTATGGTTTCTTTGGATTCATTGATACGTTCAAAGGCAATATTGAATCAAAAGAAGGTAAACATATTTTTGACTTCTTAGGAGCAGTATTCGAATCTGGAATTAGTAAGGATAGTAAGACTATAGAAGCAAATAAAGATGATCAAAACAATACACTTGCCAAGCCTCAAGATAATGTTGATTAGTTAAATAACATTAATCCATAGAATGTATAATGTAAAAAATTTGAATTTATAAAATTTATTATCGTGGCATTAGACGCTTTTTATTTCGTTTAAATCACACCATGTTTTTGAAGGGATAAAGTTATCTACATCAAGTAAATAATCAAGATAATATATATTACTTATATATAAATTTATGAAAATGATATAATGCAATTAAATTGATATTCTATGATATCTAAAACTATTTTTTTCTTGGATTTTTTTTGGATTTTTTTGGATTTTTCTTTCCAATCATATGAAACAAAGAAGTAATAAAAATTCAAACTAGCTTAAAGCCAAGCAGAATGGTTGTTTGAAGAAGCGTGTTGGTGTTGCAGGTTTTGATTATCATTAATACGGCGAACAACTTTCGGTTTTGAATCATCCTGAGAAGGAGTATTAAACCGCTGATTACTGTTGACATTCGAATAGTTTTCAGGCATTCTTCTAACTTTCGGTTTCTGTTGATAAGTAGGGTTAAATGGTTGTTGTGTGGATTGGGAGTTGAATGGTACAGAAATTGGTTGCTGGTGAGGTTGGTTTTGTGCTGGGGGAGTCTGTTGTATGTTTTGGGGTATAACATGTTGTTGATTTATATCTTGTGGCAGAATCTGTGGAGGAAGTTGTGATTGTTGTTGGGGTTGTTGTTCGTTGTTGTTTTGATCATCTGTTATCTGAGATTCTCTCTGTTTTTCTTGTTGGAATTTGTATAATGTCCAATCAAAAACATAATCATATCTGTAGTTTTCTCTCTTAAATAAATCTCTGAAAATCTTTCGTAAGTATGGGTAATCTGGCTTATCGTCGAATCTCAACGTTTTAATGTAGTTCATATAATCCAAGAATTCCTTCGGTAAGCCCTTGGTTAAGATATCATTAGGTGTGGTCATCTTCTTTTCCATGATTCTATCGTACTTCTGTCTCTTGGTTGCTGCTTTCAATCCTTGCCAAGGTAAAGAACCTCTGCAAAAGTAAATTAACACGTACCCCAAACTCTCCAAGTCGTCTCTTCTCAGCTGCTCGATCCCCAAGTGGGTGTTAACAGATGCATATCTTGCAGTACCCGTCAAATTTTTATTTTCTCTGTATGGGATGTGTAAATGAGTTCTTGGGTCTCTATACTTCTTAGCCAACCCAAAATCAATGACGTTGACCTGTGATCCCCTTCTGCCTATACCCATCAAGAAATTATCTGGCTTGATGTCCCTATGAATGAAGCACCTGGCGTGGATGTATTCGATTCTACAGATCAATTGGTCTGCCAATAACAATACCGTTTTGTATGTGAATTTCCTATTGCAATAATTGAACAAGTCTTCCAACGATGGCCCCAATAAATCAATAACCATCGCATTATAGTCGCACTCAGTACCGTACCACCTAACAAACGGAATTCCTACCCCACCACTCAATGCCTTGTACACTTTGGCCTCATATTCTAATTGTGGATGTTTTGCTTTGGTGTTCTCTAACTTGATGGCAACTTCTTCCCCCGATATGATGTTTGTCCCCAAATAAATATCTCCAAACGATCCTGATCCAATCTTGCGTCCAATACGATACTTCTTACCAACTCTTAAATCCATATTTTAACTGGTGTGGTGTACGATCTTATTAAATAATACTGAAGCAATATTAAAGTAAACGTATAAAATATCTATAATCTGGTATGCAAGTATATTTATAGGTCTACTTGTCTTCCTATATCGTACACTATTATATACCCCAATAGAATGTATTAATTAGAATATGCTATATCTAACCGCTGTAAACTTGAAAACAAGAAGAAATTTGATTTAAATTAAAGTAACACGAAGTGTCACAAAATACTCGTGAGAAAAATTGTTCAAGCTGACACAAAGCTTCTGTCGTATACACAAATCGTATCTAGATAGTTTGCTAAATACGGCAGCCTTAGATAAATAATATATATTAATAATTAAAGCAAAGACGTATATATACTGCGCAATATATGAAACAGTAAATACTATAATATGGGGGATGTATTCCAAACGAGTCGATCTTAAGCCGGCAGAAAGTGGAAATTACTTAGCAGCTGAAGATTTCTTGAATTTTCCTAAAAATCTCTTGAAGAACGCATTCTTCTTCACCTCGCTGTCAACCTTCTTGGAGGTGTTTTCGACATCGGTCTTGGCATCTTCGGCTTGCGAGGCTAAGTCTGGCTTGGTTGAATCTTTGGCATCTTCCTCACAGGCAGCTGCAACAGGAGCCTCATTGTCATTGACAACTTCGTCAATTCCTAACGGAGCCGAGGAGTTGGTATTTTCTGCGGCTTCGACATTTTGTGAGGTTTCTGCTGCTGCGCCAGTGGTTTCAGAAGCGGTTTCGGTTGTTTCTGCGAATGGCTGCGTAGATTTTGGTGCTGCCTCGAAGGTTTCTGGTGACATCTCACTTGCATCTGGAACTGGTTCGGTGGCTTCGCTCTCTGGGACGCGGGCATTAGTTTCTGGAGCAGTTTCTGGACCAGTTTCTGTGGCCAATTGACTTTCGGTGACATCATTCTGTGCAAGATCACGTTGGCCAACTTTGTCGTTGGTTTCTTCAGCAACACCTATCTGCTGGACAGCATCGGTCTCTAATGGCTCTTCGACCTTCTTAATTTCAGGCTCACCACCTGCAACCACACCCTCTTGGTCAGTGGCGTTCTTGGTTTCATCATTTGTGTACGAATCGTTGATAAAAATTCTTGAGGTTCTCTTTAACTTGTCCTTGATACCCATCGTAGCTTGCTAATGTGTAGTTATGTCGATAGTGATACAAATATATCTAAACTAATTATTTAAGAAGTTGTTTTTTATAAATTCTAATTTTTTAAATTTTGTTTTATTTATGTCCACCCCGTTAATGACCACAGTCAACCAGTTTGTTAATAACCTGTTCTCTTATGGTTGGCTTAAATTTATTATTTACCGTCCCAATTCAGAAATTACACGATTGTGTACACATTCTTCCGAGGCTGTACCACATTAGCATACCATTACGTCGAGTCGTTCGATTATCACTTGACTACTTGGGACAATCTACGCATAACTTATCTCGGTATTACGCTAAATTAACGAATGTTCCAGCCATCATGTAGGCGGACGTCATGTAATGTATATCGTTACGCTACTACTACCGCAACCCACGGCAATTCACGGCAACGTACACCCGTAACCATCATTGACTATGCTCAAGCCACTTATTCTGAGGTTTAGCCGTTCCCGTTTAAACGGCTGAAAGACCGTGCTTATGTAATTATGTCTCTTGTTCTATATATCAGCTTGTGCACAAACATACTATTTATACGTGCTGTAGTAGTTCCCAGGGATGTGGTAGCGATGGGGACTGTGTAGGCCCTAGGTCAATTGAATATATATATCGATCGTAATGCAGAATAATATTATGAAACAGGCGGCCACCATAGATCTTTCACGCGTATGATACGATTGTTTCGTGTGACAATTTTCCCTATGGTCATGGCTTCGGTACAGATAAATCCGTACCCGTACCCTGGTATTATTTTTAGCATACAATACCACATGATACTTTCGGGTATTGTATCATGCAGAATACTAACAGATGGCTTGGTGAATGGTCTACGGACCAGGGGCGCAACCGTGCATCCTGCCAGAGAATACGATCATACGTTCATTTCGACACGTCTTCCTACAACAGGAAAGTGCACAATAGATTTGCGAGGTGCATTTGTAGGACGTACGACAAACAGCCGGGTTTCTCCAGCGCATTCTGGGCCGGATGCTTGTCGACAAACAGAACAAGTCGCGGTGGTCGCGGTTACTAATTGGGTATTGGGTTTCAGCCCGCAAGACACAATAAAATAGGAATGGTTCCACCACCACGACGACTTCGAAACGTTAAGCTCGTGTTTCAAGGCCATGCCCACTGTTCGAAATGCCGAGAAGATACGATGAACATCGCTGTCCAATTCGCGGCTCGTTTTTGCTACGCCGACGGTCCTGAAGCATGACTTACTGTAGAAGCTGGCTATTCTTGTATGCGTCGAATGCGATGAGCTCAGAATAGCCTGTGTGTGTGGCTCCATGCGCTGACTGGCGTAGGTATCAGACAATAAATTGCAGAGCCGTAATCAACTGGGGCCAGACAAGTGGCAAAATGTCATCCCAGTAACAGAACATAAACTGGCATCCCTATGGCTCAACTAATTGCAAAACCATCCAGACACCAGGCCATCGTCTTTTGTATGTAGTCGTGTATTTACCTATTATTGTCGATTGGCTATATATAGTAGCATCAGAACATAAACAAAACCACAAGGTGAGCGATTAGCTATACATACACTGTATAGTACATTACACATATGTCTGGGAATATGACCGCATCGTCGAGTCAGCTTAAGCGGATAGAGACTCGCATCGAAAGTTTGTCGGAGACGTTATCGAAGTCTAATGTACGGAAACCACTTGGAAAATTCCAGCTAAATACGTTTGATAATAGCAAAATATCCAAGCAATTGAATGAGAAGGTCAAATCACAGAAAAGCTCTAATATCCCTGTACGGCTGCCGGTTCGCAAGAAGATGCATTCTCCTATTCAGATGTTACAAAATGAACGCATGGACAGTAAATTGTCGTTACTGAAGTTGCCGTCGGCAAGCAAACACATGAAATTGAATGATTTCGAAATCGGTAAAGTGCTCGGAAAGGGAAAGCTCGGGAAAGTGTACTGTGTCAAGCACAAGGAATCAGGCTACGTGGCGGCATTAAAGGTGATGGCCAAAAAGGATCTCATTGAATTGAAGTTGGAGAAAAACTTCCGTAGGGAGGTAGAAATCCAATCTAACCTCATTCACCCCAAGGTATCGCGATTGTACGGGTTCTTCTACGATCAGAAGAATGTATATTTGATATTAGAGTACTCCATACACGGCGAATTGTATCATCACTTAAAAGTCCAGAGGAGATTCAATGATGCAACTGCTTCTCATTACATTTACCAGGTCGCATTGGCACTAGACTACCTACACACTAAACATATAATCCATCGGGATATTAAGCCAGAGAATATTTTACTATCGACGGATAATTGCATTAAATTGAGCGACTTTGGTTGGTCGGTCAAAAGCCTGCCTAGCTCCACGACTAAAAGACTCACTATTTGTGGTACATTGGACTATTTACCCCCAGAAATGATAGAATCTAATGAGCACGATTATACGGTTGATATCTGGTCATTGGGTATTCTTTGCTACGAATTTCTTGCTGGAAAGCCGCCATTTGAAGAAATTGATAAAAACTCAACATATAAACGTATTGCTAAAGTTGACTTAAAAATACCTAGTTTCATCAATAGCGAAGCAACAGATTTAATTTTGAGATTGTTACAAAAATCTCCTAAGAAGAGAATAACATTAGCCGAAGTTATGAATCATCCTTGGATTGCAAATAATAGGCAATATTGGCCTAACGATAACTAATTAAAATTCCTTGCATACTATGTCTCAATGAAATAGTTTCAATTCTGCATCCCTTATATTATAATATATTTACTTAACTCAATAAAATTTCGTCGTTGTCGTGCATTATATAAATGGCAATGTAATCTGTCATTATTACATTATAAACAGTATATCATTTTTTCTCATTTACGATTTATATAGCTAATATACATTTAGCTAGTCAAGCTTGTTGTCTTTGTTGTTGTTGTTGTTGTTGCTGTTGTTGCTGTTGTTGTTGTTGAGTCCTGGCCTGGCGTTGCTTCATGAGCATCATTTGTTGTTGTTGTAACTTCATTACCTGCTGCTGGAACAATTGTTGTTGCATTGTATTGTGTTGAGACGTGAGTAAAATTGCCTTCAGTGGTGCCCTCACCAGGTACATTTCTCCAGTAATAGATGAAATGTTCTGTGTCATAGATTCTCCATTACCTGGACCAGCATCCACATTCACTAATGCACAACGACCTTGAAGTCCACCCATTGATCCGGAAATAGCTTGATTTGCCAATGTCAGATCACTTGCTGAACTGTTAGTTGCATTATTATTCGTAGCGTTGTTATTCCCTGTATTAATTAATGCGTTAGCATATGCTTCTCTCATATTCAAAAACTTGTGTCGATTTCTAAATGGTAACATAACTTTTCTCTCTAACGGAATTGGGTAATTCTTCGAAACACCCTCCAACACAAGATGAGTTTCTTCATCAGCATCTAATACCTTATTGTACATGCCGCTCGACGCCATTCCATCCTCATCATTTTCGTTTTCTCCGTTAAATGCTGCATTCTCCCTTCTTTGAACAGCTAATGCATTGTTTGCTGCCAATTTCGCTTGATTTCGTTTCTGATATTGCTGCAATAACACATCATAAGGTGCGCTTCTACTCAATACTGCTCTTTTAGCACCCATTGAGTGTGTCTTACATGTCAAAGACCTTGCACAATATCCGCCAGATGGTAATGGAACACCACATTGTTTTTCAACATCAACTGGTCCCTTCGGCTTACCTAGGTTTTTAGGCTTTGGCTGTTTCTTCTTCTTACCTATTCCATTACCAGTACCAGCTGATGACGGAATGGAACTACCATTAACAGCCGCTGCTGCCGCTGCATTGGCCGCTTCTTTTTCTTTCTGGGTTTGTGACTTTTTGTATTTCTTCTTGGGTCTTGTTACGCCATGGTTGGAAGCTGGTGTACTTGAGATTGGTGTCGTATTTCTGGAAGAGTCTGCTGATGATGGCTCCACGTCCAATAATGGGTTTGTTGCACCCCTTCCTCTTTTACGCTTGTTGGTGCTATTATTGTTGTTACTGGAAGTTGAATCCTCTTCTTGTTGTTGTCTCTTCTGTTTCATTTCTGAACACTTTGCGTAATGAATTTGTAAGTTTTGTTCCCCTATTGGTCTGTCACAAGATTTACAAACTTTGTACTTAATAACTTGAGATAAATAAGAACTATCCGGCGACGACTTATTAATTAAACTTGATGTTAGATTATCGCCAATATCTGGATTCAAATGCGTATCTAATTTCTTATCAAGATAAACTCCAAAATCTTTCCAAACAATAGGTTTCTTGTTTGAATCGTTATTGTTAAGCGAATGTACACTAGCTAAAGATATGGCTTGTTTGGATCGACCAGTGGACATTCTCTTACTAGTGAGAGGCACTAAGAATGACAATAATATTCTTCTATTCTGTAAATGTGTTTGAAATTAATGTGTCCTCTTAATTCAACACTCTATTATTATTCGATGGTCGAACCTGATAGAATACTATTGGATTGATCTAAAGAATGAATATAAGTAGGTATAGGAACTGGTCTGGTTATGTATTTTAAAAAATACCGTTGATTAAAATTACACAAAATTGGCCATATGTTTTTCATTGCTATTTATATACATTAAAAACAACATATTTACTTAGGAATCTAGTACCTGTAATTTCCGTCCTCTTTTTGAAATTGTCAATAAGGGGTTTGTCTGGAAATTTGCTCTCTGATTTGTTAAATTTTTGTGATGTTTCTTAAAGTGCCTAAAATAACTTAATAATGGATTCGATTTCATTTTCCAACACCCAACTTCTATGATTTCAAAACAAGCTGGACATGCAAGAGCCTCAGTTACACGAGGTTTTTGTAAAGCTTTTTTCTTTATAATGTTGCTGTTATTTTCTTCGGGACTTTCAGAATTTGGAGTAGTATCACTGTCATATATGTTCGAATTTTTCGTGAAAAGATACCTTCCATAACAAACACCTTCGGGAGTCAAGTAATTATTTGAAAAAATACCGTGTTCTAGGGTTAAATGAGACAAGTAGCTAGAATTCTTAAATGGGAGAAACTTGACCTTCTCGCAATAGGCACACATGCCACATTTACTTTCATTAATCAAGTCACCAAACTCGTCAAGTTCAAACCTGTAATACTGGGGTTCATATGGGTTATTAAAATCATAAATTGAGCTCTTCTTGTAAACAATGTTAGTTATTGTATCTTGTAGATCGCTGATATCTCTAGAATATTTAACCCTTTGCCATAGTGTTGAAGTAGGAGGTGGCTGGATGGCATGAGGATCTGTTTTTATAGGTTCAATTAACTTCACATCAGTTGACTGCTTAGCATTCGGATTAATAGCTTCATTTTTCAAATTATTATTCATTATTGGTACACCAATGGGTCTTCCTGTATATCCATGATAGTCAAACATGATGGATAGACATTGTATACTTGATTCCACGATTGTTAGCTTGATGAAACTATTTGAAGTCAACTTAAATCTATCAGGTATCAGTTTCGGCTTAATCTCTAGACTCCGCTTACCTCTCATAGAGACAATTTCTTCTGTTAGAAATGACTCTTGCTTCAATTCTGGTGAGGAATACTTAGCCCGTTTCCCATCATTATATTCATTCATAGTTAAGCTTTCTATAGAACTTGATTTTGAATTCGTTATTGTCATTTGATCATTATTTTCGTTCTGGTTATAAAGATAATTATCAGCTGCTTTTCCGTTATCATCAGTATTACCTAGTTTGTTATTATCAATACTCCATATTGTAGAAGCACTTCCAAAGCTAGTCTCATATAGATCATCGGTTTCAAACACTTCTCTTGCAAACTCGTAAACATTTCTTTCATTTTCAAAGTCGTTTGTACTCTTATCTGAGCTCATTTGGTTCTCCTCATAACTTGAAATGCCTTCAAGTAATGAACGAGGATTGGAACCATTTGACAAAATTGGCTGCGAAATTTCTTTTGTTACATATATTGACGGCAATGTAGAGCTATCCACTGTCGGAATTATTATATCCGGTAGAGCATCATTGGCATACCCAACACCTATATTACTTCTTCTCGTGTATACATCTGGATAGCTAGTTATTCCTATAGGGTTTAAATTTGATTCATCAGATTTTAAAAATGTTCCAAATTCCAAATTTGTATTTTCTGAAACTTTGCAAGTAGGGCTAAGCTGTCTCGGGTTTGACTCTTTCGTATTTATATATTGGGGACTCATTATTGCATTGTTGATCATCATAAATTCATTCGATGTGTAGTCAAAATGTTCCATTTCACTCAACTTCATTCAAAAATTGAAAAACTTAGTAGAAATTAATATTTTAAACCAAGTAGAAAATGTCTTCGAATAGAGTAAAACATAACTTCCCGGGTTATTAGTTTCTTTATATTGCAGATTATTTGGAACAACATTGTTTCTTGATATGCTGTAAGTTGTATTGCAACAACATTTATAAAAAACTGAGCCGCTTTTAAGATGCGACGAGACAGTGGTCCTACATTTAAGCTTCAAAGTATTACTTAGCAAGCATAACAATCTATAAATATCATTTCTACTTATCAACTACATGCAAGAGTTAAAACAACGCTTTGCAAAATTTATATCGTATAGGGAGATATCTTTCACGTAAAAATTGATCGTGTATATAGATATCGATTTTCATCGCAGCCTTTTTTTTTTTAATTTTTCACTCCATATTTGATTCTTCCAATTTAAGAGTTTCTAATAGTAACATTTTGATAAAGAAAAAAAAATTGATGTCGTTAGAATCTACTATACTTACGCTCTGTTGCGTTTTCTACTTGCTTTCTGGGGGAAGATGGTCCTTAGTAATGGCAGCTGGTACTTTATATTTCATGTATCCTAACAAGAAGCCTGAAGTATCAAGAAATATTTCAGAAGAAAAAATAGATGAGAATGAATTAAAGAAACCCTCGCCGATATACGCAGTTGACTTTACTTCGACATCTTTTACGCCTGAAACTACCACTGCTATTCCGAAGGCCATGTCCCAAAATTATAAAACAGTGCCTACATTAAGATCTAGAGGCAAGAGGACGCCTAAGATCATCAAAGCTACCAAACCGATAACCAATATCAGTGAACCAACATTGACGAAGTCAACTGTGAATCTACTTGAGTCTCAGATATATATTTTCTATACAACGTTGACAGGATCATCACACAGAGTTGCCAAATCCTTGTTCGAGAAACTTGAGAATTTACCAAATTTGGCCCATAAGCCTAAGTTACTCAGTCTTGATGATGACGTCGATGATCTTGAGGAATACTTTATGAAAACACCTAATACAGAGAAAAATAAGAACATATACCTTTTAGTTTTGCCTTCGTATGAAACCGATTCACCTATCGACTATTTCTTGGAACATTTGAAAGAAACTTACCAAGATTTCAGAGTTGATAAATACCCAATGAGATCACTTTTAGGATTCGCTATCCTAGGATTAGGTGATTCCGAATCATGGGGGGGTGATAAGTTCTGTTACCAAGCGAAAATGGCTGACAGATGGATGGGAAAATTAGGTGGAAGAAGATTGTACCCTGTGGGAGAAGTTTGTATGAAATATGACGGAGAGCCTAAGACAAATAACTGGATCCAAAGTTTTACTTCTTTGTTAGCTGATGACGAGCCATTCTATCTTGACGGTAATGATGAAATTGACGATAGTGATTATGAAAATGACTCAAACGGAGAAGACGAGGATGTTAACGCGTTGGTTGATGTAGAAGATATGGGAGATATTATCAAGAAACAAGGCACAAAAGCTTTATCCGGCCAACCTGAAGTAAAGCAAATGGTTGCTAAGGATTCGCCGACTTTCAAATCTTTGACGAAACAGGGCTACACGATTGTGGGGTCTCATTCGGGGGTGAAGATATGTAGATGGACTAAGAGTGCTTTAAGAGGAAGAGGGTCTTGTTATAAATTTGCATTTTATGGTATTAAATCTCACTTATGTATGGAAACTACACCATCATTGGCATGTTCGAATAAATGCGTTTTCTGCTGGCGTCATGGTACTAATCCTGTTGCAAAGCTGAATTGGCGTTGGGAATTGGATCCACCAGAAAAAGTTATGGAAGGAGCATTACAAGGTCATTATCAAAAAATTAAACAAATGAGAGGTGTTCCAGGTATTCAAATGGATAGGTTCGAAGAAGCTTTTAAGGTTAGACATTGTGCATTATCATTGGTAGGAGAGCCAATTTTCTACCCGTACATTAACGAGTTTGTTGGAATGTTACATGAGCAGCGTATTTCATCGTTTCTAGTCTGTAATGCTCAACATCCAGATCAACTAGCAAAATTGAATAAAGTTACTCAATTATATGTTAGTATTGATGCACCTACTAAGACTGATTTGAAAAAGGTTGATCGTCCATTGAATAGCGATTTCTGGGATAGATTAATATCATGTTTAGACATTTTGCGTACGACTCAATCTCACCAGCGTACTGTTTTCAGATTGACTTTAGTTAAGGGCTTCAATATGAATGATATTTCGAGTTATGCTGATATGGTGATTAGAGCCCAACCATCTCAAATTGAAGTTAAGGGCGCAACGTTCTGTGGATCGTCTAATAGTAATGGTAACCCCTTAACTATGCAAAATATACCATTCTACGAAGAATGTAAACAATTTGTTATTAGTTTATCAGAAGACTTAAAATCAAGAGGGTATGATTATGAAATAGCTGCCGAACATGCACATTCATGTTGTATCTTAATGGCACATAAAAAATTTTTCCGTAATGGAAAATGGCACACTCATATTGATTACCCAAAATTCTTCGAATTGCTAGAAAGTGGTGAAGACTTTAATGATGTTGATTATATAAAAGAGACTCCGGAGTGGGCTATCTGGGGTTCTGATGAGGCTGGTTTTAATCCTATCGATACAAAGTTCGACAGAAAAGCAGAGAAATTGAAGAACAGATTGGAAAGAGAAGAACAAGCTAAAAAGGTTCTAGAACAGCAAAAAATTCTTTAAATTTTTTTTTTACCTACGTATCCGTATATAATTCGAATAAAGCATTCAAACTCAAATATGTGATGCATAGTCAATCATAATACTACAGTAGTTTCCTATATCAATATTTTTTTGCGAAGTAAATTAGTGTGCATTTTGAAACGAGCATAAAAGATGTTTGTTAAAAAAGTCGACTTGTATCTGTTATTTTAATCAGTAATTGATTTGGGAGATAACTATATAAACATTGATGCCAGGAATAACAGACGAGAAGTCAAACAAAATAGCCTTTATTCATCCAGATCTTGGAATTGGAGGGGCTGAACGATTAGTGGTTGATGCAGCTGTAGGGTTACAAGAACTTGATAATGAAGTAACAATTTACACGTCTCATTGTGACAAGAAGCATTGCTTTGAAGAAGTTAGTTCCAACTTGTTGAATGTTGAGGTTTATGGGGATTTCTTTCCTACTAACGTTCTAAAGAAATTTCATATTCTATTTGCTATAATCAGGCAATTTTATTTGGTACTAGCATTAATTTTTACAGGTAAAATAAAGCAGTACGATTATTTTATAGTTGATCAACTATCGTTCTGCATTCCATTATTATGCTGTTTTAGCAATCCGAACTGCAAAATTTTATTCTACTGTCATTTTCCAGATCAATTGTTGGCATTAAAGAGAGGTTTTCTTAAGAGATGTTATAGGTTGCCGTTTGACCTTATAGAGGAATGGACCACGGGAATAAGCGACCAAATTGTTGTCAATTCTAATTTTACTAAGGGTATTTTTCATAAAACATTTAGGAGTTTGAAGAATATGGAACCATGCGTGATTTATCCATGCGTTGATATTGCCTCAGCCGTTGACAGTGAGGAGGATATCTTGATGGATAAAGAAGTAACCGAATTTTTTAAGAACGGTAAGTTTTTCCTATCGATTAATAGGTTTGAGAGGAAAAAAAATATTGATTTGTCAATTGAAGCTTTTGCTAAATTTAGAGAACAGTTACCAAAAAGTGTTTCTGAAGATAATAAGCAAAAGCCAAGATTGGTTGTAGCGGGTGGATTTGATCCAAGGGTACCTGAGAATGTTGAGTATTTGCAAGAATTGAATGGATTGGCTGAACTGTTACAGTTAAGAAGCTTTACTATAAGGGGCAAATTGCTTGTACTACCACCTGCTACCGACATATTATTCTTGCCATCGATTAAGTCATCATTAAAGAAAACCCTAATCAAGGATGCTGAGTTGTTGTTATATACACCGTCGTTAGAACATTTTGGAATTGTTCCTGTTGAAAGTATGTTATTCAAAACCCCTGTATTATCTGTCAATAATGGTGGTCCATTGGAATCAATTGTCCATTTTAATCATGGTAATATTGAAATTGCTACTGGATATTCTCAACAACCAGATGATGAGGTTTGGTCAAAAACAATGTATACCCATTTCACTGGATTAAACGAAGCTACAAAATTGAAGTTAGGGGAAAACGGATTGAAGAGAGTTCATGATTTATTTCTGAGACAACAGATGAGCGAAGCATTTATGCAAAATTTGATTCAAAGTAAATCAAAGAAAGAAGACAAAGGAATTTTATTCTGTATCCTAAAGATGTGGAGAGTTGAATTGTTATTTGTTCTTATTAGTTATTATTTGGTAAGGTTGTATAAATAGAGTCAAATAATATGGACACTTGTTATTTAAACATTTCTTTTATTGATTTCCAAAGGTGCAATTTTTCAGGAACTCTTTGTCTTGCACCAACATCGTTTGCAGCATTGCTGTTACCACCACTATCGTTGTCACTATCAAATAATCCAAACATGCCTCCTCCACTTTTGTAATTCATGGGATTTGATTGTCTTTGTTTTGCAGCCTCTTCATTCTCGTACCATTTCAAAGCCTGCGCATGTAAAGTTGAAACCACTCTGTCATACAGTTTACGTAACTCTAAGTCAGGTCTAAGCTTAAGCTTGTGGATAGTGGAAGATGGACACTGCAAATTATAGTCTCTTATTAAGTTGTTTAACAGCTTTATTTTTTCATTAACGTAGGCCAATTGGCGAGAATGGAAGTCATTATCATAGTAATGTGAGGGGTGTTCAAGAATCTTATTGATTTTTGCCAATATCGAGTCTTTAGGTAACTTAGCAGGTTTCAAATTATAAAATAAAGTTTTAAACCACTCACCGTCCATATTTTTTCGAAAATCAATAATTTGAAGATCTATGCTTTGTTGACTATCTACCCAAGGAGGCAAAGTTTCCTGTTTGTTTAGTATGTGGGTCATAAAATAGTTTGTATCTGTACAGTTATTTAAATATTCTTTGTCTAGTGGTTTTCCTCTTACACCTGTCATTTCGCCTTTATCATCAAAGTGGCCCCTACTGCGGTTGATGGAAGCATTTATCCTGGCATCAGCCAATGTGCTTGCCATTCCAATTAATGTATGAGGCGAACTTGTATTCAAGAACATAGATGGACCTAGTAACTTCTCTTTGTATAGCTCTCTGAAATTTTTGTCCCCCTTTTTGGAATTACCATGTTTATAGTCCAAGCTAGACTCTTTGGCATTTTCAATCCGATCCTGAATACTCATCGCGGGAGTAATTACGGATTGTCTATATTTAACTGGAGGAGGTTTCAGATCAAGTATCATCCGTGAATTTGCATCATGAACGGATTCGGTCCCACTCCAAGGCTTGTTGGTCACTGTGTCAGCGAGGTCTTTCGCATGCCTGTTTAGATTAAGTAGTGATTCATTCTTCAAATGCGACAGTCCCTTCTGGTATGCCGACTTATATTGACGTTTCGGATCTGTGGCATACTTCGTATATGTCTTCTCCAATTGTGGGTCCTTACGCATGAAGGACGGGGTCGTTTCCGAAAGTTTGCTCTCTAGGATCTGAGTGAACCGTTGAACTAAAGCAGAATTCTCGTCCTCCTTTTGATCCGAAACATCCTTTTCTTCGTTAACTCGACCGGTCTCAGGAGTCTTCGAGTAGGTCCTGACGCACACGCGGTATGTATATCCTCTGATTTGCCTCGTCGTAATCATTACCTTTGCCATGCAGTTATTGGACCCGAACGTAGGCGACTATTAATTAAGGCAGGATCTTGAAGGCTGCAATCACGTGACATCTACACTAGTTATCATCTGTGAAAGGACCATTACGAAGTTCGCTAGTGTCGACAAGGCTTTGTAGGACCTACTGTTCCAGAAGGACCAACGGAGTCGTCGCCCCAGCATTCGCAACTTTGGCGCTGGAGCGGCCCATTCAGCCAGAGTTTAACCACTGAAAAAGACTCTACTTGGGTGCATTGTAAGGGAAAGCTACCTTATCCCCCCCTCACGGCTACTCCAGATTAGACCCAATTGGTTTAAATCAAAACCATTACTTAATTCGGCTCAACAACTACAACAATGTAATTCTACCCCAATTATATTCTATAGTACTAAACACCCTCTATAAAACGGCACCCGAGGGTGCATTCAGAAATGAACAGTCCGACCGATATCTCCAGTCTTGTATGACGACGACCTATTGTCGCGAACGGCACACATGTTGCATCTGGCAAATCCAACGATTTCAGTCAACGGCTTCTCTTACTAAGCTATGTGTCCACCAATTTCAACTTTTAATACGGGGTTCTAAAGTGCGTAGAACACCAATACTCCGCACCCAAACACAATCGTCATTAAGAACGCCAATTTGCATACAAACCCTATCACGTACTCGCGCTTACCTCCTGCGGTAATAATAATCTGCTTCTCCAAGTCTGCGTCATCCATGAGGTTGATTTTGCCCTTACCACCATTTGTACCAGTGTCATTCTCCATGAGCTTGTTCAAGTGGTTGTTGTTGGTGGACTCGGTGGAACAAACCGACGATATCGACGCGGAATGGTTCCTCTTCGGATCAGTATTGACCGTGTATGTGTGACTGGTGGATCTTGCTCTCGTTATCGATGGTTTATATGGAGCTGCCGTGGTATCTACCACGGGTGCAAACAGCACCGATGGAGCGTTTTGGTTGTTATCAGTCATTGTGAACTATTGGTATATTTCGAGATTTCCACACAAATTACTGTTAATTTGAATTATCATTAGAAATCCCTAAACCATTTTACTTCCTAGCTGGAGGGCATTCCGTGGTTTATATATTGACACATCTAAAAATAAATGTATTCCCCCCCGCTGAAGGCATTCTTGGTTATGTAGTCATGGCCTACGCTTCCAGATCTATTACATCCACAGTCATAGGTGTAAGGCTTTTACATGGAATGCACATTGCAGACAATGTGAGATTAGCTAAGGGTGTGGCTGTATCCAGATTGCTCATCTAAACGAGACATTCGCGGAGTTGTTAGTGTGTGTAAGGTTTGTAAAGATGCTGCAGGAAATAGAGGTATCGAAGGAGTTGGAATGAAACAGCGGCGTAGAACACCTGCTGAAGCAGTCGGGATTCGCCGGTGCTTGCGGAACGCAAACCGGTGTCTCCCAGCGAGCAATTTAGTGACCGATGCTCATTAAAGTTGGTCTTAAGATGCGCGCCAAAGTATTTTTTCTAGTGAGCTAAGCAGGCGGACCCAGGCGGTTCTAGGAGCGCAGGGGTGGTAGCGGTCGATATATCGCGTATGGGCCATTCCATCGATTTCAGGATATTTCAATCCTGCTGCGACTACTGGTGCATGTTTTTTGGGTTCTGTGCTTCTGGTAGTTTCTCGTCATGGTTCCAGGGAGCAAGGGGCCACAGGGGCCACCTGGTAAAGACCGCGAGTGCGAATCGGGCGTTTTTGTGTCACCTTGTGCTTTTTTGTTTTGTCTGATATTAAATTCAGTTGTGTTGACTAGACTTACGTACCGATTCGTAACGTATTATTAGAAACTAGTTAAGTTCAATGTGGTTATTCGATTGGTGTATGTGTGATTAGGCGGCCTCGCAGCGGGCGGTGTTATAATAGATTATACTAACACGAACACAGTTCAAGATGTTTTAGCATCTTTAGGGTTATGGAACAAACATGCCAAATTATTGTTTTTGGGTTTAGATAATGCTGGTAAAACTACATTATTGCATATGTTGAAGAACGACAGATTGGCCACCTTGCAGCCCACCTTGCATCCTACGTCCGAAGAGTTGGCGATTGGTTCAGTTAGATTTACTACCTTTGATTTGGGTGGGCATCAACAGGCCCGTCGTTTGTGGAAGGACTACTTCCCAGAGGTCAACGGGATCGTCTTCTTAGTTGATGCTGCGGATCCAGAAAGATTCGACGAATCGAAGGCTGAATTGGAATCGTTATTCAAGATTGAAGAGTTGGCCAGCGTTCCGTTCTTGATTTTGGGTAACAAGATTGATGCGTCGTCTGCTGTTGGTGAAATGGAATTGAAAGCCGCCCTAGGGTTATACAACACCACTGGTAAGGACACCGGTAAGTTGCCTGAGGGCCAAAGACCTATTGAAGTTTTCATGGTGTCAGTCGTTATGAGAATGGGGTACGGTGACGGTTTCAAATGGTTATCTCAATATATTTGAAATAAGCAGGTCCGGATATTGTTTCGTTATATAGCCTAATAAATTAATATATACTTACGCATGTGTAGCGCCCACAGCAAGTACTTAGGTCGTACTTGGTACCTGGTTCTTTTGGAGGGTAAATTATATGATCACGTGAGCTCATACCTCCCATCGATTTTTTTCTTACTTACAAATCGATGGAGTTCTCTTGCCTACGGTTTAAGCTATTTATTTCTTAGACTTCGTAAAATAAATAATAGGAATATGAGTGAACCTGGAGCAAACAAAGGTGCGTTGCATCCTGAACCAAAGAAGTGGAAGATTCCAAAGGGCCCAAAGCCGATTCTGCACAAAAATAGGAACACTATTGGTTTGGGTAGAACAATTGCAAACCAGAAGAAGTTAGAGCACAAGATCTCCTTTTTGCCAGATGGTGAAATGAGATTTACAACAGATAAAAGGGAAGCTGACTGGGTGAAATTAAGATCAGTGACACAAGAGAACGCTTTAGACGAGTTTTTAAATACCGCTGAGTTAGCTGATACGGATTTCACTGCGGAAAAGAATCAGCAAGTCAAAATTATCAAGGTTGGAAACACCTCGATTGTTAATCAGAATGGATTATTGTCACAGGAAGAAACGTTAGAGTTACGTCGAAAGCATAAGCTCTTTGAGAATAAGTTGACAGTACCAAGAAGACCAGCGTGGAATAAAAATCAACTGAAGTTAGAAATCGAAAGACAAGAAAACTTATCTTTCTTGGAATGGAGACGTCAATTAGCTGCACTTACTCAAAACAATGACTTATTGTTAACTCCTTTCGAGAGAAATATTGAAGTTTGGAGACAGTTGTGGAGAGTAGTTGAAAGATGTGATTTGATTGTTCAAATTGTAGATGCCAGAAATCCATTGTTATTTAGATCTATCGATCTTGAGAAATACGTCACAGGATTAAGTAAACCTGACAATAATGCAACCAAGTCGAACTTATTATTGGTCAATAAGGCAGATTTATTATCAAGGGAACAAAGAATCCTATGGGCGGAATACTTTACTTCACAAGATATAAATTACGTATTTTTCTCTGCTGCAAAGGCTAATGAGTTATTGGTGAAAGAACAAGAAGAATTGGAGGGATTACAGATAGATCCTAATCATAAACCTGAGAGATTGGTAGAAGAAGAAGAACCAGAAGAAGAGGTAAATTCGAAGATTAGAATTTTGAAGATCGATGAATTGGAAAATTTATTCTTAACTTCATCTCCATTACTCCAAAAAAATGAGGATTTCCCTGACCGTAAGCTTCAAATCGGTTTAGTTGGTTACCCAAATGTTGGTAAGTCGTCAACTATTAATGCGTTAGTTGGCGCGAAAAAGGTGTCAGTTTCTGCTACTCCTGGTAAAACTAAACATTTCCAGACCATACATTTATCTCCTGAGGTATTATTATGTGATTGTCCCGGGTTGGTTTTTCCAAACTTTGCTTATAGTAATGGTGAATTGGTTTGTAATGGTATTTTGCCAATTGATCAATTAAGAGAACACATTCCACCAGTTTCTATTGTTTGTCAGAGAGTTCCCAAGTTCTATCTTGAAGCGTTTTATGGTATTCACATCCCAGTTCAAAAGGTTGAAGATGGTGGTAACGGTGTATACGCAACTGCTAGGGAATTATTAAATGCATATGCTAGAGCAAGAGGTTTTATGACTCAAGGTTTTGGTAGTGCTGATGAATCCAGAGCCAGTAGATATATTTTGAAAGACTATGTTAGTGGGAAATTATTGTTTGTAAGTCCACCGCCAAAGAAGATTAATGACGACGAGTGGGATTTGCCAACCATAGAAGAAGCCAGAGAATTAAACAAGGAGTTATATTCTTTACATACTTTGCCAGAATCAAGACAGCATCAAATTTTAAGTGCATTGTCCTCTAAGCATGTCAATGTGGAACATTTTGAATTATCCAAAGGTTTAGCAAATCTAAACTTTTCTATGCATATAGGTGACAAATCATCGAACTCGACAGATTCAGAGAATACGGGCAAACAGTCTGGGCCAAACACCGTTTTCTATGGTGGTAAACAGGCTTCTTTAGAAAGTGCTGGTGATGACTTAGATCATGAATTCTTCAAATTGAATAATGTTCAAGGTAAGCTCAACACTCCCTTCCACAAGTCCAATGAAAGCAGTGGTGGGAAGAATAAGAAGCACGGAAAGAAGAATAAGAAAGCAGAAAAGAAGACAAGAGTGGTAGGTTACTAATATATAGTATTTAATAAATACGCCGTTATCATGACCAAGGTGTGGGCCATACATTTTGTAGCTACAACAAGAAATAAATCAATTAAACATTTTATTTATATAAAACATAACTAATTTGGTTGTGAATTCTAAACAAGGTGAATCGCTTAGTAGATTCTGAAAGATGGACCCATAGTAGACTTGATAACAAAGGAACCAACGTTTTGCCAGTTCTTCTTTAACAAGGAAACTAAAAAGTTAGCGGACATCATGATTTGGTTGACTAAGGTGACTTCGTCCATTTCGACGTTACCAATAGCGACTGCTAAACACAAGACCTTTTTCAATTGGAACTTGATGGTGGACTTGACATCGGTGACCTTAGAGTATAAATCATCGTTGTGCGAAACTGGGGTTGGGAACTTACCAGCCTTGGACAATTGAGGACCTAACAATCTTGGGACTTGCTTAATCAAGACTTCAGAAGCAATAAAAGAGTTGTATTTCTTGGTCAACTTCTTGATTAACTTCTTGTTTTTGTTCAACTTCTTCAAGTCATCAACTGACATAGCATCGACACCACATGACTTAGCTCTGTCAACATCGAAAGCATCACCAAAAATACAGATGGTCATGTTTGGTCTTGGGACTTGAGGTAATTTCAAAGAACCAGAGAAACGCTTATCTCTTTGAGGATCGTAGTTCTTTAAACCAACTTGTAATTCAACGGTTTCCAAGAAGTTTCTCTTCTTGGTTTCGTTGGAGAATTCCAACAAATTATGAACGTGTTCACGAACGGAAGCAGATGTAATCTTAGACATTATCAACTAATAAATTCGTCTCCCAAAAGGTATTTGGTAAGTTTTGTTGATTCGACGAGGATAAAGCTTTTAAAATAAACCGACGATGTGAGACGATAATACTAACAAAATATACCATCGGTCAACGGTACTTGTGAAAAATTTTGGTTACACAAAAGTACGGAAGACCTTTTCGCCAAAATTGTGACTGCAGCTTTTGAGGTCAGATGATGACAGAGAAAACATAGGGCGCAACATTTCGATATAAATATGTCGTTGATATTTCTGACGATATTATATGCAAGAATGTCGTAATATGTTTTTGGCGTTATTTGTTATGTAAACCGGTACATATAGCTACTAGGCTGATCGAGATATCCAATAGTATGCTACGATTGGCAAGGTCGCAAGTTTGGGGTCAAAATTTTACTTTGAAAAGTGGCGTTGATACTTTACCAGTGATTAGAAGGTCGATATGTGGGTCCGGGACCAAATCGTTTGCCCGAAACGTCATGTTGGAGCACGAGCAGTGGAAGGCGAAGGTGGTCGACCGCAATTCCAGTAAGAAGCCGTCGAGACAGGAGCGAATCGACCGTGTGAACATCGGGAATCGAAGCAAGCTCCAGGAGGTCGATAACGAATTTGGAATATTCAACATGGGTGTAACCAGGGTGTTGGACGTGGGGTTTGTGCCAGGGAACTGGAGTGAGTTTGCACGCCACCGTCTATGCCAGGTACATGGGGTTGACGAGGAGAAGTTTCACGAGAAATGCCATATATTGGGGTTCGACATTCTATTTGGCACGCCTCCTCTAGGGGTGTCGTCTATGCAAGGGAACATTTTCTCCAAATCGGCGCAGGAGCTTATCTCTATACACTTTAAGGATATTGCGTTTCGGCGCACGGCAGACGAGAGAAATACGGACGACAAGCTGTTGGAAGAGTTCCGGCAATCGTACTTCTTCAAGGAGCAGAATGAGTCTTTGCGTGAGCAGCAGGTGAATGACATTTCTGACGATTTCGAGAGATTTACTATCACTGATCCCACTAACAAGAGGGAGACAGAAATAGATTACAAGCCCGACTTGATCCTCTCTGATCTCTCGGCACCGTTTATGCAAGACAAGGGGTTTTTCAACAACACAAATACAAAGCCATATTTACGTACGGGGGCCAACGCTATACTAAGCAGGACTATTACAGACGAAGAGAAAGCTTCCATAGATCTCGCAGACGCGGTGATAGTTCTATCGTGTGACGTTTTGAAGAAGGGTGGGAACCTAGTGCTAAGACTTGCAAAAGTTAACCCCGATGACCCGGAAATTGGTCTTTTGCAAAGTAGACTTGATAAGGTTTTTATGCATGTCTACCAATGGAAAGGGAATGGCTTGTTTGATGACCAAAATTTCAGAGCGCGTGATTCCTTTTATATTTGTATGGATAAAATTGATGACATGTGCGATAAAAAACAAGTGTTTATGATTTAATGAATTGTATTATAGATTAAATAGAAATGCATAAAGCAATAGGAAAAACATGACGTGTAATCGCCTCTACTGCACGTTTTCGAAAAACTAATATCGTATAAACTATTATCTAATTTCTTACAAAAAGATTAATAATGATGAATCAAATATATAACAAAAACTATGGAACAAAAATTTTAGAGAGTTAAATTAAGCATCTTCTTCGACTTCTTTGTTCTCAGTTTCTTCTTCTTCTGCTGTTGGTTTCGCTTCTTCAGTAACTTCCTCTTTCGTGACATCCGCCGGCTCATCGACTTCTTCCTTCTTAGCTCCAGTATCTTCGAGGTCGATTAAGCTTTCAACTGGTGCAGGGGTTGATGCAGGTACAGTGTCTTCGGAAACACTCAACCCTTCAAAGTTATCAATCAATCTTTCACTTATTTTTGTTCTGTTCTTGGATTCTAACTTTTGCTTCCATAATTTAATTGCATCATTTACATTTGCCTTATTTACAGAGTAATTGACACCAAAAAATGCTGCCTCTGTTAATCTTTCACTCTTCATTAATAAGTCTAAGCACTTTTCCTTGTTTCCAGTTATCCACCATGTTTGTAAAGCTATGTTGTATTTTCCCATCGACTCACATTCTTCGGCTAATGTGACTAACTCCTTTTGATTATTTGAAGAAGATAATAACAATAACAAGGAAGAGTAGTCTTTGGCTAACCAAAAGCAGTCTTGCGCTAACTTTATTTGCCATTTAGATAATGCCAAATCACCTAACTTCTTCCATTTAGATGCATTGGCCAAGCTTGTCGAAGGACTTTCTTTTTGATACGTAGATAATAATTCATAAGCTTGCAGTAAATTATTGGTAGAGAGCGATATTTGGAATTTCGAATCAAAATCTTGTGATAACGAATATGATAATGCTAAGTATCCCAATTTTTCAAAGAATCTTGACAATTGATTTAATTCAGTTTTACTGAAGCCTGATAAAATTTTAGAATAGTCTTCCGATAAGTTCCCTTTAGAAATACTAGACAAGTCCGGCACTTTTTCTCCTGATTCTTCATCCAAAACTTGTTCGGTTGCGAATTGTTCTAAGTCACCACGCATAACTAAGGTTTGAAGTTCCAAGACATCAGAATTGACAAACCAAGAAACGACATTGAACGATTTGTCAATCAAATATAATTTTCCTTCCTGGTTAGCTCTGTATCCAACAATATAGTATTTATGATCGAAGTGACCTAAGCTGATAACTTCACCACCAACAAAATAATTCAATCTATTACTGGTGGCCGTAGTATATACAAAAACATCACCAATGAATTTACCTGACAATATAGATTCAGAGGTTGGTAAATTGTATAAAACATTGAAGGCTGATTCTGTACCTTCTTCAGGGTCGAGTTCGTCATTACTTAATGCTTCTTCAAAAACTGCATGGTCATAGCTTAAGAAATATGTTTCATCACCAGTCTTTGCACCGATTGCTGTCTTGCTGTCACCAACATTAGATGAAGTTAAAATTGCAAATAATTCACCATTATCAGACCAAATAACTTCTTGGATTTCATCATCCAAATCAACTCTTCTAACCAATTTTCCATGTTCCCAGTCGTAAAACGATATACATCCTTCCAGCTTAACACCTAATAACGCACCGGCAAAAATTTTATCAGCTTGATAGATTAAATCGATTTGTAAATGTTCTTCGAAATTCTTGAAAATTCTCACAGATAATCGTGATTCTCTGATAGCAAAAGCACAAGCATTCGATAAATCATGAGAGTTCCAGCAGAAATCTGAAGCTTTACCATATGTCTTAGATCTCCACGCTAACGCAGTATAGATGATATATTCACCATCGCCACATACAGTAGCATATCTACCATTCGGAGAATGTGTTAAAGATTGTGGATATATTTCAATGGATCCTAATTCTCTTTGTTGTAATGGTAATGTGTCACCGTCTTTCAAACCTTCAGTTGAATTTGGTTTAATGATTGACTGGTAAATTTCTGAATTCTTTGCGTATATCAATTTGTTATTGGAATCCATGGAAAATAATGGCTCCTCATTACCTAACTTGATGATAACATAACCAGAATCACAGCCAATTGCTATAACGTTTGATTTCAGTAAAATACCGATACACCATACTCTTTCTAAGCCGTAGTTAATTGACTTTTCTAACTTGAAAGTATTTGAATTCCAAAACTTAACAGTGCCATCTTCAGAACCCGAAACAACCAATGGTAATTCAGGGTGGAAAATTGCAAACGAGACATTTGACAAGTGTCCTTCTAAAGTTGCAACACAGGACTTAGTTTGGTAATCCCAAATCTTGATTGTCTTGTCGTCAGAAGTAGTTATTAAGTATGGCTTATCAGCTTGTGGATAGTAATCAACAAAGTTGACACCCTTCGATTCATGGGCCATTAAAGTGAAATTTGGTTGAGGTGAACCCAAGGACCAGATTTTAACGGTTCTATCTAAACATGCAGAGGCAAAAGTATTAGGATCCTTAGGGTTAAAGTTAACACTCATAACATAATGTTGGTGACCTTCGAAAATTTGTTCCAATTTCCACGAATTCTCCCAATTCCACATTTTGATCGTTAAATCATCCGACGATGTTAAAACGTATGGCTTCGATGGATGTACAGAAATACTTCTGATATAGTCTGGGTGTGCCTCAAATTGTGTCACTTTTTCGCCAGTGTTATAATTGTACACCCTGATTTGGAAATCATCAGATCCAACAATAATCCAATTCTTACGTGCAATAAACTTACCAGTACGAACTGGGAGTTCTGTCACCTGAATGGATTTAACCAACGAGTGTGTTGCATAAGACCAAATTTCAATTTTACCATTATATAAGGTAGTCAAAATCCATGGCTCTGAAGGGTGGAAATCTATACCTTTCACTCTATCGGAACGAGTAGAAAATTGTTTTACAACGTCCAATTTCATTCTCGCGACCTGGATTGGACTAGTATTTCACAGATTTATATATAATATAGAGCAATTCCAACTCTGAAGAATTAGATTTAATGGATTGACGTTTGTTTAGGCGCTTTGTTGTATGAAGTGAACACGCTGACGAGATCAAAAAGGTGTAATATCATTCGCGCACGACTTTTCAAATATCTACTACGATAATACAACTATCTATCTATCGTTACGGAACATAATGTATGAATTAATAAACTTTTTCGATATCATTTCTACGCTCCTCCCTATACGATATTTCTAGATCACCTAACTTGTTAGAGTATTCTATCCACTTCGAGACAAACGCGGTGTTAGAGAATTTTTCTAAAACGGACTTCACACCATTTTCTCTCATTTCCCATAACCTAGAGTTTGAAATCAAGCTTGGGTTTGATATGAATAATTCTTCAAGTAGCTTGTAAAGGGTTGGATATTCTTGAACGGTGTCGTTGTTGCCACGATTAGAGAATTGTAGGAAATCCTGGCTAGCGTCAGATTGGAGTTGCAAATCAAAATCAGGATCAGACTTATCTTTAAAGAAGAACCCAGAATTATTGTACCACGATGCATCTGTTGGCTCTCCATTCCAGTTGGTGACTATATCTAATAGTGGACCCGCAGATGCGTGGCACAATGGAATAACTCCACGGCTCATGTATTCGACCACGCCAATTCCGAAGTGCTCATTCCACATGGCATTGAGTCCAAACTTCACCTTTGATAGCCATATGATGATTTCCCTGTATGAACAATCAACCACGAATTCAACGTAGTCGCTTAGCAGCAAGTCGATCACTTCCTGCTTTAAATCATGGAGCGTTTTGGTATCATCCGGAGTGCGACAGGACCCAAGGAAAACCAATGTAGGAATGTCCTTCAACGGGGTCCTGATTCTCGTGGCATGGACTAGAAATTTCGAGTATTGGTGCAAAATCAATGAATGACGTTTCTCAGGCCTGAACTGAGCAATATAGAGCAACTTATTTTTCCTGGTGCCACAAGTGTCCACATCTCTAGTTAAGTTTTCGGTGCCACATGGAGGGTACAATATATCCATTTCATGGCCTAAATCCTTGTTCGCCGTCCAGATATTCGAAATATGGTTGTATGTCCACGAGCCATTCGCCAACGTGACGTCGACTAACGACCCCAAATACATGTAGAAGTAAAACACCCCCGACCAGTACACTAACTTGCCAGCCGCAAATACTTCACTCTTGATTTCCCACAATTTTGGCACTCGGATCTGCGACAAGCGTTGAAATTTCAATTTGTTGAACATTTCTGGCTGGATTATAGGGTAATGGACGTAGCTCATAATGGGAATCTTCAACACAAGATTCACCAAGAGATAGCTTCCCGGCAAACCGATGGTGTCAATCCACACGTCGGGTGCCAATTCGAACATCGCCTCCCACGAAAGCACCATCGACCCAATTAGCTGGCCGATCAACGTGAAGCGCTTCCAGTAGTCCCCGTCGATCAACCGGGAATATTTGCGTAAGTACACAAACAAGATCCTGTCCTCGTCCAAATGGACAATCTGGAACTTAGCCTCTACCTTGTCCAAAATCTGTGCAGGGCCGCTCTCGCAGTTGGTGGTATATATGGCCACTATATTGCGGTCGCTGGCCATCAAAGTCGCCTGGACCGCCTGCCACAACACCCGTTCCCCTCCGCCACCGTTGTTGGCATAGGGGTGGAAAAACCCATGGATCATCCGCCGTTTGTTGTCCCTCGCGTCTCGGTTCTTCATGTTCTCCAAGAACACTCCGTCTGCGTTCCTCATGTCCGCAGGCGCAATCTTGATCTTGTTGTTCACAAAATTAGTGTAAAATGACGGCTTCGTGCTCGCAAGCACAAGCCGTCTCCTGAAGCTCGATCGCTTGTGGCCGACCTTCAAATAGCTGGCCATCGGGTGCTCAATCTTCTTGCTGATCTTTTCTCGCCAGCCCTGCGATGGCACCAACAACAACCGTGGTAACACCGTCGATATCACCTGCAACGACCCAAAGATAATGATCCCGATGATCCCAATTAAAACCAAAAATCCCATTGCAGTCATTCCATATCCCTGTAATCTGTTCCGTACTTGTCTTCTTTATAACCGGCAGCATTGGGTCCATCGTCAGATAAGCACCGGTGTGTCCACAACAAAAAGTATTCTGAGTACCCAGACATCCATACACCATTCAACATCCAGACATTCTTTATCTTGACTCGGAACATTCTTACATCAGATATCTCGATTTTTACATCCTTACATCATGTATTGGCTGACTCGGGTCCGTGGGTGTCCGCTTCTCACTTAGACTTCCCAAAACGGATAAATAGGTAGATGTGCAGGATTCAATGCCATCCCTTCTCTACGCGTATAGAAGAAAAGAAGACGTGAAAGGTATTATATATAGAAACGGGTTTATTCTAGTGAGAATAATTGGGCTAAGCTAGTCATATTGATATATAATCCAGGGAAGAGACATTCATATGCTCAGGGAAAATAACAATACTGGAAATACGTGTGCAGCGTCGTCACCCACGGATTCGTCGTCGCCAATCGAAGTCGACAGCTCGATGGACACTAATGCAAGTACGGGTGTGAAGCCAAAAACACCGCTAAAGAAGGAGGAGTTAGAAAAGATTGCTAAACAATTGAAAAAGAAGCTTTCCAGAGCCACGATAACGGCGAAGCAGTCGTTGTCTCCGGCGAATGTGCGGGTGGGAGCGGTGCCAAAGTCAAGTCCGTTGAAGAACTATAATAGCCAGAACTACGAGTCGTCGCCACACGGAGGGATTTTGTCTTCATCGCCGACGCACTTGTACTCGCCGAACGGGAAGTCTCCAACGCAAATGAAGAGCCGGGCGACGATGTACTTGTCGTCGTCGCCGTTGAAAAGACGGGCCAGTGAGACGAGCGAGGTCGCCGATTCGCCCACAAAGAAGAGAGGGTCTAGGGAATCAGAAGAAAAGGAAGGCAGCCAGCCACAGATGATTTTGCAGGCTGTGGATGCCACTCCCCGGACTCCGCCAAAGAACATAGCGACGTTGAAGCCGTCGCCGTCGTTGACGGCTTCCAGGCAGCAAACGACGCCTACGTTTCTGAGAAGACGGTTGAGTGCAACCACGCCTAACTTGCTTTTGAAAACACCCACACAGTCGAGGTCCGGTACCGGCGGCGAATACCACGACGAGGAGGGTGCCGATCTCTTGATGTATTTGGCGAGCTCGCCATCTCCGGCCAAGCCATATCTCTCTAACACACCACGTTCCAAGACCGAATTTCATCTGGCGAGTCACCACCACGACACCCACCCTCCGGCCTCGGCTCCAAGCTCCAGCATACCGCATAAAACACCTTCGTTTATCGTTCCGGCGCCACCACTCACGCCAAAACGTCATATCACAACATCCGCAAAGACGCCGCAGAGTAGGCTAACACCATCGGTCAACCTTTTTAATAGTTCCGCTATCACCAATGGTGGCTTGCCGTCGTCGGGGTTGACCTTGACCCCTGCGGGCTTCAACATGAACGATTACGTCAATTTCTTCACTCCATCTCCAGGAAGTGCGAATATAAACTCCAGCAATAATAATATTAGCAAAGCATTCTTGAAGACCCCTGATTTCAATACAATCATCACCTCCAACAAACAGAAGGTCGATGGCAAAATGATCAATTTCGATAAGGTCGGTTTGTTCGGAGGAAATAATAATGATACTAATTCAAAGGAATAATTGGTTGTATCCTACAATAATAGTCTCTTACGAATCGTTTTTAATACAATCACCAATTTTAATGTCAATGGTTTTTCTTCTGGTTATTTAGCAGGTTTTCGATAGATTTTTGCAGTGATCTTCAGCTTATGTACTAAGCTGTGCTACTTATCATTCATTTTTCTTTGTACATTAGTCCATTCATTTCTATCTAATACATACTTTAGTACTAGTTGGTGGTTCCATACTGTAGAACAAAGCGTATTTCAGTCACGTGAGAAATCTTGCAATAACTATTCTTAAAATTTTTAAGAGATTCCAGCTAAACAAACGTACAAGACTCAAGCGTAAGATTGAATATGTCAGCTGATACAACCAGTGCTGGTGATGTTATGAACAAGGTCCAGGACTTGAAAATCGATGATTCGAAGACAACGGTAGAATCGGCAGAACAACCAGAGGCCGAAAGCGATGGTGAAGGTCCTGCTGCCGATGGTACACAAAAGAAGAAGAAGAAGAAGAGTAAGAAGAAGAAGAAGATCACATCCATTGACAACCTGTATCCCGAAAAAGTTTTCCCCGAAGGTGAATGGCAAGAATACCCATTGGAGGTGAACAGCTATCGTACCACTTCCGAAGAGAAGAGATATTTGGATAGACAGCAAAATAACCATTGGCAAGACTTCCGTAAGGGTGCGGAGATACATAGAAGAGTTCGTCACAAGGCACAATCCAGTATTAGACCCGGAATGAACATGACCGAAATCGCCGATCTCATTGAAAATTCCGTCAGAAGCTACGCCAACAATGAGCACACCTTGAAGGCAGGGATTGGTTTCCCAACTGGGTTATCGTTGAACCATGTTGCGGCCCATTACACGCCAAATGCCGGGGATAAGACGGTGTTGAACTACGAGGATGTGATGAAGATCGACATTGGGGTCCATGTCAATGGTCACATTGTCGATTCGGCGTTCACGTTAACCTTTGACGACAAGTATGACAGTCTATTGACCGCTGTCAAGGAAGCAACGAATACAGGTGTGAAGGAGGCCGGAATTGATGTCAGATTGAATGACATCGGTGAGGCCATCCAGGAGGTTATGCAATCGTACGAGATGGAGTTGAACGGTAAGACATACCCCATCAAGTGTATCCGTAACTTGAACGGCCACAACATCGGTGACTACTTGATCCATTCTGGTAAAACTGTGCCTATCGTCCCGAACGGTGACATGACGAAGATGGAAGAAGGTGAGACTTTTGCTATCGAAACGTTCGGATCCACTGGTAACGGGTACGTCTTACCCCAAGGAGAATGCTCGCACTACGCGAAGAACCCCGGAACCGAGGACATCTTGGCTCCTAGTGACAAGTCTAAGTCGTTGTTGAACGTCATCAACGAAAACTTCGGCACCTTGCCGTGGTGTCGTAGGTACTTGGACAGATTGGGCCAGGACAAGTACTTGTTGGCGTTGAACCAGTTAGTCCGCGCCGGCATTGTCCAAGACTACCCTCCCATTGTCGACGTCAAGGGCAGTTACACCGCCCAGTTCGAGCACACCATCTTATTGCATCCGCACAAAAAGGAAGTTGTTTCTCGCGGTGATGACTACTGAGGTCTATGAACTGCCTTTCGCATCATTCATATGTCTGTATTCGAAATACAATAATAACGTTCCCTCTCCCCTGTAGAAATAGACCTGAAGCCATCTAACATTCGCACTCAGACCCTCGCCCAGACCTTCACCTGCTATCTCCCGTCTAACTTTCCTCCACTCTGCCTTATTTCATGCCTCTACGCCACGAACCTTGTCGTGATTGACGCACCTACAAATCGCTCTAGTGTTTGCTGTTGTAACTCCCTCCTCTTTGCACCCTACTATTACATTGCCTCGTATACATTACATACATCCCCGTCTTCATCATGTGAATTTCTCTACTGAGACGTCTTGTTGTATTATACATGCTCAATATTCCCGTTATCCCTGCTGAAATTTCACATATGGTCGAAAATTCATTGACAGGGTCGTGTATTTTCACATTCGAATTTTTATTCCACCATCCTTAACAACTGAAAGATAAATAATACGTGCTGTTAATATAATCAGTAATTCAAATCATCAATCAATTTTTTGACTAGTGTTAGTATTATTGCGATTGTACATTATGGAAGTCTCACCAAGTGCTTTAGAATTTAAGGGTATGTTTTTTTAATATGTTTGCATATGCAATCGAGGCAATGTTGCTCCAAAGAACAACGAGCACAAACCACAACAAGGTACTAACTAGACGTAATTAGGTAGTTTTACCAAACCTACATCGGAATATTTGTCATTGACCAATACCTCGAATACGCCGTTAGCATTCAAGGTTAAAACCACGGCACCAAAGTTATATTGTGTCAGACCAAATGCCAGTATTATTGAACCGGGCAGTAGCATCAGAATTTCGATTATTTTGCAAGGGTTCTCGCAACCATTGCCACAGGACTACAAATGCAAAGACAAGTTCTTGTTGGTTTCGTTGCCATGTCCAGACATCGACGACACGTCGAATTTGAGCGACTACTGGCCTAGCTTAGAATCCAAGTTCAAACAACAATTGGTCCAAAAGAAGTTGAGAGTGAATTACGTTATTGGTGAAGACGTGGAGGGCGACGTTGTGGGCGACAATGGGGCCAACACTCAGCGTGAGCTCCAACCACAACAGCAGGGCGACAGTGATGTTGGGTCTGGTACTGATGCTGTCGGTACCGGTGCTGTCGGTACTGGTGCTGCGTACACAGCCTCCCATAGCGACAAGTTTGATGACAACGTCCCCGAAGACATCGCCGGTAGCGTGAACAGATCCATGAACGACTCGTTCGCGCCAAACGCATCATCCAACACGAACGGCTTTGTATCTGGCTCCAGCTACGACGACTCTACTGCCGCAGCGGACATCGCAGCTGCCTCCAGAGTCGACAAATCGCAACCTCCGGCCGACTTCCAAAGAGATTTGGAAGACTCCAACGCCAGAATTAACAACATGTCCAACAAATTTGACTCCAACGAAAAGAGAGCCCAAGACTCGGCCTCTGGTTACACTTCCCAAGCGCAGACCGCCTCCACCGAAGAACCTGCCAGTGGCATTTCTTTACCGTTAACCGTTCTCTTGATCTTGATCGCCTTCCTTATTGGTGTTTTGGTTTTTTAACTTATTCATAATGTAATTGGTGACGTTTTGTTAATTTGAAAAATCATTCATTAATGGAGATCGTCCCTCAAATAAATACTTTTTTAGTCAATTAAAATTGCTATCCTTGTATTTATTATTGTACCAACATTTACCGCTACGCGTCTTCTGTTCTCTTGCTAGTTTTGTTTCATTCAGCTTCAATACTGAGTATGTTTTTAGCCTTTCGTATATATGAACTATCAATAAAGGTCTTTTGATGATAATGCGCACGTGATATTGTCTACGAATGTAAATATAATAACCAAACTTGGCACAGACTGACCTAGGTTGAACAGTCTTTAAATATATATTGTATGGATATACGGAAAGTCCATTAACAACGGTAGTTTAATACGATACACGATGGGTACTGCAAATATTAAATCTGGTACCATTAACTTGCTAAATACAATTATAGGAGCTGGTATACTTGCCATGCCGTATGGATTGAAGAGTAACGGATTATTGTTTGGATGCCTATTGATTATCTGGTCGTCGCTCACTTCTTCGTTTGGTTTGTATTTGCAGAACAAGGTGGCCAAGTACACACAGCAACAGGAGGCGGTGTCGTATTTTAGTTTGGCTCAATTAACGTATCCACAGTTGTCGATAATCTTCGACAGCGCAATCGCGATCAAGTGTTTTGGGGTTGGGGTCAGTTACTTGGTTGTTATTGGGGACTTGATGCCGAAGATCATGGAGAGTTTGCGTGTCCCCGCGGACAGTGTGTTTATGGCCAGAAACTTGTGGATTACGGTGTTTATGGTTGGCATAGTTATTCCATTGTCGTACTTGAAGAAGTTGGACTCGTTGAAGTATACGTCGATCGTGGCCCTATTTTCTGTGGTGTACTTGATATGTCTTGTCGTTACGCACTTTGTGGCCCGGGACATTCCTGTGGAGAACGTCAAGATAGACTGGTTGGGGCCCGTGTCGGTGAAGTCTACATTGGCGTCGTTTCCTATTTTTGTGTTCGCCTATACGTGCCACCAAAACATGTTTGCCATCATCAACGAATTGAAGCCAAGCGAAAAACAGGGGTCGCAAACAAGACAATCGAACGTCATTATTAGAAATGCCATTACAACCGCATGTATTTCGTACTTGATAGTTGGTATTTCGGGTTACTTGACGTTCGGAAACTATGCAAGTGGTAATATCATCACCATGTATCCTAAGGATTCCATACTGTCGTTAATCGGGAGATTGTGCATAGTCATTATGGTGGGCTTGTCGTATCCTTTGCAATGCCATCCATGCAGAGGGTCAATTAACCACGTTATTTTTTTCATCACAAATGGGTTTAAGAAAGACCAGAAAACGACCAGGGCTAGAAACACGCCTGAATATACATCGTTGGCATCCGATGCAGGGTCACAATCCGACTCTCATGTTGATTCGATTGTTGATGAAACTTTCATATCAACCACACCGGTGGAAGGGGCACAAGATTCAGACGGCCATTATCCAATTGTTGTTAAGTTAACGTCAAAGATGTTCTACATAATCACAACGATGATCCTCGTATTTTCATATCTTGTTGCAATAACCGTCACATCATTGGAGCATGTGTTAGCATTTGTGGGATCCACAGGATCGACGTCGATTTCGTTCATATTGCCAGGGTTGTTTGGTTACTTATTAATTAAGCCCATTAACGGGGCCACGGAATTAGATAATGTTGAGCGTATTTGTAAGTTTGGAGGATTAGCATTGGCAGTTTGGGGCATAACAGTTATGTTCGTTTGTCTCGGCGCAACGATATTCTTAGGCGCTAAAGAATAGACGTTATAGATTGTCTGATAAATAATAGTCATTACAAGTTATTAATCGTAGGCGTGTATTTTAATAATAAAACATATATCTTAACTAGCTTAACCGAACAGGAAAATTGTAAAAGAAAATTCAAAGAATCAAATCGTCACGATCCCAACCAGTACCCTTGTGAGTATCTAATTTGTTATTTGGTTGTTTTTTGTCAGTATCCTTGATTTGTAATGCAAATGGATTTCTGTCGCTCTTCTGGTTCAAATTAGCCAACGTGTGGTTGACTTCTCTGTGCTTGGCTTCGTCGGCTCTAATTCTCACGATCATTTCCGTGAACGTGGAGCTTTCGTTCAAGTCCGGATAGTATTGCCAACTGATGGTAGGAATCTGGATATTGTCGAATTCTTTCAACTTGCCCATGTGCAACTCCTCCAACAAGTGGGTATACGTGCTAACGGCTTCCTCTTCTAAGTACCCGACAAATCTGTGGCAGTACTTCGGGTTGACCAAGTAGAACAAGAAGAACAAGTTGCAGAATACTCCCTGTCCCACGTAGATGATCAGCCTCGTGAACCACGAGGGTTGACCGAGCTTGATGAAGGTCAACAAGTGGATTCTCTCGTTGTAGGCCTCGTCCAACAACGACTCGATCCACGCCTTGTCTCTTTTCAAAAGACGGAGCGAATGCAAGTGTCTAATGAACGCAGCAACCATCCCTGGAACCCCAGCAATGCTTTCCAAAAAAATACACCGGGTTATCCACTTGGGCGCCGTCATCTCGTACCGTGTGCCCTTGAACCCGTCCTTCACCTCTGCCTCGTTCCTGGGCTTTTTGTACCCGGTCACAAAATCAAAGCTACCTCTCACCAACTGGATGCCCTTGAACGCAATCCTGTCCCCGCGAGATTGCGGTTCTCTGTGTTCAACCTTCACCAACTCGCACTGGTCCATTGGAAACCTGGGATGCGGGAACGAAGGGTGCGTGATGAACTGCTTGTCGTCGTGCTTTTCCATGTCCGAATCCTTGATCAACGTGGTACCAATATTCCACACCTTCTGTTTGGCCGAAGTCGTGGGTTTCGAGTTATTCGACTTGAATCTCACGCCTCCAGCGGAGTACGGAATCGTACTACGTACAATTGATCTTTGCAATGTCAACATGTCTCAAAATCTTCAATCTGTAAACTCTGTGTCTAGTGTTCCTGCGATAGCTATCTAGAAACTTTATTAGTTCTTTTATACTTGCGTCTATGCTTTGATCTTTCACCCCTAAGCTTTTGTGTTTGGTATTTCGTATTCGCATTACCTCTATTGTCGCCTTGCGCTGGTCTTTATATGTCCGCTTCTATTTTTGTCGATCCTCACAACCACTCCTTATCATCCAATCATGGGGATGATTATTTCATATGCGGGTATAACAGACCCTCCCTAAATTTCATGTGCAGCCATTCGACAGGAAAAGCCGCACCCGCTTATTTTGATATTACTAACACTACAGTATGATTGGTTCATCTCGGGAATTCCAGGTGCCTGTGATCACCGTTGCATTGGACATCGTACGTTCTTCTCAGAAACGCCGGCCGTCCACAATCAGAATCCATAGGTATTCGTAGAGCCATACCCCGGTACACCCAGGATCACACGATTTTACTAAAATCCGAGCAGACCGTAGGTGACTGCTGAGCGTACTGCCTTGGTTTTGATCATTCACTTCGTACCTCGCGTGGCAGACTGCCCCTTTTACGACAACAGTATCGGCTATCAATTCTCCGAGAAAGACCAAATGTCGCCCGTACGGGGCAGTCGCCAAACGCTTGCTCCCTGCGGGCATGGGTGTGTGCCCGCCGGGAACGCCGGCCTGATGTATCCTGCGACGCACCAACATCCAGACACCTCATAACATCCAGACATATATATTCGTGCACCCCATCCGTGCACCGGCCGGCCGCTCGCTAAGGCTAGACTTGATCCATCGGCCCAAATCGCGTATCGAATAATACACGCTTTCTGGCTGGTTGTGATTGTGTAAGTATTTTGGGACATAAAAAATTTATAGATGTAGTAGTCTTGATCGAGTGTTTTGTTTAGATTTGAACCAGAGGATAGGTTCTTATACCTTTTACATTTATATCAGACACAGGTTATTGGTATATTGAAACACGGCTAGGTAGTAGTTGAAACAACAGATTTTTTCTTAGACAGCCATATTTGCTGAACATTCGCTTGGGACACATATCACACAACCCTGACTACAAAAATTGAACACGGACAGAATGTCGTTTAGTGTATCGAATTTTATTGGCGACCCGTTTGCTATATCCACGATGTCATTCGGGGTGATGGCATGGATCATTTCCATTGCAGGGGCCGGGGCGTCGGACCAGAATAATTTCCCCCATTTCAGTTGGTGGGGGATAATGTACCAGTTGGTGATAATGGTGATTATCACGGTGTTGTACTTGTACAACACCATCGAGTTGTATAAGTTCACGTTGGTGGGGTTGTTATCGATTGCGTTCGTGTACATGACGAACTCGACGAACCAGTTGATCTACCATACGGGCGACTCGGGGATGTTGTGCTGCGCAGCCGGATGCATCTTGTTGTCGATGTTGAACTTAATTTGGATCTTGTACTTCGGGGGCCACCCAGAGTCGCCCACCAACCAATTCATCGACTCGTTCTCGTTAAAGACCCACTCGCACAACCACGGCCACTTGCCGTCTGTCGACAACAAGGTTAAGGACGGCGACATCGACGACGAAGTCGAGTACAAGAGGTACGCGTCGTCGAACTCCAACACCCAGCTCCAGGATATCAACTTGAGACAGTCGCAACTCACCACAAACAACAAGTCTGCCAATGCTCCCTACATGTCGTCGTCGCAATTGAACGGGTTGGAGAACTTCTCGTCGTCTGATGTGCATCAGAGTAGAGACTTGACCAGCACCAAGAGACAGACCGTGTACAACGACACCACGTCGGTGCAAAACGAAACGACGAACGTATTCAGATACAAGGCTAAGGCGCTCTACAGCTACGATGCTAATCCAGAAGATATCAATGAAATCTCCTTTGTCAAAGATGAAGTCTTAGAAGTGGACGACATTGATGGTAAGTGGTGGCAAGCAAGGAGATCAAATGGACAAGTTGGTATTTGTCCTTCAAATTATGTGAATTTAATGGATTAGGATTAGTTTTTGTTTCTTTATTTTCTATTTCTTTACTATTCTAAAAACATGTATGGCTTATTTTAGTGTATTTTTAGATTAATAAACGTATCTAAAAACGAACTGATGGCGCTTGCTGCTGCAGACCCTAATGACATTGAGTTACTACTTAATTATTTGTATATATCTATATCCCACAGCGTATTAACATATTGAGGATAATTATCATTTTCTTAACTTTAAACCAATATAGCTTCCAAGTCTGAATACAAATATTAATACGATTAAAATCCCAATCCAGAGACCTTTGTCACTATTGCTGTATCCCAAATTTTCTAACACCGCATTACCTGCAACTTTACATTGATCTGATAAGCTTGATTCATATAAGCAATGACAATTCGAGTCACAATCAAAGTTACGTTCTTCGAATTCGTTGAACATCATTCCTTGGAAAACGTATCTTTGATAATTAACCCAGTAAAATGTGTAATACCAAAAAACATTCAAGATTTTGCTGCTAACCAAAAAACCACCTACTGACATCCATAACCCATTTGCAAATGCAGTCAACGCCAAAGAAACAACAAAAATTGGGAAAACAGATGCAATGAAGACTGTCATTGATTCAGCAGCTAATAAATCAAGAAACAACCACATAACATAGTAACCAAATCCTTGCGAACTATGGCGGAAATTACACATGAAGTATGTCACTATGCTAAATAGTAAACTGATGATGAATAAAAAGGGTACACCAATAATAAAATTTGACAAGACAAATGAAAATGGCCCGTAATTGCCATTCAACTTCTCTTTCTTGTAACTATGGTAGTCTTCGAGGTACGATGGAATATATGCAACTGACATAAACGACATAAAGGCACCCGAAAAAAAAATCGCATTGGTGAATGGTTGAATATTTTCTTGGTTACTATCTAACCTTAGCCAAACAGTTCCCATCAAGACAGCCAAACCTAAATACATAACAATTCTGACGTAGTATGCTAAAACATCTCTTCTCGATTTAATAAATAATCTTTGCAACAAAATATAAGTTCGGGTGCCTTCTCTAACAAAAATATCCTTAAATCTAAAACATGGTAATAAGTACTCCTTGTTTTTTATCTGGGATGATTTTTCAGACTGAAAGTTTGTTAAGCTTTCATTCGTGTGTTGTGACTTTTGAATTTTCTCTACTTTACGCCATTGGTCGACTAACTCTTTCACAATCATTTCTTTATCGGGTATAGTTGATTCGTCATCGCTTGTAGTTTCATTTGAAAAGTCCGTGTTAATAAGATCTAAAATATATTCCGAAGGATTATGAAAACGAGGAATTCCATGATGGATGGATTCAAAATAATCTGGGATATCTGAAACTTTACCATTATAGACAGCCATACCTTTCGACAAAAAAAGTGCCTTGTCAAATAACTGGAATGTAAATGTTGAGGGCTGATGAATTGACGCAATTACAATCATATCCTCACTGATTGCAATCTTCTTAATGGTGTTAATAACTTCTCTCGAAGCAACCGAATCTAACCCTGACGTAGGTTCATCCAAAAATAAAATTCTAGGTTTGCTGAGAACTTGCGATGCGATACTTGTTCTTCTTTTTTGACCACCAGAAAGGCCCTTTTGCAATGGAGTCCCAATTTTCAAATGTTTCTGATTCTGTAACCCTAGCATTTGGATTATTTCATCCACTAGTTCACCTCTATAACGCTTTGGAATATTGGCAAATTTTGCACTAAAGTCAACGGTTTCTTTAACTGTCAATGACCCTATTAACGAATCTTCTTGCTCTACATAGTTAGAAACCTCCTTCAAATCTGCCAGTGTTGCAACTTCATTGTTGATCAAAATGTCTCCTGTTTGTTTTGATGATTTCGGATTACTTCTATTAGATAATATGTTTAACAATGTAGTCTTCCCAGAACCAGATGGGCCCATAAGTGCCATTATTTCCCCAGGTTTCATCAGTCCGCTCACCTTATCCAATAAACATACCTCTCCTTCGTTTTTCTTTCCTGGAAGGTACAAGGATATGTCTGACCATTCGAATGACTTAACATTTATTGATTTGCTTGTCGATATCATGCTTTCGTTATAATAAATATAATTTTAGTTTATGTCCTTCTTAAGTTGCGAAATATGCTTAGTTTTTATAGGCGATTCTTACGGCCGAAAGATTATAACTCATCGAGGTCAGGGGATATAATTTTACGAGCGAAAAAAAGTTCACTTAGTGTAAATGTTCCATTCAAGCAACGAAATTGTATTATAAACTGAAATATGTAAAAGAATGCAGGCATATGTAATAAGAATATACATATATATAGTTAATGTTGAAAAGGCATGCTCCAAAATATAAATAGAGCATGATTTTATGGAAATATTATGTAAGGATAAGGAATAAAGTAACTGATTTAGTTAGGTAGTTAGTCGGCTAGTTACTTAGTTAAAAGTGATAAAGTCAAACAAGGTACTTCAAGGTCAATCGTGCATATATTTGTGGCTGAGATGGAGCAGCTTATATATTGGTACCCATAATATGAATAGGGCTTTGTCTTTTAATAGGTTACTTCGTTACATTGAATAAGCTGACAGAACTTGTGAACGATATAATATGCAAATTTACTTCTGCTAATTTATTGTCTAAATTCATTGTCGATCATACATCAAGTAAAATGTGAATTTACATTGCTACCTGTCACACAAGCCACTCTACTTCCGAATCCGTTATGATACTAATTTCAATGCATCCAGCTTTGGCATAATGAAATTACGCTGTGCTCCAGTATCTATCAATACCGATATGGTAATGAATTTAAGCAATGAACGGTCCGTGAAGTTTACTCTTTCGGAATGATTTGTTTTTTGTATACTCGGGATACGTAAATATTGGTTTACCCAAGCAAAGAAATATTCCGAAGTACTTACGGCACATTTTCAATAATTCCCTGAATGTGAGCTAACTTTTACTTGAGTAAAAAGTGGACCTACTTTTGTATTGCTTTAATAATTTTTTTTTTTGCAATCGAACTTACTTTCACAAACATACGCAATTACTTTCGTGAGTTATTTCCGTACACCGGCTTTATATAAAGAGGTGTTCATTAATGACACCAATTACTGTTATAAGCTGTGTTATTATATTAGATTGGCTGGGCTTATAATTGTTGCATTATAATCATTGAGACGTTATTCTTTGACTTATTCCGGAAATACCGTAAATTGTATATGAATTGGGAGTATAGGTATCACCAAGAACGCTTAAAAGCAGCACAAGAATAAAGATCCATAATAATCTGATTATATTTATCCAGGTTTAATATACTAACTGGTGGCATCAAGTGAACTTTATTTAGGTGTAAATCATGGAACTGGTTTAATCGCAGAAGATTCTCACTTTTTTTTTTTCAGACCTGTAACCTACTATTCTGCTACAGTTACGTTTAGAAGGTATATATCATTACTATCAACATGCCATTTAGACTAACATCTCTATTTCAGAGTTTAAAAAGTTTCCCGCGCGTGACTAAATCTAGTAATTCTGTTGATTTTAAGAAATATTCTACTAAATCAAATGTTCATTACGATGGAACACAATCTTCATATGCTAGCAACACACCTTCCTACCTAGGAGATGCATTAGCTACCGATGGATCTATTGAGACAGTTGAACTTGTTTATGACAAGCACTCTCCTCAAGTAAAACCATCCGTCACTAGATCTCCATTACTTATATTGCATGGATTATTTGGATCCAAAATTAATAATAGAACAGTAGCTAAGAAATTAGCAACTAGACTTGATAGAGATGTTTACTGTTTAGACTTGCGTAATTTTGGACAATCGCCTCATATTGATAGGTTAGATTATCCATCGTTATCCGCTGATATTGAAAATTTCATCGAACAAGCTAAGTTTCCTGAAAAACCTATCTTAATTGGACATTCTATGGGAGCTAAGACAGTAATGGCTTTGGCCTTGCGTCGTCCTGAATTGCCGAAGATGGTTGTCTCGGTGGATAATGCGCCTGTTGACCTAACGATGAATTCTGTCTCAATCTTTACCAAATATGTCAGACAATTAAGAATAGCGTTAGAACAACATAAATATACCAACATGAAGGATGTCGATGCTGAATTAGCAAAGGTTGAGCAATCTAAAGAAATCCGTCAATTCTTAATAACTAATCTTCATAGAGGTAAAACCGACGATGTCATAACATCCAAAGTTCCTTTAGAGATAATAAACGAGGCCATCATTGGAGGACATATTTCGGGTTGGCCTTATGATCTGAATATTTCTAGGTGGTCAAGTGGACCTTTATTGGTTGTAAGAGGTACACAATCATCTTACGTTCCGGACGAAATCATTCCCGATATTGGAAAATACTTCCCAAGATTTGATGTCAGAGACATTAATTCTGGCCATTGGGTTATAAGTGAAAACCCAAACGAATTTATAGAAGCTTTGGTTGATTTTATTGAGAAAAATGAAGACGAGTAATTTTATTGTATGTAAGTTATTTATCTATAAATCACTGACTTTTACACCACCATTACCAACAAAATCGTCGTAAACATCGAACTTTCTTTGATAGTGAATTGGTATGCCTTCTCTGACCTTTGGTAATAAATCCTTGTCCAAGGTTGCGAATAAGATTTCTTCTCCTTCTCCAGCCTCAGCGACAATTGCGCCATACGGATCAACAACTAGCGAATGACCATAAGCCTGGTAACCATTACTCCCAATATCCCTAGCTGGACTACATAAAACACTGAACATCTCATTATCAATTGCTCTAGCTTTAGCCAATAAATGCCAATGTAAAGGACCCGTAGTTGTATTAAAGGCACCCGGATAGAACATTGCAAAAGAATTATATGGATTACGAGATGCAATCATTGCTAATTCTGGGAACCTGATATCATAGCAAATGCCTAAACCTGCGTTACCAAATTCGCCTAATTTGAAAACAGTGGCCTTATTTCCAGCACTTAGGGTTGTCAGCTCTTTGAACGTAATTCCTCCAGGGATATCAATGTCAAATAAATGAACTTTGCGATGTTTGGCTATGACTTGACCTTCTGGTGAAAATGTCAAAGAAGTGTTGAAAACCTTATCGCTCTCTTGATCTAACTCTGGAATTGATCCTCCAACAATGTAAATTCCATGCTTTTTCGCCAATGAAGACAATAAACTAGTAGTTTCACCTGATGGTATCAATTCTGCATAATTACGGAATTGGTCAACAGCATATGGGGAGTTAAAGCATTCTGGTAATACTACCAAATGTAATTTTCCAACAGTGCTTGTCTTCACTGCTGAGTCAATAAATTTAGTCACTTTCGTTAAATTAGCTGTCTTGTCTGCGCCTGCCTTTAATTGAATAAGGGCTATGTTTAAAGACCGGGCTAAAGGTGATTTTAATACTGAGGAACTCATATTATATGGCAAATGTAAACTAGTGGAATCAGTATATGTGTTAACGAAATCCCTTTTATACTTTTTTTGATTGAGTCACGTTATTGTTGCACATTAAATCTATGAAACGATTAATAGTATACTCCTATAAATTCGACATACTAGTTCTTAGTTAGGACTATAAAATCTTATAATACGGCTGGTTTTCTATCTTTAGTCGTTTAAATCTCTTTAACGCTTGAATGAGCATGATAATTAATAAAATAAGGAAAGTAAAACACCACACCCTGTTAAACCTATTCCCATACAGAACACATATCCATACCGAAGCTTTGAACTATCACAGAGACAATTTTTTGAGCCCAATAGATTTGACCAACAGATCTGGTTCCCATTATAACTATTCCACTAAAGAAGAATAACATGGCAATATGCATAACAATTGACAGCGGAAGCATCTGCAACAATACGGCCATCAAAGCAGCTGCCGCATATCCTGCGAGTGCCGCGGGAATGAACTTGACAGCTCCTACTATGGACGTATTACCATCCACAAATTCATTTCACTGAAATATATAATACAACCAAATTCCAAAGCAAGACCACTCTGTCGCAATGCAACCCAATATGAAATCAGTCTCTCCTCGTATAGCAACAGATGGTTTCAAAGGATCTTTAACTTTTCTCTCGACCACGAAAAAAATGGCGATCAGTATACACCCAACTATCAATAAAACGTAAACATAAGACCTGTCCCATTCTACATTTGGTTCCTGATTCCATGCAAAATTGATTAAGACTAGTCCACAAACACCAAATAACGACGCAATTCAATCAAAAGAATCGTCTTCTTTTTCAGGATTATGGTTGACGATATTGCTTGGGATTGCAAAATACCCAGTTATCAGTATAATGACACACACTATTGTAAGCAAAAATCTAACCACACACCCGGAAGTGCTATTGTATACACTAGCTGAGCAAATATACCACTGTATAATGCACCCAAAACAAACCCAGTTGCTACACTCCCATATAAACACATGTAAATATCCTTTTTAAATCTTTTTGGGTATTAGTGCGCAATCAAAGCATGGCATTGGACACTGAAAATGCTGGTCCAATACCTTGAAATTCCCTAACCACATTAAGAAAAAACAGCAGAATTTGTAAACCCTGAAAACTCAGCAATTAAAGACCATAACGCAAACCACATGAAGCCTATTAAGTATATCTTTTTATATCCATCCATGTCTCGCAACCTTCCTGCAATTAATATAAACGTCCCAAGCGTAAGAGAATAAGACGCAGTGAATCACGATTTTTCCCCTGCATATCCTGAACCCCAAACGTTTCTGCTATAGCTGTGTATGGATTGATCGTATGACCCACACCAGCTTGAGTAAACATTTGTTGTAAAGTCATACAAAGCAAGAATAATGTCTCTCTTGTCACTGAAATTCCCTCAGGTGTTGGGGTTGGTTTAATCGTGCTTTTTGATGATTTCATTTCCAGGGTCTCATCATCTTCAATATATAATGAGTTGTCAGTAGTATTTTGATTTGGTTGCCTCATGGCACCAAATGACCATATCGTAGTCGTCTGAAGGCATATCCGTCTACATTAATATAGTAGGAAGATTCAAAAGATGATAAACAACAAACTCTCGATCGAGATCGCTAAAGATGCTCCCAATCTTCAATAATTTTACTAATGGAAAAAAAAATCGGAAATGTTTTCTGCCGTTCAATTTTTTCAACTCTTTCTCTAATAATATTGACCGAACTACTTCGAAAATAGCCAAATATAGGAAATGCGTTCGTTCTATAACAATATCTATTTATATTACCCAATACTAAATCAATTGTTCTATAAAAGATAGGTAAACGATATCCTGAAGTCTCTGAGAAAGTTCTGATAATTTGGATTTTCAAAGTAGTATGTACACAGTCATATCTACACATTCACCACCAGCTTTTCAGGAAACGTTGTGGTTTCCTTCAACCATTTCAAGTGGGGAATGAATACTTGTTCGCATCTCTGTCTTTCGAGATCTTCTTCGGCCGATACATAGTTTAAGTATTTACCCATGTATTCTTTACTTTTGTGGATATCTTCACCGTCAATAGCCTTTCCTGAATTATCATAGTAGTTTGGACACATTCCTTGAGTAAAGAATTGCAAAACTCTCAAATCGAAATCATATTCGACGTTGTCATTAACAGAACTATACATACGGATGTGTTCACCCAGGTGTTCGTAAATCAAGTCATGGTTATCAACTAACCAATTAGGATAATACTTCGGGTATGACAAATGCATGAATACCACATCGAGATCGTCTTTTCCTACTGCCGAAAGAACTGGGTCATAATGGCTTAGTGCCTTAGATGCGAAGTTATCATCCGCCTTCGAAAAATACCCCGTAAATTTAAATTGTTTTAATGTTTGGAACCATGGCTCATGCATAACATGAGCTGCTGCAATAAACGTTTCTTTGTCACCCTCACCAGCTGATCCCTGAGTTAATAATGGATAATAATAATTTGGTCCAAATACATTATAATACAAACACAAGAGTAATGTCTTCATGTGCGATGTCTTGTTTATCACAAACATACCTGTCTCAGAAGTAGGGTTTGGAATGGTACCTTCAAAATCGTGGAAATGTGAATTTTTAAAGTTGTATTCAGATAACGGCTTAACGTCGGATAAGCCTTCAAGTTCTGCTTGTTTCTTATCATATGGTGAATATCTTACCTTGGTTTCCTTGACCGTCACTCCCGCAATCTCGTAGAATTTTGGGTTGGTAGTACGTCCCCATGCGTCCGGCCATAAAATCATATTCTTTTCTTTGTATAATTTACTTTCTAATATATAATCGATATTTCTGGCTGGAAAATTGTCTGAGTCCACATACATAACGTTTTCAAACCTAGAACTTAATATAGCCAACATCTTATATTGGAATCCGCCAATATTAAATCTATCCCTCAAGTTACTGGAGAACTGAGAATTGAAGAGATTACAGTGTGCGTTGTAACGTGGTAATAAGTTTTCACAGAAATCTTTTTCGTACTCGTCCTGGTTGGCAATAAATAACTCGATGGGCATTTTAGAACCGGTCGCTCTGATTTGTTTTATTACAAGGTATGACAACCAATTGAATCTACCACCGCCAACCATCACATAACCCGCTGATCCCTGGTACGTGCCCCATTCAGGATCAGACTTCAATAAATTACCAAACGTTGAAATCCCGTAGTTTTCAATAAGCTTGTTCATGTGGATATCCACATATCTAGTATGCGAATCCTTCAATTCCTTGAATGTCGAGTCTGGAATATCCAACACGTTCTCCAACAACGATTTGGAGAAAAGGAAGTCATTATTATCTGACTTCACCTCTGGTGCCTTCTCTGTCTTATACACGTCTTTGAGAGATGGACATTTTGGCATATATGCTTCCAAATTCTCAAAAAACGCTGTGTAATCCCTAATTGACTTCAAATTAGCCTCATCTTGTCCAGTCACGTCTTTCTCGCCCCCATTATCAACTCCAGGTGTATTTGTAGTCGGTTTGATTCCAGAGTTAGTATTCCCGTGTTGTATCGGGTTTGGTGATGTTCGATAAAAAAAGTGAAAAACAAGCAAACAAAATACTGCTCCCATCAAAATTCGGGTGGCATGGCGTCCAAGCATTCTATTAGTTAACATTTCCGTCTCAACCTGGTATATATCTAGGGTGTACGCGCTTATAAGCTAATAAAATGGTTTTATGCTTCTTTACGTGATTCTGATCGTAATTGCTGCTTGGATGTCTGGCGGTTTTCTATATATTTTGAGTTCCGGTTCTAAAATCCAGACGTTTATATTACATCGGTGCACCATATTTAGAGTTCCGGTTACGGTTAATCTTTTTTCCAACTCTTCAAAATTTACTCCACAAGATTACTGAAATCAACAATATAAATAGGAAGAGAAGACAGCAACAGGAGACTATAGGAATTTGATAACAAAGAACCAAAATTAACTAAACATGAGTAACAGCTCGCCAGTTTTAGAAAAGTCCAATTTCGAAGAATTAAGGACTAAAACATTTATATTCAGACTCTTCGGACTTCACGTTGGTCACTCTAAATCGCCCTTATTACAAAACTACTTGTTTGGAAAGTTGGGATTGAGCTGGAAATACAAGTTATACGAAAGCTCCGACATTGGTGCTTTCAAGAAGATATTGCATGGTGAGGATTCGATTGGATCAGGTGTGACCATGCCGAACAAGGTGGTTATGACGGAGCATGTTGACTTCGTAGACGATGATGCCAAATCCGTTGGAGCAATTAATACTATTTACACCAGAACCGATAAGGAGACAGGCATGATCTTGTACATAGGGACAAACACAGACACGTACGGTATCCGCGACTCGTTCTTGTACAACGCTCCAGAGGTAGTGAAAAAGTCGAAGGAAAACAGGAAGCCTGGGTTGGTGTACGGTGGAGGTGGTGCATGCCGTTCTGCTGTGTATGCATTACATGAATTCTTGGGGTGCTCAAAAATTTATGTCATCAACAGATTTGCCCTGGAAGTCGAAGCCGTCAGAGAGGGAATGACCAAGGGTGGCTTCAAGGGAGAAATCATACATGTGTTTACCCCAAAACAAGCTGCTTCCTTGGAGAAACCTAGATTAATCGTGTGCACTGTTCCTGATTTTGCACCTCTGACCGGTGAAGAGCAGACTGCCAGAGCGACCTTAGAGATATTCATTGGTTCCCAAGACAAAGGCGCTGTTTTAGAAATGTGCTACCATCCTCAACCACTCACCAGATTGTACAAGGAGTTTGAGGCCGCTAAGTGGCAAGTCATTGGTGGTTTGGAAGCCATGATATATCAAGGTTTAGCACAACAATGCATATGGACTGGTTTCACATTGGATGAAATGCCAGTCAAGGATGTGATTGACCACGTCTACAAAATTATAAATCATTAGTATATATAGCCATTCTCTAATAGTAATATTAGTTCTTTTTATTTTCTTATCATGTGGATTAGCTTAATAATTACTTTTTTTCCCAAACTCACATAAGTGTTGCACCAGTTTTCCGCTCCAACTGATGATCAACCTGACAAGGAATCACGCTTCTTAAAATTGCTATATATTAGGTACATGTAGTACGCTAGCATATCGGACTTAAATACATTGTATATAGTCTTAATTATTTACTTGCTCACAGAAAATAAGTTTGGGAAATTAGCAGAAAAAATAAGGTTTTATTCTACAATTCGTTATTATGTACAAGTATAAATTCCAAGTATCATTAAAGCAATCCAACTTTATGACAAAAAGACTGATACAGACACAAAAGTTAGCTTCGCTTCCAAAGTCGAATAGTTTTACGAAATACATTAGTCCTGATGGCAAAATTCCTAAACCCGAAGATGCACTAGAAAACAAGGATAATGTCATACATGTACCACGAGTGTTACAGAAGGGAGGATTTTCATATACCCTTCCAGAAAGAAGAGCCAAATATAGGTATTTAACGTCCAGTGATAAAGCCATGAATGATTTAGGGTTAGATCCTCATGAGGTTGATAACCCTGAGTACCAGAAATTAGTTAGTGGTGAGTTTTACCTTGAAAATGAGGATTTCCACAAGAAAGGCTACCCATATCCATATTCTCAGGCCTACGCAGGCTGGCAATTTGGCCAATTTGCAGGTCAATTGGGAGACGGTAGGGTTGTGAATTTGTTTGAAGTTCCCAAGAATGTAAATGATAAGGAGAATAGACATAAGTATGAATTTCAATTGAAAGGTGCTGGTATGACACCATATTCTAGATTTGCAGATGGTAAAGCAGTTATAAGATCATCTATTAGGGAGTACATTATATCTGAACACTTGAATGCTATTGGCATCCCAACTACTAGAGCACTTTCCTTATCCTACCTTCCAGAGACGTTTGCCCAACGTCATAGAGCAGAAAAATGTGCGATTGTTTCAAGGTTTGCAGAACTGTGGATAAGATTAGGTACTTTTGACCTTCATAGATGGAGAAGTGATAGGGATGGTATTAAGGAGTTATCGGACTACGTTATAAATGAATTATTCACGATTGATGGCGAAAAGTTTAGATTCCTAAATGAATCTTTGTCCCATCGTGATGACTTCTTTGCAAGCAGCAAGGAAACTATAGGTGAGCTTACTGATTATGATAAGATGTATTTGGAAATTATAGTTAGAAATGCATCAACAACAGCAATATGGCAATCTTATGGGTTTTTGAACGGGGTATTAAATACAGATAACACGTCGATACTTGGTCTTTCTATTGACTTTGGTCCATTTTCGATAATGGATAAGTTCGATCCAAATTACACGCCAAATTCTGAAGATCATGAGCTTAGGTATAGTTACCGTAATACGCCAACAGCCATTTGGTGGAATTTGACAAGAATGGGGGAAGACCTCGCCGAGTTGATAGGGGCGGGTCCAGAAATATTGAATGATACGTTTTTCAAAGAAAACGGAATCAAAAGAGAATGGGAAGACAGAATTATTACCAGAGCTACTAAGTTGATTGAGGCAGGCGGTGAGCTTTACCAATATGCGTTCACCAAAAAATATGTTGAAACGATGTTTAACAGATTGGGATTAGATTCGTCTTTAATTAACGTCAAAGATCCTGAAGCCACTCACAAGGAGTTGATAGAACCTATGTTGGATATGTTGTACAAAGTACAATGTGACTTCAACAAATTTTTCCTTATTTTACAAGCATCTAACTTTAACGAAGCTTATGATGCAAAACAAATTGCAGAATCGATTCTTTTACCTGGTTATAATTCTTCTGAATGTAAGTTCTCTATCGAAGAATTGATCAATGAAATTTGCGATTGGTTAAAAATTTACGATAGTTATTTATCAAAATCGGGATTTTCCAAACGGAATTCAATTAGCAAACGTTATAATCCGTTATTTTTACCACGCAATTGGATTTTAAGTCAAGTTATTGAATATACCGAAGAAGGTGACGCTACCGATTTATCGTACTTGAAGAAATTGGAAAAAATGTCTTTCAATCCATACGATAAATCTAAATGGGGTAGTGAATTGAAAGAATTAGAACAAGAGTGGTTGTTACAAAGTGACATCGGTGTAGGCTATTCAATGTTACAATCTAGCTGTTCTAGTTAGACTTAGTTTAGTTAGGTATATAAGACATTAAAATGTATACAATGCAGGTCAATTAAATCACTAACTTTTTATTTCAAAATACTTAAATTATAGAACTCAATACGTAAATACATTATTATTTATTGACTTAACCGCGGAAAGCGTTTTGGGCGTCTTTGTAACCCTTGTGGAAAGCGTCCTTCGCTTGTTCTTGGACAGGCTCATCTAAAGAAGAAATCTTGGAGTCAAGCTTGTCATTACCGGTGCTGAAACCGAGACCACTGGAACCAGAGCCAGCACCTGTGGACTTAGAGGTAGAACTTGATTGACCGTATGAGTCAGTGTTGGAAGAACCGTGCTTAGAAGCACCGTACCCAGCAGCACCCCCGAGACCAGCACCAGTGGCACCAGCAGCAGCTTCCCTACCATGGCCAGAAGAACCATGACCGCTAGAACCGTAAGCATCTCTTCCTGAGCCTTGAGCACCAGAAGAACCATATGCATCTCTGCCTGAGGATGCGGTACCAGATGAGGCGTATGCATCTCTACCTGAACTTTGCGCACCGGTAGAACCGTATGCGTCAGTGTTAGAAGTACCATGCTTAGAGGCACCATAAGCAGCACCACCAAGACCGGCTGCACCTGCCGCACCCGCAGCTGCTTCCTTTGCATGGGAGCCGTGTGTGTTAGATGAACCATAGGTATCTTTACCAGAAGAACCAGCACCAGTTGTGCCAGCACCAGAGGATCCGTAGGCATCTCTACCAGAAGAACCAGCACCAGTTGTGCCAGCACCAGAGGATCCGTAGGCATCTCTACCAGAAGAACCAGCACCAGTTGTGCCAGCACCAGAGGATCCGTAGGCATCTCTACCAGAAGAACCAGCACCAGTTGTGCCAGCACCAGAGGATCCGTAGGCATCTCTACCAGAAGAACCAGCACCAGTTGTGCCAGCACCAGAGGATCCGTAGGCATCTCTACCAGAAGAACCAGCACCAGTTGTGCCAGCACCAGAGGATCCGTAGGCATCTCTACCAGAAGAACCAGCACCAGTTGTGCCAGCACCAGAAGAACCTTGCATCTCTTTAGTCGAGGTACCTTGGCCACTAGAACCTTGAGTACTAGAACCATAGGTATCATTACCAGAAGAACCTGCACCTGATGAACCTTGTTGACCGCTAGAGCCTGGAGCATCCTTACCAGATGAACCATGGGAAGAAGCACCGTAAGCACCTGCACCGGCTGCTCCTACTCCGGCTGCACCAGCTGAACCGGCTGCAGCTTCCTTACCGAGGCCAGAAGATCCAGCACCAGAAGCACCAGAAGCACCAGTGGCACCAGAAGCATCTCCGGACTTACCACTGAACTTGCTACCAATACCACCTTCGGTACCTGACAAGTTTTCACGGCCGAGCATTTGACCTCCCTTCTTGTCCGCTTGGTCTGCGTAACCAGAAACTTGGTCCTTATCAAGCTTAGAGGCTTCACCTGAGATGTTTTCCTTACCAATCATCTTACCTGCTTGCTTGTCATATTGTTCAATATCCTTCTTGTTAAACTTATTTTGAATTTTATCTGCGAATCCCATCTTAATCGAGTTTACTTCTTTAAATGTATCTTATAAAAATGATAGAATTTAGAGTTATTACTTCTGAGAGGATGGAATCTCTGTTGTTATATAGACCCCAATGCTTCGTGTACTTTATTGCTGAAAGTATGATCTTAATTGCTGTGACTCCAACGTGAAATTTGAAAATGGTTGCGAAATGCACAAGGGCTCATATCAATAATAGGGTTAACAATATGAATACAATAAGCACCATCGTGCGTCCACTTGCTTTCTTATAAATAGACAGGCCAATGTATGTGGCTATGAACCAGAATATACGCAATTGTAACTGTATCCCTAGCCGGAATTTCGTCATAGGTCAAGGGGGGGATTATGTGATGAGCTGCAGCAAAGCAGGACGGAACATCATGGAACATCAGATTATTCGATGGAATTCATGATGTAGGATGACGAGATGACATCAATTGGATCAGGGCATCCACAGGAGACTTAGAAGTATATGAAACAGCATTTCGGCCATAATTGTAGAGGAGGTCGAGGAATTGTGTCGAGGTGGGGGAGGGGTGACAGCCACGCGATAGGACCATAGGCCACGCAGTGCTTATAGGGGGGATGACTGACAATTGGGTTCAATCTGGTTTGGTTGAATTGAATCGAGTCGAATTGGGTTCAATTGAGTTGAGTTGAGTTCAATTGATCCATTGATCCATTGACGTTGTTGGGGAAAGGGCAATTAGTGGTTCCTCCGGACCAATCGGGGTTAAAACCCCCAATCCATTTATTTGAACTCAATTGACTTTAATGGAGGTCAATTGAATCATAGAGAGTGGGTATCGGATCTATTGGCACAGCCAGCATCAATTGATTGATTGATTGATTGATTGCCAAATTGCTTCACACTCGATGGGCACTCCGTGGCCGATTCTGGACTTGAATAGTAGTGGATTGTTCAATGATGAGGCGTCGGATGCAAGTTTTCGTGAGTTCCACTGGACCAACTGGATTGTTTCTACGACACGTACATCCGGACAATTAGTCGGATGCTGGTCTCGGTTCCATTTGAGGATATGTTCTGTGCTTTGTAATATGACGGATTGGTCACTAACAAGTTTATTAAAGCAAATAAGCTTTGGGGATGTTGGAGTTTTAGGTTTGATATCTAAAGTGTTATACGCCGATAGATCCATTTATATTGATAGCTATTGAAGACTACTTCATAATCCAAGAATTCATGCCACGTTGTCAAAATAAATATACTATAAACTATTTTTCAAAATCAGCGGGAACCTTCAAATGAACGATATCTTCGTTAGTGAAAGTTATGTCAATTTTCACGTAGTAAAAGCGACCCATATAACATGATTGGAAACTAGGAACTAAAAAAAGGGTATCAAACGCATTTGCCTTTTTGAATTGGCCAATAACTTTGAGATGCGCCGATACCACATTAATAAATAAATCAAACTTGCAGTCGTACACAAGCTGGTTAGCATTCTCATTGGCAACACACTCGCTGTTTGATTGAGCCCACTTCATTTTTGATAGATTCTTTGAATTTATGGATTGTTGTTGTTCGCCAGGAACTTGATATTGCATATCTTCAATTTGTAAATTTATATGCTTTTCTGCTATAGATGAAAGACATTTGATGTCTTTTAATAACTTGGTCTCTAGTCTAAAAACATCTGGAGGCAATTTATGAAAAATATTAAGTAGTTCCTTAAAATATTTTTTAAAAGGTGTTTTGACAATAGTTGAAAAATCATCCAAGTCACGGTATCCATGATCATTTAATGCAATTTCAGAATTTAATTCATTCTTGAATAGCAAATCATGGATGATCTCTATTGGTATTGGATGCTCGATTGATTTGATAGTTAAAACGACTAAATCACTTCGAATAGATTTTATGATGGGAAATTTCTTATTTTTTTCGAATACCGAGCGAGAAATACGGAATGTCAAAACAACAGGAACCTTTAAGTCCCAAGTCTTCAAATCGGATTGATTGACATGTTCCCCGTTTCTAAATTGTGCTGGTGGAATATATTTCAAAGTGTATTCCAATTTTGGCGATGAAACTTGCAATGTGCCTATTTGCTTCACTGAACCCGTAATCGACTTCCTAGTGTACGGCGAAATGAGATTATACTTTTTATTAGCCTCCTCATCATAACACAAATTTCTCTTACAGTCAATGCTGTTGGATGAGCGATATAGTTGGCGAAATTTTACTTGATCATTAAAGTCTGCAGATATATGACTCGATAGCTTACTTACTAAGTCAGTTGCATTATCCATTTCATTGGTGTCGATTGATTTCAACAACTCATAACCAATTTCAATTTTTTCTTTACTTCGATTCACTAAATCTTTATAGAGCATTTCACTTCCTTTCTCTTTTATTTCCTTTTCGTTTGGACTCAAATTTCTTCGTTGTGGCACTATTCTAAGGAACTTGTTTAATTCTTTCAAAATAACATACTCGTCACCTCTCGAGTTAATAAGGGTATCTTTCTTATTTCTCGTAGATTTGCTGAAGTTGTACTTAGAACCTCTTCCAATGAATCTGGCCTGTACACTATAACTGATGGATGTTCCTACAAACGAGATATCTTTGGCTTTGGAAGTTTTCGATTTATTCATTGCATTTAAATGGTGTTCAGCCCGTGATACTCCTAAAGTGGGGGGAACCTGAGTATGTTCCACTAGGCTATGATCACATTCAGAATCTAGCAAGTGTTCTGGGATTTTAAATGTAAAAAATCGTTTGTATCTAACGTTTGGAAGCAATTTTCTTCCCTTTCCTATTCCCAAATTGGTACCATCGTATGGATCTTTAATTGATGGACAATTGTAAGGATTTTCATATTCAGTGATTAATCTGTTGATATGAGCATAGTTGCATGAAGCACTGAAGTCGAACATTTGCAAGAACTTCTGAATCTTTACTGATTTCATATCGTCAATATCTAAATTATTGGCGACAGCAAAATTACCCTCAAACAACACATAAAACATGTCGAACGGAATTGGTTCATCACACTCATTAGTTATCATGACAAATCCATTGATAAGGTCTCCTTGTTTATATTCATGAAGCAGTGGATCAATCAAAATCGGTTTTTTACCTAACTCGCCCACCTCCTTTGTAAACTCGATAGATAATTTTACAGCATTCGAAACCAACCTATTTGAATACGTCAAATTAGTAAGTTTGTGTATGTTATCAAGAACCGTCTCCTGCCACAGGCTACTAGTCTCGTCTGCAACAATCAACCTCTGATATCTGTCATTATTCTCTGTTGATTCATTCGTTTGTACTTCTACGGAATCTTGAGTAGGTACACTATCAGATAGTCTTGTGGATATGCTTGGTGAATGTCCATTTGAATAAATTGACGAGCTTTCGTACGAAGGTGGCTCTGTCAAGCTCTCATTGGAAACATTCAAACTCTTATATATCGATGTTGTATACATATGATACGATGGCAATATGTTCCATACTGGTGCCTCATTAGTAGTTTTCGTTAACTCTATGTCTTTTTGACTGAAGTAGTTATCATTACCTTCTGGTGGTGATAAGCTATCAATAGCTACTGTATCTGATTCGTGATTTGGAAGCTCGTCGTTGGAGCTCGATGCCATCGAAGAATCTATAGTACTCTTTATCGTAATTTACTACAATTCAAATTCTTACAGAAACGTAACACATAGATATGTATATAAATACTACAAAATATGTGATAAACTATGATTCATGTAATAATACTTATCGTAAATAGATCGTAATTTATTGGATTTGTAATCTTATGTCACGTGATACGTAGGTTGCGAAATTCAAATTCTGTATAAGCAGACCATAGAACCACCACTATTCTATCGTTATTGGCACATGAATTACTAAATCTTCGCTATGTATGTGAATTGTAAGCTGCAAATAGTACATCCTAATCAACTTACACGATTGGAAACTAGGAAGTAAACAAAAGCTTCCAAGCCTGTTGGATTTAATGGCTTTGTCCAGATCTTTAAGGAACATTGAGTTTAGGTTAAGATGCAAATTCATTATTTTCGTTGAATGATGATCTTTCTGTATAGGACCCACTTCCATAGTAGCATTGGTATCCGCTGATAAATAAACGTAAGAGCTGGCAAGATAGCTTAAACATTTTAGCTCTGATATGGACTGCGGTTCGGGTACAAAGTTGGGAATATGTTTTTTTAACTTCTGAATTTCTTTAAGCAACAATAATGATGGTCTAATAACCAAATCATCGAATTTTAAGTTGTTTTGCTTTGAAAACAACAGGTTATAGTCGATTTCATGCGGGATAGAATACTCTGTGGAGCTTATAGATACCACGACTAGCTCGCAAGAGACGCTTTTCACTATGGAAAAATATTCCATATTGGAGTCGTGTGCCAACTCGATTGGGATGTTTAGTGATTGTGGAATATGACAAAGAGCCGGTGGATAGTACTTGAATTTGTACTCTCTATTCGGTACTTTGGCTTTTAGCATTTGGTTCTTCAGAACCGTAGAAAATTCGTTGTCGTTGTTTGAATACTCAAGCATTTCTACGTAGGCATCAATCTTGCTTTTTGCTTTCGAATATTTGGTACCACGTGAGGAAAGTTCTAGATCGATTCCGTTGACTAAAGCTTTGCACATAGATTGTAGTTCATTATGGTCTTTGCTGACGGGATTGTTCGCTCTGGGTATTATCCGTACTGGTTTGCTGATGTCTGCCAATCTGTAAAATTCGTTGTTCTTATGGCAGACTAATGTACTTCTAATGCTATATCTTATTGTTGCAGGCATAAAGTCGTTTAATGTCTCACCGCAACTCGGTAGAGTTTGAAGGTGTTTTCCCAATTGATTTCCACATGCACAGTCGAGTAAATTCAGAGGCACTCTAAACATGAAGAATCTCTTGTATTTGATATGAGGTAACAACGTGGACCCCATGGTTAAGTATGTTCCATCTTTTACGTCAATTAGACTTTCTGTATCATCATAGTTCAATGATGCTTTGAAGTCGACCATCTGGATAAACTTGTCATATTTATCGTCCTTCTTGTAAATTCCTTGGAAGAGAACATAATAGACATTCAAGGGTATTTCCCGAGCCGTTCGATTTTCTATTATGATGTACCCACATATGTTGTCTCCCTGTTTATACTCTATCATTTCATTGTTTATTATTTCGGGATCAGTCATCTCTTCCTCATTATCTTTAGTGAAGTAAATTTCCTGCCGTACCATGTTTTCCAAAGATGCTAGAGAGTCTAAATTATCAAGAACTGTAATCGTATTCTCTGAATATGAATTAACCGACTGAACAGACATAGTGGGGTCAATAGATAACGACGAACTATACGCAGGTGGTTCATGATGAAATTGGTATACTTCGTCTCCTGGGTTCAACTTTTTTCCAACTATACCTTTATCCATATGATACGACGGTAAAATGTTATAATTCAAATTCTCATTTCTATATCTCGATATTATATCTTCCTTTTCAGTGCCTTTAGATAGCATGATTAACACAACTAAAATGACTTGAGATTAATTGATACTTTCAGATCGAAAAAATGTTTCACGATTATTTCGATGATAAGATCTATTTTCGCGGGGCAATCGATTAATATTGTTATTGCGTTTACGTAGAAAACTGTACTTAAAGGTATATTTCGGAATAGATTGATCTGTTACCAAAATTTATATTCAAGACTAGCAGCTCTTAGGGTAATAAAGTAACAATTACAATATTATGTTTATTTTATATAGTAAATCCAAATCTAACGGCCGAATTTCTTCAACTCCCAGTATCTTAACCACGGAAAAACAATCCCACTAAGACCCATACACAACCACATAGCAATGTCCCCACCAAATTCTCCACCGCAGAGTCTCGCCAATGGACCTACCCAATAGACTTGTGCCATGCCAACCGCTGCACCTGTAGCACCAATTATAAACGCAGCAGTAGAAGCTAACCCTCTGCTTAATTTGTCGTAATCCTGCCAAATCTTAAAATTGTAGTATTGGTTACATCTCGTGTCCTTGGACGCGATCAAAGAAGTACCAGTGTTTAGAGAGTTTTGCAGGACATCATCAGCGAATTCCTTGGTATATAAATGAACAAATCTCTTAGTCCTAAAAATTAAATTCTCTTCTAGTAACATGATAAAATACATGGAAATCCAATAACCAACCATTGGTAAGAAGTTTCCTAAAACAGTAGCCAACTTATTTCTACCAACCAATGCACATAGTAAGTATATTGCAGTTAATACGATAGCCCATATCCACCTGGGGACTTTGGCAAACCCAACGCCAGCCAATTGGACACCAAATGCTGCCGAATAGGTATTGATAATATTATTAGAAACTAACGATAAGAAAATGACCATGAGGAAGAATTTTCCTCCTGCACCCCATGGTTTGAACGCTTCGTTCAACAAGCCCCCCATTCCATAGGCTTCGTATACGTCACCCCAGGGCTTGTACGATAGAGCCACGTTACCAATGAGCAAACCAAGGACACCAACAAATGTTGTCGGAATTAAAATACCGAAAAATGTAAGGCAGAAAATTTGTAAATCAGGTGTATTTTCGGGGAACAAAATATAGTAGTCGGAAGCAATGGAGCCCCAAGTTGCCGTAGTTGAATATGCTAATGAAAAGAATGATAACCAGTTACCTTTAATTGTCTGAGACATGTCTCTAATTTCCTCGCCATCAAGATTTGATAAAAGACTAAACTTTTGGGATGCTGCAATGTACAACAACATAAACGAAAGGTTGACAGGAATACTTAAAAACGTCTCAACCTTCATTAATTGTTTGATACCACCGATTGCAACAGATAAGGAAATGATAGCCACAATGATAATACCAACAACAAGTGGTATCTTTCCGTCGCTTACGCTATGTAGAATTTGACCTCCCACAACACTATTTACAACAGACCAGCCCATAACCCCGATAATACTAACAAGACTGACTAATTTCACGAACCACCAACCGAATAAAAACCTAGCACTTACCATCTGACGGCAACCTGATCTTGGTCCCATCAATGAGCAGTATGCTGCAATACCACATCCAATTACTTGGCCGCTCAAACTCGACACTAAAGATTTTTCTAACCCCAATTCAAAAATTAATGGTCCCAAGATGAATGTCGACATGGAACTTAACCCACCACAGGCAGATAACCATAAACCGATCACAGAAATCAACTGCTTAACTTTATTTGTGGATCTTTCGTACGGTTCTATTCTTTCGATACCTCTGGTTTCTACCCCTAAAGCATCTAATTTCTTTGATAATCTTTGGACAAGGTTCCAAATTGAAAATGACGGTGACTTATTTTCCGATTCCACGGTCGGTATCGTCTCTACCGCAATATTCTCCTTCAGGAAAGAAATCCGTATATTTTCTGGGTCCTTTTCCATGGTTTTCGTTACCAATATGACTATATAATATTAAAAGAGTGTAAATATTCTAATATGTTGACTCCCGTTTTCAGAGTCTAAAATTTTTATCTGCGATGATGGTCCCTATACGATAATAACTCAGTCCCATATACAATACAAAGTGGTTTTGAAAGTCTCTACTTAGTCTTATAGAAGATAATAGACAACAGCCCTATTGTAGGTTACACCTTTTGTTCGTTTTAAGTCGGTTGATAGTCGTTAACCAAACCGATCACTGATTTGAATATTGACTCGTATTCGATAGATATGTCAATTCAAAAAAAAATAGTTTATATTAAACCCGACGCGGGGATCGAACCCGCAACCTTTTGATGACTTCTCTTATAAGAGTCAAACGCTCTACCGATTGAGCTAGCCAGGCCGCTAATATATCTTGTAAGGAAACACGTATTTATATATAGTGTGTATATATCATGATAATGATATACCATAATGATGATATATCATGGTTGCAAAACAGAACCTATAAATAAGAGTAATATTCCCCTGAGTAATCCCGACTACGAAAGAAGGGAATTAGGAACTAATAATCGGTAGTTAAGGTTAGTTAGTTAGCTAAAGAGTAATAAAGTTAGTTATACAGAGTTCTATAGAGGTTATAGAACATATCTATACAGTAGTCAAAGGTAATTACCCTATTGGAGCCCAGTTCCCTTAAAATTGGTAGCGCCGCAAGCAAGATCGAGTATCAGAGTTGAATTAAACCAAAATGACTTCCAGAAATAGTCCAGATCAAGTAGCAGAGTTGATTAACCTATTAAGAAACGAAAATGAGAAAAGAGATCGTCAACAAAAAGAAGAAAATGAACGCAGAGACAATGAAGCTAGAGGGAGAGAATTGAGAATATTTCTTACTTCTGCAACTGTCAAACCGTTTAGTGGTAACCAAAGAATTATGAAAACCCAGAAATTTTTTGACGAAATCGTCAGAATATCAACAGGACTACATCTCACAGACGAACAAATGATCCTAACAGCAGGAAGGAACACGACGGAGACTGCAGAGAAATGGTTCTTAGCTTATAGAGAACAAGGGTTACTCAATGAGGACACGTTTGAAGAATTCGAAATAAGATTAAAACAACAATTTAAAACAACGTTTGATATACAAAAACTGATTACAAAACTAATGTCTTGTATTCAGAGGAGCAAAATTACAACTTATAACCAAAGATTTAATGAAGTCTTGGAAGAATTCCCGGAACAAGAACTCACTGAAGGAACAAAGTTAGGAATTTATTTGAGTAACCTTAAGACGACATTAAGATGTGAAGTTAAAATTAGGGATCCTACTAATTTAGCGGAAGCAATGAAATATGCATCGATAATGGACGAAAAGTTAGAAGAAAGAATATCTTGGAGCAATCAGAATTATCCAAGAAAGTTCAAGAAAGAAGATCAAACAGATGAAATGGAAATCGACACAGTCAGAGCTAAACAGAAACAAAATTCACGAAGGGTATGTTACAATTGTTCAAAAGAAGGTCATTTTGCATCCAAGTGTCACGATAGGTCAAAAAATTGAGGCAGTCAAATAAACAGGCCGAATTTGACATGCCTAAAGACCTGAATAAAAAGACAAACAGAAAGTCAAAGAAGGATAACACAGTAGGTGTTAATCAAGTTAAATTAAAGAGAAAAGGAATGGACCAAACAGCAGATCGCTTATGTGTACCAAAAGGTGACATCAGAACAACGTTAATTATGAAATACCACGATTCACCCGCAGAAGGTCACTTTGGAGAATATAAAACATATTATGCACTAGCAGATGCATTTTATTGGTCAAAGATGTTCAAAAATGTACATAAGTTCATAAAATCATGATTTAATTGTCAGCAAGGTAAAGTATTATACAAAAAACACAATCACTTCTTCAACCATCACCAATCTCTGAAGACAGATGGTCATCAGTTAGTATGGATTTTATAACAGGTTTACCGGTAACTCAACAAGGTTATGATTCAATAATGGTAAATAGATTTACAAAAGCCGCGCATTTTATCCCTACGACGAAAACCATAACAGGAGAAACAGCTGCAAAATTATTCATTGATAATATTATTAGATTACATGGATTACCGCAAGAAATAATATCGGACAAAGATCTCACATTCTTGTCCCCATTTTGGAAAACAATACAAGCTTGTTTGGGTACAGAGCTTAAGTTTTCAACCACAAATCACCCAGAAACCGATGGTCAAACAGAAAAAGTGAATTCTATAGTAAACAGACTACTACGAAGTTATGTCTCAAATGAGCATTCACGTTGGCAAGAATTTATACCAATTCTTGAATTTTCATACAATAGTAGTTACCAAAAGTCGATACAAACGACACCCTTTATGGCAGATCTAGGAAGATCTCCACTGATACCAAATGCATATGCACCACAAGGAATGGATGCATATTCACCCAAAGCAGAACAGCTCGCGATAAAGCTAAAAGCAATACATACGAGAACTCAAGACCTCATAATGGAAGCACAAGCACAACAATAAAGATATGCAAACAAGTCAAGAAAACACATTAAATATGAAGTGGGTGATTGGATTCTTCTTCACAGAGATGCCTACTTGAATTACAAACCCTATTATAAACTACAACCAGTTTATTTTGGTCCATATAGAATTGTTGCAAAAACTGGCAACCAAGCGTTTGAATTAGACATCCCCATCACTTCAAAGAAACATAGAATAATTAATTCTAAATGGTTTAAAAAATTTCATGAAAATTCCAAAGCTTATCCCAAACAACCACCAATCAGGGAATTAGAGGCAATTGAAAGAGCAAGTAACAAAGAGATTATTACTATTGCAGGATATAATAATCAAACAGAGGAATTCGAAGTGTACTGGATGGACTGTCATCCAACCCATGTCAGTACAATTAGAAAGGAAATATTCTTCAAATATGTTCCAAAAATTCAGCAAAATTCATTATTGCAGAATTTATGCATGCTACATCTAGATTTATTTTGAATCGTCCCGATTCAAAAGAACAGGGGAGAGTGTAAGGAAACACGTATTGATATATCATAACGATGATATACCATGGTTGCAAAACAGGAGCTATAAATAAGAGTATCATCTCCCTGAGTAATCCCGACTACGAAAGAAGGGAATTAGGAACTAATAATCGGTAGTTAAGGTTAGCTAGTTAGCTAAAGAGTAATAAAGTTAGTTATACAGAGTTCTATAGAGGCTATAGAACATATCTATACAGTAGTCAAAGGTAATTACCCTATTGGAACCCAGTTTCCTTACATATTTTGTAAGGAAACATGCATTGATATATACACAGTATATATATTTATAGAGTGTTGCCAAACATGTAATATAAATAGAGTAGTCTCATCCATGAATCTCGAGAAAGAGATTAAGGAAATAAGGAACTAATTATATGTATTTAAAGTTAGCTAGTTAACTAAAAGTAATATAGAAAGCTAGGTAAAAGGTTCGACAGGTAGACCTACTGAAAGCATGCTTGATACTGCAACTATAAAGTTTATAGCTTCTAATAAACTAGATATAATTGTTAAATGAATAGCAAATATTTCCAGATCAACTGAAAGACCTAAGTAAGCACTTAATGATGGTAAAGTGTCTAAAGAACATACAAATAAACAAGAGATAGATAATTACTACATTGGTCCCTGGTTTTCTTACGCTGTTTTAGTGTCAAATGCAAACTCTTATGTCGAGTTGCTTCTATTTCTAATCTGATACGTATTACTTCACATTATGATAAACATACTTATGTATTTATGGGACAGAACAAAACTACGTTACACTCGCTTGCTCAAGACAAAAAAATAAATCACATTAACCCGAAACCTTTTGATGGCTTCTCTTTTGTAAGAGTCAAACGCTCTACCGATTGAGCTAGCCAGGCTGTTAATTTTGGAAGAAATTAATGTGAGTTCAATATAACATGCTACTCATCTATGAGGTACCATTCAACTCTTCTCCCAGACCACATTTTTATAAATATTTCGTAAGAGACATAGTAACAAGTGCTGTGACTAAAATATATGGAACTAGTCTCATTCTTATCCGTGTTATTTTTGTGAATGCATCCAAATTACGAATTTTGCTACATACTCAGAAAATGTGAATACTGTAAATGAATAACCCAAGACCTTACAGTCAAATAAAAACTTAAATACCACATTGAAAATCATTATAGAGCCTATTGATTAGCCAGTGCGGGTTACCAGCACTTAGACAATAGACTACTCTATAAGGAACCAATAGTGGCAACTGTTAACAGGTAACCCCATAATAGTGTTTACCACATCTAGCTACTTGCTACCTGACAAAAAAGGAACTCTTACGAAGATTCCAATATCGTTGCTAGCCAAAGCACTTCGTAATAGATGGTGTTACAGCAACAATAGTTTCTTTATCAGTATACATGCAATGGGAACTCTACATGGGTCGTGTCTCCCGTGTGGGCTATCTTTATGTAACCTTCTATAATGTACCTGCGTATTCTAATACAAAATGTTAGATAAGCCGATTGTATAGTTGCTTTAAGCTGAGTGAATTTACGTCAGTAAGGTTAAAGTCACTATCGTCATTGACTCTACATGTTAGTCCCGCCTGCATCCCTACTGTAGAACCACTATTCACACTGGTCCTCGATGTCGTAATAGAGGCGAGGAGCCACACATCCGCATTATATCTGGAAACCACACAGGGCTTCATTCGAGCAACAAATACACATTATCCTACAAATCACCAGCAAATGTCCTATTGCACCCCATGTTGTTAATAATATATACCCATAAGCCGACCATTGGTGGCTATGGACGTTTTGGGAAATGCGAGAAGTTTATCATCATCTACAATCCGTCGATACATGGAACCTATGCCCATGCATATAATTCACTTGCTCCGTATTGTTAGTATGACTGTCAGAATAATATGAATTGTATCTTCTTTAACTCAGATAATGTAGATAAGGTTTATTCATTAAGTTCATCATGTAATATACATACACATAAATCATCCACAGGCATCCAGAAGTAAACCCACCAGGATAAACTTGTAGATACACAGTAATAATACAGCCATAACGCAACTGTAACGCAACTGTAACACAACAGAAGTCTAAAATGGAAACAACCGATCAATGTAGCCCGAAATAGGCTCCTTAAATCTGAAAGTTTATAATATAAATTAATATAACCACATAAAAAATTTTTCAGCCGGAAGACCGAACGAGAAATCAAGAGTGAAATATCCGGGTAACTACCACAGCGCGATCAAGTTATTAGAAGGGGTTTTAGGCATTTTAATATAAATAACTGCTTCTATCCATATTTTCATATACTGGAACTGGACTCTATTCTGCAATTGCCCGCAACTTGGAAACATGATTCTGTATTTGGAAATCGTAGAGGACAAAATTACGCTAGTAAGCAACTTGCTATTACTTATCATCATGGCTCCGCTTCTATTGGTGGGAATACTAGACGCGATGACATACATAGTGAGTGTTAGCTTAAACTACACGTTAAAGAGTGCCAAAAGTGGTGACAGTTCGTCGTTGACGCTATTAGAAAACGACAACTATTATGAAGCGTTGATGGACTTCAAGATCAAATCAATTCACTGGTCAATCAACTTTTTTGAGCACAAGCAAGCAGATATGATCAGAAACTTCCACCATATGTTCATTTCGAGATTGGTCAAGGTGCGGAAGGAAGATTGAAAATAGAACACAAATACGGAATATGTGTTTGGCTTCCTTCAGTATCCGGAACTATATCGGTTTTAACTCTATATCGCAGGCCGGTGAATCGCTGTCTATAGTACTGCTTTATTGTACTTTCGAAGTACTATTATTTATTCTATACAATTGATACAGGCGTACTGAGTATGCCACTATTCATTATTTAATTTTTTTCTTGTTGCCCATTTATTGTTTTTTATATTTATTGTTTTATTCCTTGCCTAATTTATTTGCTAAGTTCTTCGCTAGCTATAATTTCAGATATGACTAGTTAGCTAGTTCATGGACTTCAATCAAACATTTGTTACTAAAGGTTCAACACGAGGTGTAGACTCGGAGCAAATCGGCCGCAAATGAGCTTGATCCTGTCTCCCGTATTTATGCGCGCATCGACATGAAATTGTGCAAAGCTTATATTAAGCAGCACAATAGCTTCACAGGAATTTTGTTCCGAATGTAGAAATATTTTTATGTAAAAGGATAATTAGGTTTTTATTCAAGGAAAAGGTCGGAAAGCCAGCTCGCCTATCACGGGAGGCTTGAACAGGCCAGGAGGAGCGTGCTACGGCTGGTGCTTGCTGGAATGTGTGATACCCTGACACCAGCAGAAAACAAGGAGAACTAAGGTTGGCTCAGAGAAAGTAAGCTGGACGCAAGTCGATGGAGAGCTGGTGTAGAGAAATCTAGGAGAATAAAGTATCTAGGCGAACATTGTGCACATGGTGCGATTTCTGTATAAGATTGCCAGACCCCTATTGTTACTGTATTCGGGTGCGAGAAAAAGAAACCCGCTTCAGGTGAACCTGGTGCCGACGCAAGTTCTGGTCGCAGTCTTAAAGTACAACGTATGCGTAGTCAGCCACGGTCGTCTGTCAAGGAATCTTATCGTGTTGGCCCCCAGATGGACTCCGTGTCAGCGCCGGGACTGGTGCGGTCGAACGTTATTATTGCCCGATTCCGCTGCATAGACGTGTTCGCCTTGTTATGAGCTTGAGACGCTGTCACGATCAGGGTTCGGTCCATAACGCACGGAAAACGTAAGTTCGAATCGATTCATCGCCCAGAAATATGACTTCGTGGCCAAGTTGGCTAAGGCGTGAGACTGTTAATCTCAAGATCGTGAGTTCGACCCTCACCGAGGTCGTGTTTTTATTTTCGCAGTCCTCGCCAGAACAGGTCGCAGTCGAACGTTTTACCGGCCATACTTCTGACGTCTTTCTTTCACTTTGAGCTTTCTGCTTAGTTTTCCGGCGGTGTCTACTCAAATTCTCGAAGGGTATTTCATTCGACATATGTCTTTATTCTACAAACCTTATTTCTTGTCGTAAGTCGACCATTAACTGCAATTAGTCCATCGTCTACAGTACAATGCGCAAACTCATAATTAATGCGTCGTAATACTGTTTTCACTTCCAGCTGCTCCATCAAGTAAGGTCTGGCAAAATTGATATTATCAATGTCTTTATCACGTGGTTACGGACATATCCATCTTGTGCTTAGGTAATTTATAGTACCCACGTTGGCTGCAATATCACTAGTTTGTCGTATAAATAAATATACACCAGCATCTTGGTGTGCTCTGATTGACTGTTATCCAGATATGGTTTGGGTAACGTGGCCATCCATAATTAGTAGCTGCTATTGTCCCTGATCTCATAATATATTTAAATATTTGGCAATGCCATTCGACTACGTTAGAAAATTTCGTACCATATACATTCTTCCACCAAGTATCATTTGCCTGGTTCTGCATTAATAAGGAATATCTTATCTCGGCTTTTAATACGCTCTCTAGATAAACAGTTTATTTCGATAATAGTTTTTCGTTTCTTGAAGTCGTGTGAGTTTATTACGACCGCAGATACATTCAACCATGGGATTAACGGACACTGTATCACCACTATTACAGACTTCGAGGTCCAAAAGAAAGGCCTTAGTGTTCAGTATATTATTATTGTGGATAGTGATTATCAACTTATGGATCCATGATTACAAACACGAACATGCATTCAAGACTGTAACGGGATCTATCTATGACACAGTGAATAATTTATCATTCAATAACGATAATGTCTCTGACAAGGATGAGAATGTATTGGACGATGAGACGATCAAATATTTCATGAAGGAAAACTCCATTCAAGATGTAAGAACTATCGACTCTCATTCGACCACGTACGACTTGATGTTGCGAAACCACGGTATTAACTCCATGTTGAAGGACTTGTCATTTAACGAGAGATGCGACTTGTATTTCAAGAATTTATACACAACCGATATGAATTGGTACATTGACCCTAATAAGGATTTCCATTTGGAAAACAGGTACGAGCATAGTTACGATCTGTATAGGAAAAATAAGCTTGATGAAGCGAAAAATGTATATGCTAGCGAGAGAAAAATTGACAAAGCATTGGTTGGAGATAGTGCCGTTGAGAACATTATCAAGGACAATTATAATATTTTCTGGCAGAAGACGATGCAAACAGAACAGCAAATGACAAATTATATTTCGCATGTCAGAATATTTAATAAGTGTTATTTGACATCTGATAACCAAAACGAAGTATCACAATCCAAAAAGTTCGCGGCAGGACAGTCCAAGTTGATAAAGTCTTTGAGTGAAAAGGATTTAATCAAGGATGGAAAGAAAAAATTTAAACAAACCTCTAAGGAATCGTTGTTGAACACTGACAGTTTCGAATCATGTACCGATTTGGAATCAAGAATATACAAATGGCTTTCTTTCTCATTCCCTATATACGAAAGATTCACTGGTGAGATTGTGCTAGCTCCACCTGATTTGAGCAAATACGTTTACCATCCTGAAGTTTTCAGACCAACTAACCAAAAGCTTCGTGAAGCTCGTGGTAAATCAGGCAATATCAAGTCTAAATTTACGAACAGCAAAGCGTGCTTTTTACAACGATTCAAGAACAAAATGAATGGGAAGGGTATTGTGTTGTCTATAGGAGACAAGCATGTTACCGATACAGTTAAGTTGATTCATTTATTAAGGGCTTTGAACAATAAATTCCCAATTCAAATAGTTTACAACGCGGGTATCTCAGAAGCATCTAAGACCCGCATCGTAACCGCCGCAAGACAAAGATTTATCGATATGCCTAACTCATTTAAAAAGATAGCTCACTATTTACCAGACGATTACTTTGATGAAACCGACCACGGGCTACCAAAGCAAGAAGTTTGGTTCGTTAACGTGCAAAATGTTATTCATGACAATTACAAAGAAAAGTTCAATAAGTTTGCCAATAAATTCTTGGCTGCTTTGTTTAATTCATTTGAAGAATACATATTGGTTGATGCTGATACTGTAATGCTTCAAACTCCCGAATACTTCTTCAACCTACTGGGATATAAAAAGAAGGGTGCCTATTTCTTTAAAGATAGGACGGCTCCAGAATTTAGACCACTGAGTGATACTAAATTCTTTGCCAAGATGACTCCTTCAATTATAGATCATGCTATGTTCAACATCCCAATTATCACTAGCTACACCTTAGACTTATCATTCTTCGATGGTATGGGTCACTTTATGGAAAGTGGGTTAGTTGTCATAGATAGAAACTTGCATTTCAACTCGATCTTGATGATGATGCAATTAAATTTCATGAACCCTGTCACGTCGAGAGTCTACGGGGACAAGGAAATATTCTGGTTGGCATTTTCCATTAACGGGGATGAGGGTTTCGAGTTCAATAAGCTACATGCGGCAGCCATTGGTGTAGAGACTCCAATGGAAGATAGGGTGGGTTTGGAAGGCAAACCATTGAAGTCTAAAGAAATCTGCTCGGCCCACCCAGGCCATATCAACGGCGAAGATAATAAGACTCTATTGTGGTTTAATTCGGGATTTCAATTCTGTGGTCAAGCACTCGACGTGGACTACGAAAAGGAATTTAAGTTCCACACGCGTGTCAAGTTCTTGAAGTCTATCAAGGAAATGAAGATCTTCTTCCAGAACCCAATTATTCTTAAACACGCTATTGTTCCTCCCTTCAAAAACAAATTGGAAACTTTATGTGAAAATACCGATGGTGAACCTAGAAGAGCTTGGTTTATGGACAAGGGTTACTGTAACTCCTATTTATGGTGTGGTTATTCCCTTATTGGTGGCCGTACTCATGATGGTGGTGACAACGCACAAATCGGTAAATTTATCGAATTCGACCAAAAATCTATCGACCTATTCTCGTACTATGGTGACATCTGGGTTGACAATGAATAATCTGCTATATTTATTCACTATATATTTTCGTCTATTATACCTATTGTATCACCATAATATACTATTAATTTGCAACTATTCTGTCAATCTGCGTTGCCTTCCGAATTAGTAAGATGTGACTCTAGCGCTATCAAAAGGTGGAGATATCCCAATTAGGAAATTATACGCGGATACTTATCAGTATTTAATCAACTTTTGTTCCACTCGAACCGTCATACGGTCCTTTTTATAAGTAACAACACGTTTTATACCACTTTTAACAATCAAAGACAATATCCTGATATAATCTCAACATGACAGCATCATTCGAACAATTCTTAACTAACGACCCACTCATTGCTTATGAAGACTTGAATAGGTACGAAAAAGAATGGAAACCTAAGGTTGAAAATTATAGAAATCTTTTGGAAAAAGCGATCGTTCCCGAATACAAAATTAAAATGCCAGGCTCAATCGAAAATTTGGCATCGCAGGGGTTCAATCCATTGAAATATTTGCATGAGGCCAAACTCTTGACTGACAAGGAGTTCGAGATCACCGACTGCTCGGCATCGGTGTTAGTATCTAAAATAGCAGTGGGAGATCTTAATTCTGTAGATGTATTCAATGCTTTTGCCAAAAGAGCAGTAATTGCACATCAGTTCACAAACTGCGCGTTGGAGTTGTTCACCGAGGAAGGGTTGGAAAGGGCGAAGTTCTTGGATGATTTCTTCAAAAAAAACGGCAAGACCATTGGCCCATTACATGGATTGCCGGTGTCTTTGAAGGAACAAATGAACTACAGGGGCAAGGTCACACACGGAAGTTATGTTTCTAAGATTTCCAACGTTACAGAAAGCCATGGTGTTACCACTCAGATTTTAGAGGATTTGGGGGCAGTTTTCTATATTAGAACAAACCAACCGCAAACATTAATGCATTTGGATTCCAATAACAATTTTATTGGACTTTCAAGAAATCCATTCAACTTGGGTTTATCGCCAGGAGGGTCTTCGTCGGGAGAAGGTTCGATCGTGGGTTTTGGTGGATCTCCCTTGGGGGTTGGTTCTGATATTGGCGGGTCCATTAGAGCACCAGCAGCATTCTCGGGATGTCATGGGTTAAGACCTACCACACGTAGACTTTCGACAATGGGAGGTATTTCATGTAATGCTGGTCAAGAGAGTGTCCCTGCTGTTTCAGGTCCTATGGCTAGGTCCATTGATGACATTGAATTGTACATGAAAACCTATATTAATGAAGGTAATCCCTGGGAACAGGATGCCTGGTGCATCCCAATGCCATGGAAAGAAGTACCTAAACCAAAGCCTGAAGACCTCACCATTGGAGTTATGTATGATGATGGCTTAGTTAAAACATCTCCTCCAATTCAAAGGGCCATGAAACAAGTAGTTTTGAAACTTAAAAATGCGGGAGCCAAGATTGTACAATTCAAGCCTATCAGAACCGCAGAGGCATATGATACTATTAACAGGTTGTATTCTTGCGACGGAAACTATATGCAAAGAAAGTTATTGGCAGATTCAGGTGAACCATTAAAGAAATTAACAAAATGGAGTTTAAACTATGGTGAAGGTGAAAAGGAATATTCTGTTCCTGAACATCGGAAATTAAATGCTATTAGAGATTCCTTAAGACAAGAATACACTATGTATCTTGTGGAGAATGAGATTGATTTCATTTTATGTCCTGCTTATAATAATGTGGCGCCTCAACCAGAATGCGTTTATAATTGGTCCTACACAACATTGTTTAATCTCTTAGATTTCCCATCACTAGCATTCCAAACGGGAATGTTCCAGGACCCAAAACTTGATGTCTGGGATTCAGATCAACAAAATTTTAAGTATCGAAGTGCATTAGAAAAACTAGAATGTAATAATTACGACCCAGAAATATTTAAAGGTGCTCCGATTGGTTTGCAATTAGCAGGAAGAAGATATATGGATGAATCTGTTGTTGCTGCTGGCAAAACAATTGTTGAAATTTTAGATGTCGATTTGTATAATTTATAATGTTAAGTAGATAATATACAACCTGTCATAAAATCAAACAGAATGTTGTAACATATTTTTTATTCATGTTATATTTTGCAATAACTTGCAAAAATGTGTAAAATATTCGAATCAGCTTGAAAATTCAATAAAAATTTAAACGACATAGTGTTAATTTTTATCAATCTCATTTTGGTATCCGTAATAGATGAAGCTTTATATCACGCTTTATTGGAACTGGAAATGTATTAACATAGTATGGATAGTGGGAGTTATTTAGAGTAGATAGGCTTTTGCAAGCGCACGATTTTTTTGAAAAATCCAAATATGGATTTTCAATTGCCTTTGAAGAACTAGTGGATTTTTCCTAAATTTCAACAATTACATAAACTGCAATGGCGGACTTTGACGAAGATGACCTAGCAGACTATGACAACTATTCTGGAGGGGAAGAGTTTAATGAAGATGATCTCGACGATCAAGAATATGATAAATTATACGAGTCTCTTACTAAATTGAAAGAAAGCATTAAAGAGTATAATGATGAGATAGCAGAAATTGATTTAAAGGAAGCCTTATACTTCAACTATTATGAAATAGAAGAAACTATCAAGGATTTGAAATCAAAACACCCTAAGAAGAAAATTAACAGTATGTATATTTATCGATTTTTTTGTTTGTCAAGTTTCATATCACTTTGAATAGTGTTTTACAATGCTATTCGCCTATATCTCTCTTTCTTGAAACAAATGGTATATTGAAGTTTTAACAAGAGTTCTAGTATCCTAAACAATTATTTTAGACTCAGTTGGCGAAAGTATTCAACAACCTAGCATAGAGAAAAAGCCTTCTTCAAGCGGTTCAAAGTTAGCTCAATCAATAAATTCAAGAGCCAAAACTCAACCAACAGTGCTGAATGTAAATCAATCGAATGCTGGTTCTAAATTGACTGCATTGGCTAAAGCCCATAGTGCGCAAAAAATGAAAGGAGAACAGAACAATGCTCAGACGAAACCTAATAAATCGCTACAAATATTGGGAAAGTTGCGTTCTTCTACAACTTTGGATAGGGAAAAATCTTTCCCAAAATTGTCTCTTCATAAAATCGGTGGGCGTAGTAGTATTTCAACATATAAGTTAACTAAAATACAGCATAGAACTGAACGAGTAAAACCAGAAATACAAGTACCATCTGATACTGACGGAAAGGAACCTAAAAAAGAACACCACGAACCTGAAATGAGCTTTAATATTGTTTACGATGACTCAATTCTTCTAGAACTTCCAAGTACTCCTGTTTCATTATTTCTATTCAACAAAAGAAAACGGAATGAGGATTTAGAAAATCATCTATTAGAAAACAGAAACAAACGAAGGCATTGTAATGATGAATTATTCCATCCGATTACTAACTATGAAATCGATATAGTTACATCTAAGAAAGTAAAAGCTAATTTTGATGAACCTAGTCCAGATGATGAGATCATCAATGCGCAAAAGAATGCATTCGAAAAAAATATGGACAACTTGAAGATTTCAGAAGAAAAGAATGTTAGTTCTTCAACAATTGACACTAATATGGAGAAACAGCCACCAAAGAAAACGCTGCCATTCAAAAAAATTGATTTGGCTAAAGAATTATCTACCCATACGACATACTTAAAACCTCATAAATCTTTCGTTGTTATTGGGCATGTTGATGCAGGTAAATCTACGTTAATGGGAAGATTACTATTTAATTTGGGAGTTGTTGATGCAAAGACGATAAATAACTTAGTTAGACAATCAGAAAAAATAGGTAAGGGGTCATTTGCACTTGCATGGATCATGGACCAAACTAGCGAAGAGAGATCTCGTGGTGTAACTGTTGATATATGTGCAACTAATTTTGAAACTGAAACTTCTAGATTTACAGCTATTGATGCTCCAGGACATAAAGATTTTGTTCCGCAAATGATAAGTGGTGTTTCTCAGGCTGACTTTGCTTTATTAGTGATTGATTCAATTACAGGTGAATTCGAATCTGGATTTACTATGGATGGTCAGACGAAGGAACATACAATTCTTGCAAGAAACTTAGGTATCGCAAAACTTTGCGTCGTAGTGAATAAAATGGATAAAGAAGACTGGTCCGAAAGAAGATTTGAAGATATCAAATTACAAATGACTGAATTTTTAACTGGCCCGGATATCGGTTTTTCAAGTGACCAGATAGATTTTATACCAATTTCAGGTTTGACTGGTAATAACGTTGTTAAAAGAAACATTTCTGTTAAGAACTTTGAGTGGTATAAGGGGCAGACATTGAGCAATTATTTGGAGACTCTTAAAATAGCTGATCAGGTCTACGACAATGATGCCTTGAGTAAGTTGTTGAACGAGGATTTCAACTTGTCTATTAATGATATATATAGCATTTCAAACTCAGAATTTGGCGTAAGTGGTAAAATTACTTCAGGTATGATTCAATCTGGTGAAACGGTTGCTATTTCTCCAAACCAGGAATATTTACAAATTCAGTCATTATCAATTCACGAGAAGCCTGCAAATGTAGGTATAAGTGGTGAAATTATTCTGATGACATTCAAGATTAATCATCTCACTAACAAGACTTCTGATGATTTGAACATTGGTGATTTGGTTCTGAAAATTGATTCACCAATTAGAGCGGTGAAATCATTTGTTGCTTCAATACATTTATTCAACATGAATAAGCCATTATTAGTGGGAACCCCTTTTGTTTTATTTAGGAATAACTCACACATTCCTGCAAGAATTTCGAAGATTATTGAAATTGAAGGCTCAACAAAGAAAAAGAAACATTTGATCTCTAAACAGTCTGCCATTGTTGAAATTACTATTCAAGGTGATAGATTATTACCGGTTACAAAATTTAACGACAATAAGATATTAGGTAGAGTTGTTATTAGAAAGGAAGGTATCACTGTGGGTGCAGGTACCATAAGTGATTTCTAAGTGCAAAATATGCAAACTTGTATATAGATACTTATTTATTCCATTTTATTGATATGATCAAGATATATAATCTAGAAACAATAACAAGATTCCTAAAGTAATGCATGTATAAATTATTATACTAGAACCCTTTTTATTTCTATTGGTAGCTTTGTCCAAATTTCTATTACCCATTTTAACATCGATTTCTACTTGCGATTGACTATCTAATAAAGTGTTGATTTGATCCGATTGAGTTTCAAGCTGATACGATAATTCAGCTTGGAGGTTGACAATATCTACCATAGAATGGTGCAAGTTTTCCACCTGTTTTAACTGGTTAGTCTTCAAATTCAAAAATTCTTGGTTCTCGGAATCTAGTTCCTGTATTTGCTCTTGAGTCAACTGCTGTTCTTGTACTTCCTCGTCATGTTTTACATCCCATTGCTTATCGAGCTGTTCCACTTCATTCATTAGATTCATTCCATGGTTTTGCTCATTATAATTAAGATCCAAATCTTCTTCCAAGTTTTGAAAGTTAAGGAGATTAAGTTGCTTCTCTCTTCCATATCTCAGTTTTTGTAGGGATTCAAAATTTTTGTCAATTTGATTAGTCAAACCGTTAAGCGACCTTAATATTTGTGTTCTGTGAGTGTTGACCGTACTTTGAAAGAGTTCTTTGTCCTCTTGTTCTTCGCTGCCAAATAAACCTCCGATCCAGCCAGTGGAACTCCTAGGAATAGCAGATTGTCTCCTTTGTTCATAGGTTTGTAAAAGCTTTAGTTTTTCATATAACTGTTGTATTTTATATTTGAATTCTTCATCTATTTTGTTTTTATCATCGAAAGTTAATGAATCATTCGCCTGTACATAGCTAGATTCATCATTAATTGATAAGTACGGGGACTTTATTTCTTCTATAAATGCCTTCAAGTTCATCAAAAATATGTGGAACTCAGTACATTCTTTAATGAATGTATCTTTAATGATATAGTGATCTTCTATTTTATCTGATCTGGATTGCTCTACACCGTAGTCTTCTTTAATAGAATCACCAAACTTATCTTGAACTATACCCACACATCGCTTAAATATAGGTGTTAGGTCTGACATTGTTCAATCAATAACGTACAAGATAACGGATTTACCAAACTAATGGAATTCCAGTTTTTAAAAAAGTATAACTTTGAGAGTAGTATGCAGTACTGATATATGTTAACAAGAAGACATATACTACTATCCGTTACAATCGTTCCTTAGAATAGTCTTCCAATAACGAATGGTAATATAAGATTAGATATAGCAATACACCAATATACAGCATAATTAATTTAGACTAAGCTGAAGGTAAAACGATGCACATGCATATCAAAAAAGTCTAACCATTAAGATATTCACTGCATTCTGTAATTTCAATTGCATCTTTACCACCTCCAGTGGTCTTAGATTCAATAGTTTCTGTCTTATAGATTATATTCCACCTCCCTAGAAACTCTTTGCCATTGACATTTTCAACTTTGTAATTAAATTCACGCTTTTCCTCGGGCGAAGATTGTACGTATTCAACATAACCAGGAGCCCCGGGGATTAAAATATTATCAGCAACTATAATAGTTCCAGGAGCAATTAAATTCAATGATTCAAGAACCTTGAGATCAGGAACGTATAGACTCTTCTCGTGGTCAATGAAGATGAAATCTAGCGAGGTATACGAAGCCCCCTGTCTTTTGAGTCTATTTTGAAATTCCACCAAAGATTTTGCAGCTTTGCCTACTATAATCTCAACTTTGTCAGATAAACCAGCCAAATCAATTACCTGTTGCGCAATATTAGCGAATTTAGGATTAGCCTCAAAACTATAATACTTGGACCCTGGATCTTTCAGCAACTCATTCGAGAATAAAATAGCAGAATACCCAATATAACATCCTAGTTCAATCATAAGCTTAGGTTTAACTTCCCTCATTTTATCAACAATGATTTTTCCTTTGTAACTCCCTATGTTCATGAATGTAGACGAATAGTCGTCAATTGCATTTAAGACCTTTTCTGGTCTACCTCTTATCGACTCAAGCTGTTCTTCTGGTAACGAGAGAAGATAATCAAGGAGTCTTTGTTCCTTATCCTCCAGGGGGCTTCTTCTATTAGCTTGGACCTCGTGATTACTCGCAGATGACATATTAATTATTTAATTATATGGTTCAAATAATAGGATGGAAATTAAACAGAGTATTTATAGGGACGGATACGCGAAGTTCGGACCGAATTTAGGTGCTAAATGACATACTTGCTAATCGAACAGTTAGTGATTTCCTTTAACTAAAAAATAGCCATCAAAGCCTTGTTTAATACAATTATCGGAAAGAGATACAATTGATCCGAATATGGATGCAAGGCTTGAATTCTAAAAATGGAATTAGTTTGACCGAGTATACAATTCTATAACAAAAACGTACCCCATGTAATAACTTGACATGTGTGCTTGTATGACCATTGAAACCACCACCAAAGATATTGGAACACTACATCCACAAGACAATGACTATTCTTCGAATTCAACGAACTCTAGTAAATGGATGACTGTAAGGTCTCTATGTAAATCTATATTTGTCGCAAAAATATCGCAAAAGACGACATAATCCATCACTATACGAGCATCTAAATCTTGTCTTTATAGACTAGCTACAAACTTTGGAATACATAAGGATGTCGTCAGATAGGTCAGCAGAAGACGAGTTTCGAAAGAACAAGAAGGAAAAAGATAGTTTAGAAAGCAAGGGTACATCGATATCTGACAGACTTGTGAAGCTTCAACAATTGAAGAGAAAAAAGCAAGAAAGTGAAAAGTTAAATAAGCAGGATCTTTTCCAGGATTACAAGCAACAAAAATTAAAGTCCATCGAATACAAGAAAATCGAGAAAAAGAAGCTAAGTACAGAGACAGAACAGGAAAAACTTAACAGTTTAGAGAAGGGTGAAGATTTTGAGAGGAAGCAAAACTGGGATTGGACTATTGAGGATTGTGAAAAATGGGACATGAAGAATAAACGCAAAGGTAAAAATCTGAAGTCTGGGTTTCAGAACTTTAATATAATGGCCGAACAAGCATACAATAGGGAACTTCTGAACCAGAAAGTAGATAAAGACGCGTACGAACAACAAAAGAAGGAATTGGACAGGAAAAGTAGCGGTGAGCATCAACAACAAATGTCAAAAATACTACCACCTTCTGATAAACCGAAAGCCACTGATGTTAGATTGCTAGTTCGTAACATAGAGGACGCTAACAGCCGCAGGATGAAAAGAAGACGAAATAAAGAAGATGAAGACGACGTGAATAGTTACATCAATGATAAGAACAAACAATTCAACCTCAAATTGAACAGACAATACGATGAATGATAGATCTGAAATCAGCAAGGCAACCAGAAATACGACATATTCGATCAATAAAAGTAGCTATTTTGCATGACGAGTTATAGCTGCGAAAAAGTCATGACATAACACTATTTGATCTTACAACTACTAATAATTAATTCGAATTGTACTTATTTTTCTTTTCCAAACATTGAATCCATGGAGCAGAAGGGCGCAAACATATTTGTTCCCAGCTATCATGATAGTCTAATAGACACTGTATAGTTAATTATTAGGTTACCCGACCGAAATATATTTTGATGGGTTTTGTGTAACATCAAATAATTCTTCTTCAAAAACAGATAATTCAATATGTCAAAGGACACTTGACATTCCCTTCTTTATTAGTATTTACACTACGTATAATATAATCAAATTTCGTCCCTTGTATACGTAAATTAAAAACAGATTTACGTTGGTGAGAAGTTCGATTGAAGATTAATCATAATTGGATCCCAATAGCATTATTGATTAAACTCTGCTCGGTGCATTCCATCAATTTCACAAGAGTACCGATTATATAAAAATGGCCAAAGAAGACATTGAAGAAGAGAGAGAAATTCGTAACGATGCCTCTGAAAACAACTCAGAAGAAGAAGGTCAAGATGTTTTAGACTCTTCGGAAGAAGAAGATGACGACGACGACGAGGAAGCCATTCAACGTGTGCATGAAGGATTCATCGTCGACGATAACGAAGAAGAAAGCGACAAACTTAAGAGAAAAAAGCACAAGAAGAGAAAGAGAGAAGAACGTACCAACGACGACCAGAATGACGCTTTGGATCAAGATGATTTAGAGCTATTAATGGAGAATTCGGGCGCGAGACCCAAACCTAACTCGAATAAGCTTAAGCGTCTTAAGAGGGCAAATAAAGAGGATACGGAAGATCTAGGAGAAGATGAAGGAACAAAGGAATCTACAAGAGGCGGTTTGACAGACATTTTCTCAGATGAGGATAACGACGAAGAAGAACGGGCTGATTTAGGTGACGCTCGCGTTGAAGATCAACGTAATATTTTAGATGAATTCGAAGACTTTATCGAGGAAGATGAGTATTCTGATGAGGACGAAGAACGTCAACGTAAATTAACTCAACAACGTGAACGTGCTCAAAAGAAAGGTCCAAGACTTGATACCTCCAAATTATCAAATGTTGATAGAGAAAGTTTACAACAGTTGTTTGAAGTTTTCGGTAATGGTGCTGAATACGAATGGGCATTGGAAGCACAAGAAATGGAAGATGAAGGCAACGGTGATAACATGGAACCCACTTCATTAGATGAGGTTTTTGAACACGCAGAATTAAAAGAACGTATGTTGACAGAAGAAGATAACTTAATCCGTATTGTTGACATTCCTGAAAGATTCCAAAAGTATCGTGCAAATTTAAATTATATTGAACTAGAAGACGAAGAATTAAAAAATGAACAAGACTGGATTGCGAACATATTGTTCATGGAAAAACAAGGTTCATTTACTGGATTTTTGGAAGAACCATTTAAAGATGCTGTTTCTAAGGTAGTTGAATTCATTTCAAAAGACGTCTATGAAGTTCCATTTATATGGACACACCGTCGTGATTTTTTGTTATTCTCGGAAGAAATAAAAAACGAGGATGGAAGCATCAATAATTCAGTTCATAAATTGTTATTTGAAGATGACTTATGGCGTATTTTCCAATTAGATATTGAGTATCACTCGCTCTATGAGAAGAGAGTAAATATAGAAAAGTTAATAGAATCTTTGAATTTAGATGATGATTTGGTTAAAGATGTTAAATCATTGGAAACTATGGTCGCAATTCAAGATTTGCAGGATTACGTTAACTTTACTTATTCTTCTGAAATACGGAAATTATATGAAGACAAAGAAACCGAGAGAATCGACACCAATGCAACGAAGAAGCATTCCAAATATGCTATTTTTGAGAGAATAAAATCCAATGTTTTATATGATGCAGTAAACGCTTTCGGCATAAGTGCAAAAGAGTTTGGTGAAAACATTCAGGATCAAAGTTCAAAGAAGTTCGAAGTTCCATATAGAATTCATGCAACTGATGATCATATCGAATCACCTGAAGACCTAATTGAAAGACTTTGTGAGGATGATGAAGTTTTATTTAAAGACCCAAAGAATGCTCTCAATGCTGTCAGAAAGACGTTTGCGGAAGAAATTTACCATAATCCTAAAATCAGACACGAAGTAAGAACTACATTCAAGGATTACGCTTCAATTAGAGTAGCAGTTACAGAGAAAGGTAAATCCATAGACAACCACAGCCCTTATGCGGATATCAAATATGCTGTAAACAGATCGCCTGCTGATTTGGTACGTAATCCAGATGTTTTACTTAGAATGTTGGAAGCAGAGGCTGGTGGTTTAGTTGTTGTGAAAGTCGAAACAAAGGATTACGAAAATTGGTTTCAATGCATTTTCAATTGCTTGAAATCTGATGGTTCCTCGGAAATTTTCGAAAAATGGAATAAAGAAAGAGAATTTGTCTTAAACATGGCATTTAAAAGATTAACATCTATGGTTTCTATGAACACGAAGGAAGATTTACGTCGTGAATGTGAGCGTTTAATTGCAAGTGAGGTCCGTCGTAGATTCTTGGCTAGGATTGATCAGGCCCCATTTACACCTTTTGGTTTCGATAAGGGTACTAAACCAAACGTGTTAGCATTATCTTTCGGTAAAGGTGATTTCGACAGTGCCGTTATAGGTGCCTTTTTGAGAGAAAGCGGTAAGGTTGATGAATTTTTTAAATCCGAAAATAATCCTATCAGGGATCGTGAAAGTGAAGAAAAGTTCAGCGGTCAATTAAAAGAATTTTTCGACAAAAGTCTTCGTAATCAAAAACCAGATATTATTGTTGTTTCAGGATACAACGCAATTTCAAAGAAGCTTTTTGATTCGGTTAAATCTTTTGTTGAAACTAATAATGTTACTGCTAGCACTGAAGAATTAACAGACGTTCAGAACCCACCATTAATCCAAGTTATTTGGGGACAATCCGAAACAGCAACTTTGTTTCAAAATTCAGAGAGAGCGAGGATTGAGTTTTCAGATAAACCAACTTTGGCCAAATATTGTGTAGGGTTAGCACGTTATGTTCAGAGCCCATTGTTGGAGTATCTCTCATTAGGCGAAGGAATTTTATCGTTAACATTCTTTGAACATCAAAAGTTGATTCCAAATGATTTAGTCATGGAATCCATTGAATCTGCATATGTCGATATTATTAACATGGTAGGCGTTGAAATTAGTGAAGCGATTCGCGATCCATACATTGCCCAGCTCTTACCTTATGTTGCAGGGTTAGGACCTCGTAAAGCTTCTGGTTTATTAAGGAATATCAATTCTAAATTAGGCTCGACATTGGCTAATAGAAGTGACTTAATTGAAAATGAACTTTCCACAGCTAACATCTTCATAAACTGTTCATCGTTTTTGAACATTCCTTATGATGAAGGCTTATCAATGAGGGACAGCTCTGTGGAATTATTAGATGCTACAAGAATTCATCCTGAAGATTATGATTTGGCGCGTAAGATGGCGGCTGATGCGCTTGATTTAGATGAAGAAGATATGGCTCATGTGGAAGAACAGGGTGGTATTATTTATCAATTAATGCAGGATGGAGTAAGTAAAGTTGACGATTTGAATTTAACTGCATATGGTAAAGAACTAGAAACCAAGTTTGGTAAAAAGAAATATGCCACTTTACAAAGTATTAAAGAAGAACTTGTTAATAATTTTGAAGAGATTAGAAGATCATTCCATGTCTTAGAAAGTAATGAAGTTTTCCATATGTTGACGGGTGAAACAACTGAAACGTTTACTAGAAATACGATTGCTCCTGTTACAATTAATAAAGTTGGTCAAAACTTTAGGGACTTTGAAAGCTCCAAAATCAAATTTGCTAAAGTTACGACGTCTTCTCTCATTCAAGGTAATATCGAAGAGGCTCACATTCCACAAGGTATTGAACTTTCGCAGGGACAGGTTGTCCAGGCTGTTGTTTTGGATGCGTATTACGATTTATTCACGGCATCGTTCAGTTTACTTGAAGCAGACATTCTAAAAGGCTCTGCACCTAAATTCCATAAAGATCCCCTCAAATGGAACTTCGAAGCAGAACAAGCAGACAAGCAAAACGAAACAGCAAAGGAAAGAGCACAGCTTGCCAAAACCAGAAATATTCAACATCCATTATTTCACAATTTCAGTTATAAGCAAGCTGAAGAATTTTTGGCTCCACAAGCAGTCGGAGATTGTGTTCTTCGTCCTTCATCTAAGGGACCTAATTATTTAACAGTAACTTGGAAAGTTTCCAATAATTTATTCCAACATCTTAGTATACAAGAGAATACTCAAGGTACAATTAAGGAGTATATTGTTGAACATAAACGATATTCCGATTTGGATCAATTAATCTTTCAACATGTTCAAGCTATTGCCAAACATGTGGATGAAATGTGTCGTCATCCAAAATTCCGTGAGGGAACCATGTCGGAGGTTAATGAATGGTTAGAATCGTATACTAAAGCTAACCCGAAGAACAGTGCCTACGTTTTCTGTTTTGACCATAAAGCCCCAGGTTGGTTTTTATTATTATTTAAAGTTAATGTTAACACACCAATAACTACGTGGCATGTTAAAACAGAATGTGACGGATACAGATTGAAGGGATTTTCTTACCCAAGTATGCTTCGTTTGTGTAATGGTTTCAAACAAACTTTCAAGAGTTATGTTAAAGGATTTTCCGATAGATCGAGAACAGCCAAACCTGCTCCGATTAATAATCAAGCTCAAGCAAGCACATACGGCGGATATGGTTATTGAATAACTATCTATCTCCTCTACCGGGTCTACAGAAAAATTGTAACAAACTTCCATCATCTCTGTATTTTAATTTACATTATTTGTAGTAATATTATTTTTATTGAATTTAAGTCTTTAGAACACTCGTCTATGTAAGAAATCGCATGTATTTCTAATAAATATTTTGTAAATTTCATACAGATTTTCTGTTACCTATTCTGAGCTTTGATCTAAAGCTATCACCATCTACATAGCATCCCATCAACCATCTATCACCTCCATTTTCATCTGAGAACTCTTTTCGCGAATGTAAGACTCTTCTGTTATCGAATATGATACACGAGCCTTCATTCATTTTTATTTGAAATTGATTAATAGGATCATCAACAAAATCAGTAAATAATTTGATGCCTCTCAAAAAATCATTAAATAATGCATTTTCTGAAGAATTATCTTCAAAAATGCCAACTTCGAACGGACCTTGGAATGGTGGGGAATAATTTACTTCTTTAATGACAGGCATTTTTGAAGTTAAATCAATAAAATCTTCTTCTATAATCAAAGGTCTTGAATAATAGTAGTATTCACTATTATTATCATAATGATATGTAATCGGAACCTTTTTTAACGCTAAATATGCTTCGGGATCTGTGTTTCGAATGTGTATTGCAGCAGCAAATGAATCACAGAAGATATTCTCTCCACCAAGAGTAGAATTTTGTATAAAATGCAATAATTGTAATCCCGGAGGTGATTCATAATACAAAAGATCCATGTGCAACGGCAAAAAAGTGTTGGTATTTGCAATATTTTTAGCTTCCTTCTCGTTTCTTACATCGAACAAAGTTCCATAGAAAGTCTTCTTTATATAACCGAATTTGGACGCTAATGTAGCTACAGGCCATTCTAATGCATTTTCTTCACTCATCACCTTAGTGTTAGGATTCTCAAGTGGATTGGGAATACCATTGATAAAACTGAGTCCAAATTTATTCAAATTCTTTAAAGTCTTCACAAAATGCTGATTCTTTTCAATGTAGTCTTTGTAAGTCACTTGCAAGTCTCGAATATTCTCCAGGATAAGCTTGTTGTCCCAACAATTCTTCGAGTTATTGAAATATTTCTCCCTTCTAATTAACAAGTCAGAAGAGTTGCTCTTTAAAAATGTCTTCGTGTACTTTGATTTATGAAGTGACTCATTTTGGATCCAGGTTACCTCTAAACAATCTTCATTTTCAGATGACTTGAGTATTTTTGGTGGCCCATACAACGATAATCCCTGACTGATTGAGCCTGTGGAGAACAATTTTTGTTTCGAGAATGGATCCCTTGACTTCTCTGACGAACACGCATCCCGGAGGAATACATTGTTGAATTTAACAGTGTCGGTTTCATCAAAAGTTACGGAAATATAATTATCATTATAATTTCCTAAACTCAAACTTGAGGAGTACCTTAAAAACTGTGGCGAAATATTTTTAGACGCTTTTAGTATGCGACTTGAAGCTATCGGTACCATTGAGTTACTTTAACAGTACTTTGTAAAATTTAAATATGGATGTGAAAAATTCCTTATATACGCGAGAGACTATAGGATAGGATTGTGGGGCAATCCGGATATCGCGAAAGGATAAAAAAAGTAAAATCGGCTGGTGACACCCGCGAGATTCGAACTCGCGCCTCCGAAGAGACCAGGACCTTACCCTGGCGCCTTAGACCAACTCGGCCAGAGTGCCAGATAATATCCGATTCTGACATTTTTGATATTTCAATGCTTATAAGGTAGTGATACAAATTCGGCCAAATAATATATTAATTTTTCATTAAAATAGTTACAATATTACAGAGTTGTTAATCAAGTTTGGACGTGCTTTATATTGTCTAAAAAATAGATATAGAAATATGAAATTGGGGCAATTGAAATGTCTACAAAGAAAAGAGACCTGTTTTTTTCTTACCGAATGGGTAGACGAATAATGCTGCTGCAAATAACCCAACACTAATACCGATGGAAACTTTGACCATAGTAGCACCGAAAGCTAACGATCCAGCAGGATTTGAGTCTGCAGTATCTTCGGTTGTGGTGCCATTACGGTGGTTTGTAATCACATCTGCAGATTGGACACCAGACAAAAGAGAACTCTGAGACGCGATACCTGAAGGAACTTGCACAAAAATAGCTGGTAACATAGCAGAAACAGCCATACCTTTCCCAATTCTCGAGTACAAGTTACCTAAAATACCAACGATAAATGCACCAATACAAGCGGTAAATTCGGTAACTTCGCTAAATTGCTTGTGCTTGCCTGCGAAGAAGGTACCCACATAACCAGCACATGCAATACAAATCATGATGGGTAATTGCCTCCATCTTGCCTGATTAATTAAGCCTAAACATGCAGAAAATAATGGAACAAAAAGAATTTTGAATTCATCTTGCGTGATTTTATTCTTACATTCAGTGACCGTGACTGCATCACTATCAACCCAGCCATACAAGGCGGCCCCTAGGGTAATACCGAACCCCAAAAACAACGAATAAATAATAGCGTAAAACATTCTGACAGAACCTGCAACTATGTTTCTCGATTGTAATTCTAAAGAACCAGTTAAAATAATATAGCCAGGCAAAATCAACGCTAGTGAACCTTGTGCAATAGCGGAAAAACAGAAATACTCACCGCCATTAATGGAGCCAATGGCTCTAGCAATGAATGTGACAACAATCGATGCACTGACTTCAAAAACGGATGAATATAAGTTAGATTTCGAAGAAACGAAATATTGTAAGTAACCAACACACAATCCTACCCCGAATGCAATTGGAACATCGTACCAGCCACCATCGAATGCAAAGGGACACACCATAGACGACCCTAATCCATAGAGTAGAACACATACCCATGGTGAATACCTATTCTTCTTTTTCAATAATTCTTCTAATTGACTGGATGCTTCGTCAACCGGCAAGAGATCATGAATTACACCTTTATAAACTTTATGTGTATCAGAAAGCTTAGACAAATTTAATCCTTGAGCACATCTAACTAAATGCACTTCAGAGGTTCTGGTAGACGCATCACCGAATGATACAATCATACAGCCAGGGAAGTAAACGAACTGACCGTCGATTTCTAGCACTCTACTAGTCATGGTCATATATTCTTCCAATCTATGGGTTGGTGCCCCAAACAACATCAACGCTTTACACATTCTCATGATAAATCTCTGTCTATGAAGTATATCAGCAATGTGAACTGTAATACGAAGTTGCTGCTCTTGTTGTTTTTTATGCTCTTTAATTTTTTTGTGTACTTTAGCTGGAACTTTACCAGCCGACGCAATCTTCTTAGGTACCTTAGGCTTAGCGTTGAGGAACGACGGTAAATGCGGCGTTGAAATTTCGTTCCCATCTTCGTCAATGTATTTCTCGTCAAAATATTCGTCTTGCGTGTCATCGTTTGTATTTTTATGTCTTCTACCAGGAATTTTCTTAGCCATTCTCTTTGGACCACTTTTAAAGTCATTCTTCAACTTTGTGAAATCTAGTGTACTGGCAGCTTTTGATTCATTCAACTGATAATCTTGTTCGTCTGCCAAGGTGGTGCCTCCAGATGTACTTTTCGTGGCTAATGAAGACGACGACTTTTCTTCTTGGGGATTTTGATACAATTTCAATAATGAGGAAAGAACACCTGCTTGGACTCGTTTCGGTGGAGCAATATCGCCCATATCGTCATCTAACATCATATAGTCATCGTCGTTATTATCATTATTAACTTGACCACGGATGAAATAGTCAGGGTTTGGAGTGTAGAATCCTTCTTCCTGTTTATTCTCCTCATTATTCGAGTTTTCGTCTCTATTAATTAAGTTGGATGCAGATGTATCAGAATTATCGTTTTGCACGTCATTGCTTGTGCCTTCTGGTAACCTGTTTGCAACATCAGGAACATGTGTGTTGATTAAGTTTTGAGCTTCGCTGCTTAATTGTGCGAAATCTAATCTTTTCATTTCAATGATATCGGGATCCTCATCTTCAAAACCGACTTCTTCCTCTTCGTCTATAGTCTTTTCTCTTGAGAAGCGACTAGCCCCAGGCGCCAACCCACCAGCTTCACCCTTCATCGACAACACATTACCCAAGAACGTGTCGGATCTCGATGGCTGTCCCAAATCTTCGCTGAAACGGTTATTTGAATTCTCAGGATATTCCTGGTCCGCAAGTGCAAACTTACGGAACATGTCTTTAAAACCCGAACGCATTTCAAAGTTTGATCTCCTCGATGACGTCGTCGAGGTAGTTTTTTTCAATTGGTCTGTTAGATCGGTTCCATCGCGCAGGAGCGAACCAACCGACTTCTTAGAGCCTCTAACACCCGAATGGAACGAGTGAAGCGAGTGCTTCGACGACTTCGACGTCTTCGAGCTCCTTGAATGAGTATCGTCTGCCTCGTGTTCCTTCTCATTCATCATTTCGTCCTTATCGGCGTCCATGTACTCCTTACCGGCTGTTGTATCCGCATCCGACTCGTCTGACACGTAAAAGTCTTCCGGTGGCTCAAAAGTATCCTCTTCGTCACCGCTATCGTCGTTACCTTCGTCTTCCTTCGCATCTGTCTGCATTTGCATCTGATTGGCACTGAAATTGAAACTTGGCAAATTGGAATTTTCATCACCGCCTTCGTTGTAGTCTAGCTCTGTGTCCGAAGACGAGTTGTTAGCGGTCGATGCATTACTGATAATCGTATCCCTCGGTGCATACAGATCTGGGAACCTCACAGACTTATGTTTGAGCCTCTTACCTGCCTTTGCAAGGTTAGTTTTGGACGTCGAATTTTGTTCTTTTCTATAATTTGCTAGATCCACCTTCGGGATCTGGATACGTGATCTATAATTGTCTGCTTCGTCTTCCGAACTTGAAGACATGTCATTACGACCTGGGTTTTGCGACATACTATCCTATGTTATCCTATCGCTTTATCCTATGGCTCTATAATAAGAATCTGTTACAATACGATATATGAAAGATGGATCGTTTATTCTGAACTATTCAGGTTGGAAAATTGTTCTATAAAAAATGCCAAAGGAGGTCTCATCTTGTTTTATGTGCAGAATGGAACATTAAACAGTTCTATTTAATACCGAACTATTAATAAACCATCAATTCGCGTCAAACACCGCCATAATAAGATGCAATTTCCTACATATATCCGATATGTGCCATAAATATGTATGGTGTATGCACCACATACTAAACGCTTTCTTCCCATTGGACACCGCACCATTCTTCGATGTACGCAACATGGTTTTCATCGAACGCTTCAGCAGGCATGTAGTCTTCGGTATTGGTACACACGATAATAGTTCCCCACGACATACCATTAAGGATATCGTTGAGGGATGCAGACTTGTCGTTTCCGTTCTCCAAGTCCAAAATGGCCTTCGGCATGAGCTGACATTCAAACTGGCGGTGGGTCAATGGATTGTAACCCGGGGTTGAAATATTAAAGTTCGCGCCGCGACCGTTGAATTTTGCTGCAACATCATCCCTGCCACTGTAGAGCAAAGGCTTTCCGCCAATGCTGTACCGAAGTACCTGCGTGCAATTGTGCTTGACGGTGTTGGTAAATGCCTCGAAGTATTTGTCATCTAGCATATTAGAGATTTTCGTTGCATGGGGATTCATCTGCGCTGACGATGACGATTGCTTTCTGTCGGCACGGGACGCGGTCGCGGATTCATTTTCATTATCGAGGTCTACCAAATGTTTGTACTTTTCCAAATCAGGTTCGGTAGTGACCTTCTTGAATTTCTCTTGCTCTACGTACACGAAATACCCGGGATACGATGGCATGTCGCCCGTCGACGAGGGAACTTTCCTTGTGTGCGAAGCCTGTAACATCTTGGTGAGTGTATCCGCGTTCGACTCCTTCTTTGCATCAGCAGGTTTTGACTTGGTGCCTGCCTCAGAAGCCTCCGGCTTCGGCTGGATGAAGGGGTTGGATGATGCCCCAAATGGGTCTGACGATGAGCTGAAGGGGTTATCATCTTTCTGTGCAGAGTTTTTGGCAGACAGATTGAACAAGTCCTTGGTAAGTTCGATCTGTAATTTTTTTGTGTTATCTAAGCGTGACTTTTCGTCAAATTCCGTTCTGGCAGTCTCCTCCTCCTCTGCCTTGATTTTGGCAATTTTTACCGGATCCTTGGAGATCCCTCTTACACATTTGATAGAGCCGTTCTTCTTGGAACATTGAGCTGTCTTGGGACACCCAAATATGTACAAGACTCTGTCGTACAACTCACCTTCAAAGGGTGCAAATACTTGGGACAATAACGCCATTTTGGATCCACAATTGTCACACATGGTTTGTGACTCCTTTGGTTGTGAGTCGGGATGTAGCCATATAGGACTGCCTCCAATGAATGTGTCTTCGATGGTCGGCTCATCGTTATCTTCTGGGTCTTCCTCGCATGATATTATAGGAGCATCAACGAAACCTAAATATACTTGCGATGCTTGGTTTTCGTCGATTACGTCTTCCTCGTCGGACGAGTATTCATCATGCGAAGACATTTTGTAGGTATCGAGCTATTAGGTTTAGAAATGACTTCAATGGCCCTTATTACACCTAACAGCTAGTTTTTGAAAAAAAAATTAGACCAGCTGCATCGGTCACGTGAAATATATTCGTCTTACTTACAAGCAGATTTATTGATCTATATACAAAGTCTATAATATTTACAAGTACCTTGGATGTACGATTTCTTCGTAAACTTGGATAACATCTCCGGCCTGGAATTTGTCCCAGTTATCGAATGAAATCCCACATTCACCACCCCTCTTCGCTTCAGATATATCATCTTTAACATGCTTTAATGATGAAAGGGTGCCGTTAAAAACCTCGTTCTTTCCTCTAAGAACCTTTATCTTGGAGGATCTTTTAATGTTACCTGTAGTAACTTTACAGCCTGCGATTTTGAGTTTCAGCTTTGTTTTAGATGTAATCGAGAAGACATCTTTAATCTCAACTTCACCGAGGATTTTTGTCTCAACATGTGGTTTCAAATGGGAGGTTAATTCATTTGTGACATCTTCAATTAATCTGTAGATGATGTTATACTCTTTGATTTCAATGAGGTTCTTGTCAGCTTTCGCTTGTGTTGCTTTGGGGATTTTCACGTTGAAGCACAAAATCTTTGCATCAAGTGCCTTAGCTCTTTCAACGTCAGAATCAGATGGCATTCCCGCCTCATGTAAGACGACAACAGATTTTACCTCTTCATTACCCAAGCCATCTATACTTCCTTTGATAGCTTCGGCTGATCCAAAAACGTCAGATTTAATGATATACTTAACCTTAATGCATTCAGGGTCAGATTCAAATTCAGTCTTAAGGGTTTCCGCATTGAAGCCAGCTAATTTCAATTCATTCATCTTCTCTTGTCTTTTTAGCTCTTTGATTTCGTCTTGTCTTTTCTTGTTGATTGTTTCGATATCTCTAGCTGCTTTAATCTGCTTCGCGCGATTAATTCTATTTTCGCAGACCTTCTTAGCAATTTGTTCGTTCGTTGCTTCTAATATTTGATCTCCAGATTGTGGCAATTCTTTCCAACCCCATATTTGAACTGGTGTAGATGGGCCTGCTGCTTTAACAGTCTTGCCATTTTCATCTTTCATACCTCTCACCTTACAATAAGTATTTCCAACGACCAAATAACTACCAACTTTGACAGTACCTCTGCGAACTAAGACAGTTGAGATGTTACCCATGCCTTTGGCTATTTCGGACTCAATAACCCACCCTTCTGATGGAATATTACTAATTTCAGACCTAAAGTCACTCATTTCACGTAATGTGATAACCGCTTCTTCTAATTTGTCCATATTTATTCCTGTTTTACCGGACACTTGAACCGTCTGGGTATCTCCACCATAGTCTTCAACATCGATACCATGGCTGGACAAATCAGCCAAGACTCTACCAACATTAACTCCTGGTTTATCACATTTGTTAATAGCAACAATCATAGGAACTCCAGATTTTTTTGCATGTTTAATAGCTTCAATAGTTTGTGGCATCACTGAATCATCAGCAGCCACCACCAAAATAACAATATCAGTAATAATTGCACCTCTTTCTCTCATCTTTAAAAATGCTGCGTGTCCAGGAGTATCCAAAAATGTGATCTTTTGTTTGGAGATTGGGGTGATGACTGAGAATGCACCGATATGTTGAGTAATACCACCATGTTCCTGAGCAACTACGGACGATTTTCTTAAATAATCTAAAATTGTTGTTTTACCATGATCCACATGTCCCATAATAGTCACAACAGGCGCTCTTGGGTTAAGCTTAGTCTCATCCTCACATTCAGGAGATGGAAATAAATCTGCACCAGTATCATCATTCATAGTAACTTCAAATCCATATTCATCCGCAATCAAAGATGCGTTTTCTTTATCTAAAATATAGTTATGTGTCATACCTTCAAAGCCTAATACTTCTAATTTCTTTATCAAGTCACTTAATGGGACTCCCATGATAGTTGCAAAATTAGAAACAGTAATAAAAGTTGGTACCTGTATTTTAATATTTTCAACTTTTGTTTGAGATGCTTTTGTAGGTTTCTGCTTAGGTTTTGGACTAGGAGATTTATTAGCCTGTTGTTTTTGTTGGATCTGTTGCTTCTCTTTGTCTTTCAATGCCTTTTTAGCCATATTGTATTGTTGCGTTCTATCGATTTCTACTTTTTGTTCTTTCGTGAAACGGTTCTCGTTCTTTGACTTCATATTGGAATCATTATTTTTATTTGGTTTCGAATATTGTTGGGCAAATCTATTTCCTTTGACGGCATTCTGAATTTGGGTTGGTTTCGATTTAGGTTGTAGATTATTGTTGGTAGGACCAGGAGGTTTCTGAGTTTCCTTTGAAAACTTTGAAACCCCTCCACCAATCCTAGGTAAACCTTTAAGGAAATCTGCATATGGTCTTTTGGGTAAATAAATTATACTTGTACATGAGCGTATACACCTACTGATTAAACATAATCTAGGAGGCTGTAGCATTATGTCTGTAGTTAAGATCTGTTAAATGATAAAGTAGCCTTGATAAATTTATTTATCAAAAAAATACGCAGCGAATAAAAATTTACAGTCAAGATAAACTATAGATTCATGCAATTAAATTGTAATATACAGAATAGAAATATTGTAGACTTATTCAAAAGTTATATATGCAAATACTTTAAGATAGTTAATGATGCGTAATAAAAATGTTAGGGACTTTTAGTAATTAAGCGAAAAAGATTTAGTAATTGACTGCTTTCAATTCTAGTTTGCATATTTATAATCACCATTTGATGTGACATAACCAAATGATTTGCTTTCATTTAGTGTTGCAATCAATTTATCAATATATTTAAAATGACGATCATCGCATGCAAAATTACGATGCCTATTAGAATTAATGTGATCTTCGAAATAGTTATATTTAACACGACAGTTTTCACAATAACCAGGTTTTAGGTCCTTTTCCTTATCTTCAGGGACAATGTGCTGTCTTTGTTTTTTCATGAATATACGCCTCTTTAAATTATTGATATTTCTAGACGGGACTTGAGAGACTGTTGGACCTAACCCGTTACCTTGGACTGCTGCACTATTTAAGGCTGAATCCATCGACATTTGTGCAGAATTAGACGCTCCGTTGTACCCGGAAGCAGCGACTTCAAAGAATTTAGAATTCGAGTTGTTCAATGGTTGTACACATGACGATTCTCTTAAAAGACGGGCTGGAGGCGCTTTGAAGTCAAGTTTAGCCACTTTCGATGCCTTGCCAATTTCCTCTTCAGATGACCTTTTGGACGAGCTAGTTGACGATTGAACAATTGTTGATTCATCCTCGCGATCATCTTCCTTGGATATTTCATTGTTGTCGCAATCGGTAGTGATATCCGTGCCACTGCATTCCGATGAATCAAAATGTATCCCATCCTTCACATTATTTATAATTTCAACAGTGGCCTTTTTAAGTAATTCTCTATAATTTTTCGTAGCTTCCAATTTTTGCAACCTACGTTGTTGTCTTCTTTCCAGATTTTCTGAAGACTCTGGTATGAATGGACATTTACCATCAAGAGTATTGGACAACTTTGGATATGGTACATCGTGCCATTCCCTCACAGCTATTGGTCTGAAATTTTGAGCTAAATCATAGGAGTATAAGTAATTCTTTTCTAGATAATGCAAATCATCTCGTCTAGCATTTGGGTCTCTATCGTTGGCACCAAATATTTTTTCTTCCTTTAATAAGTTATATAAGTCTCCGTTTTTGTTAAACTTGGCATTGTCATCGTATTTGTAGCTCGATTCATTGACCCCTAAGTTTTTCAAAAACCGGAAGACCTTCTCATAGTCCCAGACTTTGATCTTAAGATTAAATGCATCATGAAATATGTCACTGGTCGAGTACTCCTTGTTAGCATCGAATGGTCTCCTGCTGACAATAATGGTAACCTCTCGATCATAAAACGGTACCAATGTGCATCCTACTTGTTTCAACGCTCGTTGCGCCTTCTTCAATTCTGTTTGGTGATTCGTGTTATTTGTATCATATCCCTGCGCGTCAAAATAAACAATACTTTCCCTCATGATTTTCCGCCATGATCTCTGCCATTGCTGAAATGCTTCTCCTTCTAATCTATTCGCCTTGCTCTGACTTTGGGATTCAGCGGCTTGTGTCTGATTATGCGTGTTGGTGTGGATAATTTGTGTGTTTATGGTTCGAGACAAATTCGGCTTGTTTTGAAGTATGCTTTTCCCAGAAACAGCAGGTGACTTGTTGAATCTGGCTTTTTTAAGAACTGGCGACGGAATATTACCATTCGTCTCTTTCAATGGCAATCTTGGTTGGTTGAGCGGTGTGGCGGCTAATGTATTCATGCTTGCGGATGGTCTCTTCTTAACGTTTTGAGAATTGATAGTGTAATTATTGTTGCTATTATAATTAGTGGAATCCATTAGTTATCGTGTCAAGCAAACTTATCATTATAATCTTATAAAAAGAATCGAACGGAAAATTTCAAGATCTTCAATAGATTGTAGTCAAAATAAAAACAACGACTAATCAAGTACCTGACAAAATTTTATTAATTCAACAATAACAATTACTATTAAACAATCCTATTTAACGTTTAAATGTATAGTCAAGTATCTAAGTAGAAGCTTGTCAGTATTATTGGTATAATAATAGTTCAACAATTGTTACGATTTGATGATACTATTCTACGTTAATTTTCTCGCTTGGAACGCGTACAAATTTTTGATATTTCGTGTAAGTCACAATTAAGTCTTTTTCAAGTAATGGTTGGATTAGTAACGGCTTCTATATCATTCTAGTTTACAGTAAGATGCTTCAAACGAAACACATTTCGAAGGTACTATCACAGGGATTGACGCCAATCTCAAAAGATGTGTTGCAAACGGGCGTTAATGAGCCGTTGTCGTTATCGTTATTGTCAAATTCAGGATTGCCCCTAACAACAGTGTCTAGCCGTAACGTGGAAGAGGGAAACATGACCGTGGACAACTTAAGAATCTATTCGTTGTTAGCGATGAACCACTTCAAACAAGCAGCACATACAGAAGAGGGACAGGCTGCTAATAACACAAACCAAGAATTATCAAATTGGGTAGGGATGGCAATCAGTAAAGATTTGCATTTGATTATACAAAAGGTGAACTATGCGGAACAAATTGTAAACGAGGAGAACAGCGAGGCCGAAGGTGGTAAGGAAACCACAGGTAATGGCGAGGATGAATTGTACATGGTTATATTTTACACGAGCGAATTTCCACACGCAATAGCAAAGTTAAAGATCGATAATGTGTGCAATGCAATAGCTCAAGGGCTCGAAGGCTATAGCTGATCTGTGTCATACTTGATAACACTGGGAGATATAATAAATGTCACTATTTGAATATCACGGTACGTCTTGCATGTACGAATAAACCTGAGCTCAGATTATAATTAGAATGATGTGTAATGTGTGGTATAAAGGTGGTTTATAAGATGAGATGACGAATAATAATTATGAAAACATTTAAGAAGCTGTGAGTAGTTAATATACTACGGAAGCAAATCTATTCTCATCATAGCAATTCGATCGAAGGACAACTTGTTTTATGCATGAATATTATTAAATGCTGTATAAACTAACAACTCTGACCTGATAAACAAATAAATAGTTGCTGATAAATTATTATAGAATAGAAATATTATTAAGATGGCATCGAAAGTTACCTTAGTATAGAAAAACACACCTGTGTTAGCTCTTTACGGCAATAATATAAATAATGAATAGGAAATGGGCGTAAATAATTGACATAACGTAAGGGTAAGAGCGACAGATAGGCAAATGAGAAGTCGTAAATGCAAATGACGATAAGACGACGACATAGTCACTTTCCAACTACATCCATGTCATCATCCTCTTCTTCTTCCTCGTCGTCCTCGTCTTTATCTTCCATATCATCCATCAAGCTCTCCTCGTCGAAGCTTTCTTCGTCAAAGCTCTCCTCGTCGCTGTCGTACCAAAAATCCTCATCAACAGGTTCCTGTTCTAAATCCTTATTATGCGAGCTACCGTTTCCGTATGCGTATAATTCCAGTTCTGGCATAATGTAATCCTCAGGGATTTCAGTCTTGGATCTCTCAACCTCCTGCATCACCTTCTTTTTATACGCGTCTGGGTTCTTGCGTAACTCGACCGATGCGTCGATGTTGGCCGGAGATGAAACGTTGGGGTCCTCCAACAACGAAATTATCGAAATCAACACTGATTCGACTGTCTGAGCTGGCGTCCATGTTTCACTATCTGGTTCGTCCGACGTCGGGTCTCCTCCTTGATGCAATATCGAGATACACAACCTTCCATCTCTATAAATGTTGGGGTGGTATATGGCAGGCGTGAAGCGGAATGTAGGTGGAGAAAAAGGAAACTCAGACGGAAACCTCATCTGTCCCTTGAAATAACCTCCGTGGTACATCGACTCCTTATTCAACACCATTATCCCGATATTCCATAAAAAAATGTTATCGTCGTCCAACTCGATGTGGAACGAAGGAATCCCCTTTTTGGGGTCTGTCAAGTCCTTGAATTGTCGTTGCAAGATGGCTGCTGCGGATTTCGAACTCATATTGTCCTTGTGTAGTACTTATCGATTCTATACCAACGTATTTTTTTCTTCGTGGATGATTATTAACGCAAACAAATTTCAGAGGGGCGAATTGTGCTAACTAATCAAACTATACTAACAAATCCTGGTGAAATTTCCGTAAATGGTACCTTAAATTTGCGGAAACCGTCTCTTGTGTATCCAACTACTATATACCGTTAGTATTATAGTATTTTTACTATTAAATTTGATTCGAACTTTGGTGTCTATTTTCTAACACAGACAACCACAACTGTTACTACTCAGCTTTTGGAAAAAATTGTAAACAGAAAAGAAATAAATTGGTGTGTATACAAGCGGTAATTAATATTCATGTAAAAAGCTGTTCCAACTGCTAGACGAGAACCCTAAGGCCATGTTGGCGATGGTGACGGTCACACAGGAAAAGACCGCGGCATCTACACTACAGAGACGCCTACAGCGACGATTATGGGCGTTTCTGGTGGATTATGTGATGGGTTGGCCGATTGCGAAAAGAGTCTATTAGAAGACCATCCAGACCAAACCCACCTAATGTAGACTACAAACTGGTCAGATCCAAATTGAATCGGAGGAGTAGAGGATGGACTCCACGAATTGTAGTGGAGCTCCAGTGGCGAGTTTGGCGAGCCCGGTGGTCGATTAGCTCCCGAGGAGCAGATGTGAGATCATTGCATGTGGAATCGCAAATGGAAAGTGCCATTCGTTTGCACCCAAAACCACCTTCAGCGGCCAAGGTCACCAAAGACCGCTGGCGACCATAGGTGGCAACATGAGGCGACAGTAGCACCCCGTATAACATATCGATTTCCAGACCGGTCTGCGGATGTCCTTGCGGACATTCGGAGCGAACGAAACGGGATTATGGTGGCTAGATGTTCGCGAATACTCGCAGACAGTCGCCCTAGGTGTCTAAGGCCACAAGACAAAGCACATACCCGAGACATAGTGGCGGTGGTTCGTCTGAATCGTCTGGGTAGCTCATGTCAGTGATTTGCGCGGGTTGCGGTCTTGTCCGTTGAACAAAGGAATGCAGCTTTGGATGTCGAGAGGAATAATTTTTCACCGTAGGGCCCTCTGGTCAAAATGCCCCATGGTGGACATAGCTCGTACTACAGATTCCCAGTGAAATGACTCGAATAGCTACAAACTGCCCCTTTGACCTCCCTTCGGACTTACGTCCCTCCCCGCGCTCGCTGCTTGTACATATAACCTCTAACGGTGTACCCGTAGAGTGCAAATCTAAGGCCTAGTCTCGTGTTGGCCTGCAAGATGTCTCGTGTTCGACAGTTGATAGTGTCCTGTAAACAGTGCACTAATGTTCGGTTTGACTACCACGGCAACAAACTAGACAATGTCCTGTACTATGTAGTGGCTATTTCTCGGTGTAGCAATACGGTTAGAGATAAGGACCGTAGGGCTAGAAGATGGTGGTATATTACATAAGCAGACCAATGATAATAGGTATGATTACCTTGACTAATGAATGTGTTTCAAATTTGTATGAAGCAAGGTATATACCAGACATTTTTGCGGAGGGTTATCGTGAATGTAGCAGGAGTCGATTGTAACAGTTTTATGTGGAAAAGACAATAGTCGACCATGATAGTGTAGAACAATCGAGGGTCGACGCATTTATTCAGTGCTCACTGACTACGATAAACGAAAAGTAACCGGTTAATTAAAACATACCTAGATATAGAATTTAGATATTAAAGTATACGCAATGGATTTTGAAGAGCAATTAGAAAAGGCTGAAAAACTCCCAACTACTTCATTGGTTGGATCATCCATAAGATCAGCCGACGACTCACCGCATAATAATTATATTCACCCAGAGAAGTCCAAGGGAAACAAGAAGGAAAAAAGGCATAAACAAAGTATATTGAACCAAACAATTGCTGCTTCGTTAGACGACTTGATGCGGGAGGGTGCTTTATTGGGGTCTGAGGAGGACCTTGAGGAACTTTTGGACGACACCGGCAAAGTCAAGGAAGATGCTAGGTATCTTGGAGAGGGCGATAAAGATAGGAAGAAATCACCTCTCCGTAGCGTTGCAGCAGAGTCAGGTGCAATTAGTGGGACAACGGACGAAAGTGGTGAATCTGAAAAGCCTAAAAAGACTGAGAAATCTCGAGAACAGAAGGTAGATCAAAAGAAATCTGCTGACAGCAAAGTGAAGCAGAAAAGTAAATCGGACGAAACGACGGTGGATAAAACAGAAAAGACGAGTATATCAACAGATGAGACCACGAAATCTTCAAAAGTACTGGGGGACAGTGCGTCGTTTTATGCCCAGGACGATTATTCGACCCCAAACTTGTCGAAATACCAGTTAGACCATCAGATTAAAGACCATAAAGATTTATTGACCAACATTCAGTCTCATTATCCCCAACATTTGCCAAGTTCGCAGACGGACTACTCCTGTGAAGGTGATTCGGATTTTAAGAGACCTGTTTCTTCTTCTAAGAAGATTAATGCTGTCCCGACCGACATGTTCACTGACGACGTAACGATCGCGGCCGGGGCGACAGAGGGGTCGCATACTCCTTATTTCCAAAGAGACTCAAGGTCGATCTCAAGATCAGACACTAGTCGCGAGGATAGATCCAGATCTATATCAGCAGTTGCTCCCCATTTAGCTAGAGGTGATTCTTACAAGAATACTAATCTGAACGAACAATCGGCATATGAACTACCACCAGAATTGGCGGCGTCTGAATTCAGAGGCGAAGACGAAGAAGCAGAAGACGAAGAAGCAGAAGACGAAGAAGCAGAAGACGAAGAAGCAGAAGACGAAGAAGCAGAAGACGAAGAAGCAGAAGACGAAGAAGCAGAAGACGAAGAAGCAGAAGACGAAGAAGCAGAAGAAGAGGACGCAGACGAAGAAGCAGAAGAAGAGGACGCAGACGAAGCGCAAGATAGAAGATCTAGACAATCGAAACCAACTATGGGTGAATCCATAGCGGCTGCAGAGGCATCTAAGGATACGCTGTCGGAAACAAAAGTGATATCCGCGGCAGCTATGCAAAGGGATACATCATTGGTCACCACTGGGGACTATACCAATTTTGATGTAGACAAGCCAGAACCACATATGGACGATTCATCTAACTTATATTCCAGAAGATCGGCTTCTTCGACTAATTACTTGAGATCTATTTCGAGGTCAAGATCTAGACAATCCGATAAAGATTTGAGAGCATCTAATTTATATAACGAGAAGAACGACGCAGATCCTGAAGAGTTAGCGAGGAGCGGGGCTTTGATCACTGATGACCCATATTCTACTATCGGGGGATTGGATACAATGGTAGAAGAAGTGTTGAACCCAGTTTCTGATAAACCCGAGCTGGGAAAGAAAGCTAATCGTAAATCTAGACTTTCTGCGGTTACTGATGATGAAGAAAAGAGTGAAATGAAAAGTGATGATATTACAACTGAGGATGATGCTTCTAATTCCATAGAGTTACTGAAAAACATTGAATCCAAAATTGCGGTAGATACAAAAAAATCTATCGAAAGTTCATCTAAAAGTGAAAGTAAAACTATTGTGGGAGATATGGCCTTCACAAAACATGAGAAAAAAAGCAACGATGTCGTGGATGCAACAGCAATTGAACAGATTGAATCAAGTTTAGAACCTAAAGATTCATGTCTTGATAATGCTGAATCCCTTACATCAAAAGATATACATGGCGATTCAACCGATATCAACACCAAGCTTGCGGATTCATTCATCACAGATGACAAGAAAATGATAAGTGGTGAAAAAAGGAATGATGTTGATGATGCTGCTATCGATCAAATTGAATCAGGCATCGATTCTGCTGACCCAATTACCAAGAAAGCGGAATCACTCACGGTGGATGATATCCACGCCACGACAGCAACCAACATAGACGATTCAATTAATGATAAGAACAAGACTAATAAGACTGAAGATAAAACAGTTGATGCAACTGCAATTGAACAGATTGAATCAAGTTTAGAACCTAAAGATTCATGTCTTGATAATGCTGAATCCCTTACATCAAAAGATATACATGGCGATTCAACCGATATCAACACCAAGCTTGCGGATTCATTCATCACAGATGACAAGAAAATGATAAGTGGTGAAAAAAGGAATGATGTTGATGATGCTGCTATCGATCAAATTGAATCAGGCATCGATTCTGCTGACCCAATTACCAAGAAAGCGGAATCACTCACGGTGGATGATATCCACGCCACGACAGCAACCAACATAGACGATTCAATTAATGATAAGAACAAGACTAATAAGACTGAAGATAAAAAAGCTGATGACGTTGCTATCGAGAAGGTTGAACCTGGTGCCGACCGAAATACCGAAAACTCGTACGCTTCAGATGATATAATTAAACCTAAGGATAAAAACGCCGAAGAAGATAACCCAACGAATGAAACGAACAAGGCCAATAAGACAATAGATGAAGAAGTGGATGATGCATCGATTGAAAAAATTGAATCAAGTGAAGACCCTAAAGACCCAGTTACGGAAAATGCTGAACTACTTAAATCTAAAGGTATTAATGCGCCATCAGAATATTCTGCTACCGACGACTCTAATATCATAGACAATGATATTGAGAATGCTAATAAATATGAAGTTGAAGATAAGGATACAACTGGCGTCAAGGGATCTGGTAAACTTGATTCTGTTGACTCGAAGGGCTCAGAAAATGTCACTTCTAGTGATACAAAACCTGAATCCGATTCAACGAAGGTCGACGATTCATTTGCAAATGATGAAAAAATAGACAAAAAGGGTGTCGATGAAAAAACCATCGAAGAAACCGAGTCCAGTATAGATTCCAAGGACACAGTGACCGATAATGCGAAGTCACTCACTTCTGAAGATATTACTGCGGAATCCTCATCTGATTCTAAATCAGCGATTGTGACCGAGACGAAAGATGGAGAAATTAGGCTGTCCATTGACAAGAAGTCAGAAATTTCGAAAGAATCGGAAGCAAAAGGAGCGAAGGATGAACCAACAGCAAAGGATATTAATGTTACTTCTATCGCTCCTACTGTCTCTGCTGCTGTTGCTGGTGCTACTGCGACAACTATTACTACAGCGGAAACTACTACCACTGCGACTGCAGATGATGATTTGAGCGATATAGATGTTTCCCCGGAGGAGTTACGTAAACACTTAGAATCTCAGCCGGTTTATATCTTTACCTCGTTAGCTGGTGGTATGCAAATTATGACAAGAACTAACAGGTTAACAACAATCTTGACTGCAAACGGCATCAAGTTTGAGTACCGCGATTTAGGTACTGATGAAGAAGCAAAAAAGATATGGAGAAGACAAGCCAATGGTAAGACATTACCAGGCGTCGTTAGAGGTGACGATTATATTGGTAATTGGCAAGAAGTTGATGACGCGAATGAAGAATACAGACTCAGAGAGATTATTTATGAAACCTTATGATTTCCCTAGCATTATTTCGTGTTCGAATGCGATTTCTAATAGGTTATTTGTGTATATGTTATTATTTGTGTTAATACAGTTCGTCTAAATATTTTTCTTAATTTTTCACTCGTAAATCTCACCCAAAAATTGTTACGTGGTATTCGGATCAAAATCATAATTAAATACACAAGTAATTATACTTATACAAGCTTATCTAAAATATAGATATTAAATCCAGTATTGGAATTTTCTCTTCGTATTCATACTTGTTCACCTGTTAATTAGTTATCCTGCTGCTTTTTTATTAAGCATTGCCCATTTGTTGTATCACTGATTTAATTAATCGTAAAAACTGTGTGACAATGTCTACCCCTGCTGAAATCATTGCTGCCCGTGTTAACGGGATCAACAATTGTAATGAACAACCTGAAATCGTGAATGCTGAATCGCCAATCCAGGTTTCGTCTGATTCTGATGATCTTAATTCTTTCAATGAAAGTGAAGCGTCGCTAACGACATCAGCACCCTCAATTTCGGACGACTCTGCCTTTCCTACTTTGGGTGGCAAGAAGTCGTCTATTCAGTCATCTACTCCATCGTGGGGACCCGCAATGAAGGCACCAAAGTCCGTTTCTGACTCTCCATCTGCAGCAAAGGCGTCACCTGCAATTGCAGGTGGTAAGTTGAAAGGGTCAACCATTCAAGAAGCGTTCTCTTTGGATTCTGAAGACCAGTTGAACGTTGCTAGACCTGAATTCATTAAAATCCTCACGGCTGTTAAGGCCGATACTAAGACCAATATTGAATGTACTACTTCTCAACATACCAAGAAGAGAACCTTTTTAATTACTGGTAAGCCAGAGGAAGTTAAATTGGCTAAGAGGTTGGTTATCAAAAAATTAACTAAGCCTGTTAAAATTACTTTCAACATTCCTGCCAAGGTTAGATCTAAGGTCATTGGTCAACAAGGTCGTACTTTGAAGCCAATTATTCAATCCAATGAAGTTAAGATCGACATCGGTCATCCAGATGAAACTCAAGAGACTGAAGCGGAAGATGACATTTTTGCACAAACTGTCAAAGTAACCGTTGAAGGTGATGTTGAAGGATGTAAGCACGCGAAGGCGCTGGTATTAGCTATTGTTAAGGAAGAAACGAAGACTTTATCAACACGCCTAGCTATCGAAGACCTTGTTAAACCTTTTGCTGGTAAGCTTATTGATCCTATTGTTCAACAGTATGCTGACTTAGATATCTCTGTTCCGGATTATAAATCCCCGAACAACAATGTTCATATTGTTGGTGACAGAGAATCTGTTCTAGAAGTTAAAGAACAAATTAAGGAAGCATTAGAAGCATTATCTGATAAGATTGTTATTGAAGAAGTCCCAATTCCTAAGGTCAAGCACCAATTCTTACCCATTGAATCTATTTTGGAAGAGAATAATGTTTTAATCCAATTACCTAAACACGATGAATCGAATGTTAAGTTTGTTGGGGAAAAGAAAAACATTTCCGCTGCGCAAGAAAATGCTAGAACGACTACGTCACAATATAAAGTCGAAGTCTTAGATATGTCTAAAGCACACAAGGGTAACATGAGCCATGTTAAGGCTGTCGCAGCTTTATTGGTTAAAAATGGAACTTTCAGAAACATTTCAGACACCGAGGATGTTGTGGTTAATGCACCATCAAAGAAAATGCTAGAAGATACTGAGTCGGCTACGATCCCAATCGAAATCGTCTTGAAATCTAACCATACAGAAAAAGCTAAAGTCACTAGAAAATTAATTGTTTCAGTTGTTAACAAGATCTCTCCAGATTCGACGAAAGTTGTCAGCGATATTGCAGAATTCTTAATTAAGAAAGTCCCATCTACCATTGACGACGTTGCTGCCAAGAACAATATTTCATATGTTATCTTAGGTAATAACATTACTTTATTTTCCAATGTTGAAGATGAATCTGAAGACTTCGATTTTGTTGACTCATCTAATTCGTCAGATTCGTTTACCGCAATTAACGAGGCCCTTAATAAGTTAAGAGAATTAAGTTCCGATTTACATTCTGTTGTCTTAGAGGTTCCTTCTAACCAACAGAGTGAAGTGTCGGGTCCAAGAGATAGTACATTAAAAGCTATATTATCTGGAGTAGAACCTAATTCGGTTGTTGTCAAGTTCCACTCCAATGCTTCCGGTAAGTCTTCCGATGAGATTTATATCCATGGTTTTAAATCTTCAGTGTCAATTGTTCAGAATGATATTGAAACCACTTTGAAAGATGCGGAAATTTATAAGGAACAGGGTGGTTACAAAACTTCTGTTCAAGTCCCATCGTCAGTCTTATCAAGATTGATTGGTAAGAATGGGTCAAACATGATTAGCTTAAGAGAGCAATTTGGTGTTAAGATTGATGTTAGTGACGACGGTAAACAAGACGGTGCTAAGGACAAGAATGATAAAACCGATATTGTTATCGCAGGTAACAAGAGAAATGCAGATGAATGTAAAGCTTCGATTGCGCAATTTTCCAAGAAATGGGCTGATGAGACTTTGACAAGACTAAGAATTGATAGCCAATTCCACAGAAGAATGATTGGTCCAAGTGGTGTCTATATCAATAGATTGCAAGACAAATATGATGTTAAGATTAGATTCCCATCAGTTGATAACGTTTCATCGACTTTTTCAGATGCACCAAAGACCAAGGATGAAGTCACAATTAAAGGGCCATCGAGGAATGTTGCTAAGGCAGAAGAAGAATTGAAGGAATTTTATCAATTTGAAAAAGAAAACGGGTTCAAAGAAACTATCAAGGTGCCAACTAAAGCCATCGCTAGAGTTATCGGTAAATCAGGTGATACTATCAATGACATTGCTGATGGATGTGGTATTGAGTATAAATTCAACAGAGATAACAACAACGAAAGTGAATTAGGTTATACCGAAGTAGAATTAACTGGTTCCAAATCAGCTTTGAAGGAAGCCGTTAATAAGATTCAAGAAATCATTGATGAGGCTGAAAACTTCACAACGGTCACAATCAAGGTCGATCCAAAGTACCACCGTGAATTAATTGGTCAAGGTGGTTCAGTTATGAAAGAAATTATTTCCAAGGCCGGCGGTGATGACGTTCCAAGAGCAAAATACTTCAGATTAATGACTATTCCAAACGAAGGATCTGGTTCTGATGAAGTTACCTCTCAAGGTGATATCACTATTGTCAATAAGATTATTGATCAAGTGAAGAAAATTGTTGCGGCCAAGGAAGCCTCAATAACCGTTGAATATGATTTACCAAAAGAAAAGCACAGATTAATTGTTGGACAAGCTGGTTCTATTCGTCACTCATTACAAGAAGAATTCAAGGCTGTTATTGATATCCCAAGACCAAATGATCCATCCACCACCATCAAGTTAATTGGTTTGCCAGAACAAATCGAAGGTTTAAAGGTTAAAATTGATTCATTAACTAAGGATGACTGGAATGTATCAATCGACATTCCAGAAAATTATCACGCTTTAGTTTCAGAAAGGGGTTCCATTTTCAAGAAGTTGCAATCGGACTACAATGTCGATGTCCAACACGGAAACTTGACGAGAAAGGCCTCCAAGTTATCGAGTGCAACAATCCCCACTCCTGCTGAGACTGCCTACCCAACCGAAGACGAAAAGATAAAATTCACAATCGTTCCTAACGACCAGGTTTCAGACGCATCTGACGTGATTCCATGGAGATTGAAGGGTGACGAAAAAGATACGCAAAAGGCGGCCAGACTAATTAAAGAACGCTTGGAAACCGCCAAAAACGCCACGTCCATTGGTTGGCTCTACTCACTGAACCCGTCCGCATTCTACAAAGTCGTCGGTTCCCAAGGCTCCAAAATCAACAACATTAGAAGGATTTCCAGCACCTTCATCACCGTTCCTAGATCTACTGACAAAAACGCCAATTTCATCTACTTGGTTGGGTCCGAGTCCAATTTAAACGTCGCTAAGGAACCCATCGAAGCGTTGCTCAAATGAAACTGTAACTTTAGAGATTCTCTGCATAAATAGCTACTATTATTCCTATTTCTGTATATATCTTTTTACATACTTGAATCCAACGCCTATCAAAAGATTTCGTAACCCCTCCTCACTGCATATTCCATATCAACCTATACGCCATTTGCTACCTCTCGTTTACTTTTTGGTCCTCTGTTGCTTCCTTGATGCCATTATAATTCATTTATCGCTAAACGATCGTATACACAGGCATTTGCAGCAATGTGGTACACTCTCCAGAGAACAAAATTGGTGATTATTCGGAGTCAAACACGTGCAATTGTGAAATTTGCAGCTCGTTTAAATTTGCAGCTAAACCTTCTTTATTTCTTTTTCTGATTGCAAAATTTCTTTAACTGTGATCTAGCATGATCAATTGGCTCGTGGTATTACCAAGGACGACATACATACCATGATACTCACATTTTGTGTGCAATACGTACGATAGAGTAGCCACTGTAGATCTCGTGAAATTATGTCAAAAGCCAAGGTGAAAAGTATGGAAACGAATGTGCGGTTTCGGTGGTAGCATTAAAAGAAATGCCGTATTTTCTGATATCCGAGGGTATTACCGGTAATTTTGCTTATGAATTTAATACGGCATTATGGGCATAACGGTTTCCACTTCCGACCCAGAGTTGATGTCGCAGAAGATAGTTCTTTTTTTATGGTACCGAAGAAGAAATTGCTCTTAGATAAATTCTATTTAATAACTCTAAAAGTTAGTTTTTTGAATTTACGAAAAGGTAAGAATAGCTTTAGGAAATAGAAGTGATAATAATAGACTGCTAATAGTCATCGTAAGAATACAAATTGACTCGATGGGACTCAGGGATTTCTACAAGAAGCTGTCTTCAATTGAAGAGACAAATGACAACAGCGAGACTGTGTCGTACAACTCGAGTAATGATAAAGAAGCTGCAGTTGTGCAACTTGACCAAAACAAGAAGGAGATTGGATATTTATCTGCAACGTCGTTATGTCTTAATAGAATGTTGGGTGCCGGTGTTTTTTCGACTGGGTCTACGATTTTCATTTTGTCAGGGTCAGTCGGGACATCGTTACTCATGTGGGCTGCGGGTTCGATTATCGCCTTCAGTGGTTTGTGGGTGTACATGGAGTTTGGGTCTGCAATTCCTAGGAACGGGGGTGAAAAGAACTATCTTGAGTATATTTATACCAAACCGAAGTTCTTGATTACGGCGATGTATGCGTCGTATGCATTCTTTTTGGGTTGGGCCTCTGGTAACTCTATTGTTGTCGGTGAATATCTCTTGAATGCAGCTGATGTTGAAATTACCCAGTGGAATTCGAGAGCAATCGGTATCGGTGTGATCACCTTTGCATTTATAGTCAACGGAATCAACGTCAAATTTGGGTTATTCTTGGGTAACTTGTTAGGCTTGTTCAAAATTGTCATCGTTTTGTTGATTTCAGTCACCGGTTGGGTTGCGCTTGCAGGTGGTATCAAGACCAACGACTTCCAAGCCCCAGATAATTTCTCCAACCCCTTTGAAGGTAAATCGCCATCCGGGTTTGGAATTGTTAATGCATTGTATAATGTCATCTGGTCATACGTTGGTTACTCCAATATCAACTATGCTCTAGGTGAAGTGAAGAACCCTGTTAAAGTATTAAGAGTGGCGGCTCCTACAGCGTTTGTTTCCTTGGCAATCATCTATATGTTCGTCAATATTGCTTATTTTGCTGTGGTGCCAAAAGAAGAGATTGCAGACTCAGGAAGAATTTTGGCGGCTTCTTTCTTCAATAATGCATTTGGTAAGACCGCTGGAACAGCATCCTCCGTATTTGTTGCGTTATCCGCGTTAGGTAATGTTATGTCAGTTATCTTTTCACAAGGTAGAATTATTCAACAGTTGGGTAGAGAAGGTAGCTTACCGTTCTCTAGATTCTTTGCGACGCAAAAGCCTTTCAGATCTCCATTTGTCGGTTTAATGCAACATTGGATTGTTTGTATTGTGACTATTGTTGCACCACCTCCAGGTGATGCGTATAATTTTATCTTGAATTTGATCTCATACCCATTAAACGTGGTCAACACTACAGTTGCATTTGGTTTATTATACGTTTACTGGCAAAAACGCAAAGGTTTGGTTGAATGGAACCCCCCAATTAAAGCGTCGGTTCCAATCATTGCATTTTTTGCATTCTCATCATTGTATTTGATTGTTGCACCATACATTCCACCGACTGATGGACAATCTGTATACGAAGACTTGCCATACTGGATTCACCCAGTTGTCACCTGGGCTGTATTTGGAGTGGGTGCGGTATATTGGTTATTATGGGTTAAGGTTTTACCTTACTTTGGTGGCTATAAATTGATCGCAAAGGAAGTACTTGGCGAAGATGGATTCTGGAGGAATAAGTTTTATAAGATTTCGAAAGATGAAACTAACGACATTCTGAATGAGGATTTCAATGATGATATTGCAGTTAGATCTGGTTAATCGACTTTTTTATTTATAAGTATAGATTTTTTTAGAGAAGCATCACTTGGGTTATGTTTTGTATTATAACGCGGCATTAGAATAGAAATTAATAAATAATAAGATTATAAAATCGATGCATCTTTAAAAATGAGTTGTGTTTTTAATTTTAAAGATTTGTGTATAATGTATTTGTAGAATTAACAATTTTATGAGGTTTTCTCAAAAATTGTAATCATTGACCAAAAAGAAAAATATACTTTGCATTATGTTTACAATGTTTACGATGCTTCAGATAACATACACGGATACATATGTCTAGATCTATTCAGGATATTCTAAGCAACTGGACTTGTATTTACTCATTCTTTCTTATCAATATTCAACCACTCAAATTTGTTAAATCAACAATTACGCCTAGTTGTTGTAGCCAATACAATATGGCTTTGCTACGTATTTCTAGAAATCACATTTCGTATGCTAATAACTTTTATATTTCCTATTTACATTAATTTGCAAATATTTGCACTTAAATCTTATGTCTATTTTCCTTTGCAGTGTGCAATGGAGACCAGACACCTCTTACCGATTCATTGATCGACAAAACCTTGTGATTCCATTTGAATAATTTGTTACCACTCGCTTGTGAATGTTCATTGATCTTGTGGATTATTTCACTTGCAGGCAAATTGGCAACATTAACCTGATTGCTCTGGTCGTTGTTATAATGGAATACCAAATTTGGGTGTCCGTTTTGTTTGGTTACGTCAAAGAATATTTTCGATTTGGCCGAAGCCATGGAGTTTAGGGATCCCGACGCTAACAAATCACGAATACCACTCGATGATCCGCCGTGGTTACAGTATTGCACGGATATCTTATGGCATGGCAAGACGTAAGCCCCGACACCATTACGACTTATAGACACTTTAGGTATAGCTCTGATTGGCATATTATGATGATCGATTTACTTAATGGGGACTTATTCACGAATATGCCTAGTGAAAAAAATTGTTCACTGAATAGTTACAGACTAAGTTACACAAAACTCCAGCGAAAGATGAAATGCCACATCCAGACACCATACCATCTCAAACACCAATACCCCAAACATCCTAACATCAGAGTATCGGGCTCTGGGTAACCCATATATTTGGCATTTTCATAGACGGAAATTTTAGTCGCCCTGTACTTCCCATTTAGCGAGTATTTCGTTGTGGGTTATCGTTTTCGATTTTTCCCACGCGCTGGGCTTCCGTCTAAAAGACCACCGATATGGCCTGAATTCCCCCCTTCAATCCCATTTATTCATCAACACTTACATCTAAAAATTTTTTACTAGTTTCTCTCTAACCAACGATGAACTACAAGAACTACCAACAAGTTGTTTGTTTGAATACTAAACAACCAAAAATCGTCAAGAAGCCTAGGTCCATACGAAAACCTGTCTCCACCACCGGTAAAAAACGCACCAAAACTGGATGTCTTACATGCCGTAAGAGAAAGAAGAAGTGTGATGAAGAGAAGATCGACGGAAAGTGCCAGGCTTGCACCAGAAACTTCATGCAATGCTGCTGGCCAGCTCCTGCTACGGTCGTTGCTTTCCAGCCTACGCAGGCTCCAGAAATAGTCAATACTCCTATTTCGTCGCCAATCGCATCGCCAATAGGCGCTTACCCTAGTCCTAGATCGCCTATAGACGTGCACAGCGATGATGACGAAATCAAATCGTTGTCTTTAAATAACAGTAACTACAAACTTGTGAGTCGCAAGGAAAATCCTCACAATGTGCCGAAGTCTACGAATAATACCAAAGCGTCAATGGAGCAAGCGCAGATTTCCGCCGAACTGACATTCATAATCACCTCTATAGACAGTCATCATGAATTATGTCAAGTTTCGACGAACTAAACTAGGTTGTGTATATGCATATTATGGGTCAATAAAGGGTAAACAAATGGTGCTTTAACAAAACAATATGATTGTAGGCTAGTATTAGTTCTTGTAGCGAAAAGACAAAAAGATGAGTAATGCTACACTATTACTGTAAACAATAACTGAGAGCGAATTTGCGGCTATTTTACTCATGTGTCAGGAGTCTGCGAAGGAGTGAGTGAAGGGGGTCGCGACTGCCTCTGGTGACAGCTTCCAAGGACTTCAGGCGAAACATCCGGCGATGTCACCGCGCGGTCGCGTTTCGAACGGGCTACCTCCGGCAGGTGGAACTCTCGGAGCTTCCGAGTCTACCATCGGACACGGTGAAGCTTTGAGGAACGTTTGCCCGTCACGCTGAAATATAGCACAGATCCACAGATTAAGACGCGGTACGTAAAATTGCATGTGAAAATTACAATCTTTGGTTGGGTTCATTTTCACATGCAATTTATGTTTATTACTTCGATCTGGTAGTTGAGTTCGAAAAAAAGGTATCTATTAGTCCTACATTAGGCAGATAAATTGGTAGGATATAAGTGGGAAAATTTAAGCATATCCACACAGCCAGAATGTATAAATGTCAGATTAACCAGTGTAGAAAGAGACACAGAACTTGTAGATCAGCGACGAATCATGCGACCTTTACAAGGCAGATAAGGAACGATAGAACGGACCAACAAATGCATCTATGCATTGACAATAATAGACGCGCACTCGCAACGACAGACCGGGATACTTGGAGTGCAGTGATAGCACTGTATAGTTGGCTATAACAGTAGAAATTTCGTATTAATTGTGCAATAAAGCGTGGCGCTTCCTAATTGAATCGTAATGCAGATCTGGAATACTGCAAACATGCGGCAGAAATATGTGGCAGTTGACCGATTTGTAAACAATTTCTGTTGATCGAGGAGGATACGGAAGTAGCTTTGGTGGAAAAATTTTAGAACTGGATTACGGAAGTTATTGTGCCTCGACATGGAAGCATTATAAATAGTTGGCCAATTCCAAATGTGTTTTGGTGATTCCTGTTTGATTTTCCATTAAAGTTAACGTTATTATTTACGAAAGTTTAAAATGTCATCAGGAGATTTATACGGAAACTTCGACATTCACTTTGTTGAAGGAACAGACGAAGTGGACGAAGATGGTACATTGGTGATCAACAGGTTAAACAGAGAACAACTGAAATACCCGGAGTTCTTGCCAACCTGGGACCCAAGACAAGAGTACACACCATTAAAGTTTTTCAAGCACATGGACCCGGGTGCAAGAGCCGACAAGTCGCTTCCAAACTTATTTCCAAATAACTCGGATCATGTCCAGAAAAGAATCACACCAAAGATGGGAACCGAAGTCACAGGCATCCAATTGTCACAATTAGACGATAAGGGAAGGGATGAATTGGCATTGTTTGTAGCCCAAAGAGGTGTGGTTGTATTCAGAGATCAGGATTTCGCAACCAAAGGTCCAAAGTTTGCTACTGAATACGGTAGCCACTTCGGTCGTTTACACATACACCCAACATCGGGTGCTCCGAAGGGCCACCCAGAATTGCATATCACATACCGTCGTGCTGACCAAGGAGAGTTTGACCGTGTTTTCTCTACTAGATTAAACTCTATTGGATGGCACTCGGATTGTTCGTACGAATTACAGCCGCCAGGGACTACTTTCTTCACCGTTTTGCAAGGTCCAGACTCTGGTGGTGATACTATTTTTGCGGATGTTGTTGAAGCGTACAATCGTTTATCTTCGGCTTTCAAGAAGAGACTTGAAGGATTACACGTTTTGCACACCTCTGAAGAACAGGCATCCAATTCTCGTACCCAAGGTGGTGTCGAAAGAAGAAAGCCAGTCTCGAATATTCACCCATTAATTAGACAACACCCAGCCACCGGTGATAAATATATTTATTTGAACCGTCCATTCTCCAGAAGAATTGTTGAATTGAAGGAAGACGAATCTGACTACTTAATGAACTTCTTATATCATCATATTGAATCTGCTCATGATTTACAGTTAAGAGCTAAGTGGGAACCAAACTCCGTTGTTGTCTGGGATAACAGAAGAGTCGTTCATTCGGCTGTTATTGACTGGGATACACCTGTCTCAAGACATGCATTCAGAATAACTCCTCAAGCTGAAAGACCTGTGGAAGACTTGAGGGATTTAAACAAAAAAGAATACGATGTTGGTGATGTCGCCGACGCTTTAGACGAGATTTTACATTAAAATAGAAGGTTAGCTATGTATATGCTATAAAAATTGTAATCTAATATATAAAATATTTAAATTTGTTTGTAGTTACCAATGTTAATCGAATGAAAATACATACATTTTAATAAATAATAATTACAATAAATTTACCAGTAGATATATACATATATATTACAAGCAACGACTAAAATCAATATAAAATCAAATTTATAGAAATAAAACCACGAAACAGCGAGGATTAGAAATGTTGACTCAAGCATTATCTAAAAGATAATTTGTAGCTGCTTCTAAACTACCATTTTCCTTAGCTAATGCTTTAGCTGCAGTGTTTTCATCAAACCCCATACCAACTAATTCTTGAATAGCATCATTTTGGTTCGAGTCTAATTGAACAGATTGCGAATGTCCGCGTGCCGCGTGTGAGGTTGGTTCAGAGTTACCAAAACCCGCAAAAAGTTGTTCCCATTCATCATTTGTATTCTTATCAGATTGATGTGGTGCTTGATGATCGAATTGGGGATTAGAAGATTCGGTTTGATTCAAAGGCTCATTGGTGAAATCTTCTGAAAGTCCAAAGTCTTGATTTTGGCCATCGAATTCATCATTCAAGTTGTCATCAAGTTGAGCTGCTTCGAGATTATCAAATTCATCAGCAAATAAATCTCTTTCTTGGGTTTCAGGAGCCGTAGGCTCTAAATCATCAAATGCACTGTCAAAGTCATCTTTAGGAGCTCTATTAGCAACGTATGACTCCTTCTCCTGACCGGGTAAGTTATCCACTGCATCATCAAAATTATCATCCTGAGACTCATCATCAGACGAACTTTCATCGTAATCCAATTCTTTTATTGGAGGAAATTCATTGTCCATCGAAGGATTTGGTAAGACAGATGATTCTCTAGCAGCTTTTGGATTTCTCATGATAAATGTATCCGTATTTCCAGTTTCAAACTGTTTGTTGTGGGAACTATATTGATCCCTAGCATCATCAGCGTTCACTATTTCAAAAGACTCAACTCCAGATGACAATTTGTCACTAGAATCTTCCTGACTGACGCTTTTGTTTTCATTAGAGTTAACAACCGCTGTTCCTGCGGTATTAGGAGCAGTCATATTATCAATTGTATCACGGTCACTTATTTCATCAATATTATCATCACGTACAGATAGAGCCGCATTGTTTTGAACACTAGAGGTCAAGGAATCGGTTCTTTGGACTCCAACTAACATGCCTGGCATACCAACCATACCTGCACCAATACCGGCATTAGAACCCTCTGGGAATTGAAAATCTGAATTATTTGGTGAAGTTACAGGTGTTTCGTTTCCATCAGTATCGTCTGTCATTGCTGACGAGGGAGCAGTAGCATTGGTATTGTTTTCTTCAGTAGATTCATTAGTTGATAATCTTGGAAACCTATCGCTAAGCTCATCTGTTTGCTCCTCAGTAACACGGTCAGGTGCGTTTGGGAAAGTTGATGAGTTTTTGTCAACCGTTTGCAAATCGTCAACACCTGTTAAATCCACACTAGGTCTGTCTCTTACTTCATCAACCAAATCACTTACTTTGTATTTCGGAGTAAAGCTCTCGTGTTCGTTAACATTGTTGGTGTTATACGATTCTTGATGCTCATCCTTATTTGATGCTGGGGGTCTATCGGAGCTATGTTCCATGTTATGTCCAACTATTCCTGTAACACCAGCAATAGCGGTGCCAACACCGGCTCCTAAAGCCATTCCTTTAGCACTATCAAATAAACCCGATTTCTCTTTTAACGGTTGGAATTTTGACGTTTCTCCGTGTTTTTGTGTCAAATCTCTATTTTCATTCTCAGAGTTCCTTTGCTGTTGTTCTGCTCGATTGAATTCCTCTTGCAAAGCTTTGTTGTTAGTTTCCATTTCCAAAATCTTATTCTTCAATTCTTGATTTTGGACATGTGAAACCTGGACCTGCGACTTAGTAACAGATAACTTATTAGTTAATTGTTGAAGTTCGCTGGTACGTAATTCGGAATGTTTCTGAAGTTCAGCATTTTCTGCATTCAAATCACCTAATTTCTCCTTTAAAGATGAATTTTCCTTTTGCAAGCTTTCCATTGCAATCTGTCTTTCATTCAACTCAGTAGTTAAATTATTGAATTTTGCTTCTGAAATCGATGCCTCTGACCTTAATGCCTCTGTTTCTTCTTTCGCACCAGCCAAATTAGCTTCAACTTGATTAAATTGTTGGACTTCGCTTTCATATGACGATCTTAATGTTTTTAACTTATTACCGATATCCTGCTTCGTTGATAAAATTTTAGCTAACTCTTGTTCTGCTTTACTTTTCTTTTCATGTAATCCAGAAGTTTGAGTTGTTAAGGAATTTATTTGGTTAGAAAGGTTAGCAATGTCAGATGTAGCTTGTGATAACTGGCCTGAAATCTCAGGGTTAGCGTCTGCCAATAAATCATCATTTTGAGTCGGAATTTGCGTTGAACCGTCACGCGACATACCCATATCTTTATTGTTGTGCACCAGAACCGGTGGAGGTGATTGATACCCCGAAAACGACGAATGTTTCACAGGTGAAGACGCATCCATTGAAGACGCACCCACAGAATAAGTATTGTTCTTGACAGGAGGTGGAGGAACAGATCTTAAAGCCTCGTAATTGATATTTTTGCTCTCGGGAGCAGGTGGTGGTGGTGGTGGTGGTGACCGCAGCTTCGTTTCATCGCGGAAATCCTCGCCTAATAAATCTTCTTCTTTTTCCTCTTTTGAAGAGACGAAAGATTGTGGTTTATTTATTAAAGTCTGTCCAAAGGATGACGTTGGTTTAAAATATTGTGGCAAATTATTGCGGACTTTTGGCAAGTCCCCCGCATGATTTAAATCGCTACTTGAAGTTCGCCTCGCAATTGAACGATCAGCATTGATAGGGACAGCCGGTTTTGTAGGAGACGCATTAGAAGCTGCATTATTCACATTTGATCCGGGTCCAAATATGTCAACCAAATCATCCATAGCAGTCTTTTGTTTTTCAATAGGCTTTGGTTGTGGCATGTTCCTAGTTTCCAACTGCGACTGCGAGCTAGGTTCGCCATAGCTCTTAATCGATTCAATCAAAGCGTCAGGGACAATATTTGGTAATTTATCGCCCCCCAACCTTTTGTTAACCAAGAACAATGCTATAGAAAATTCTAATTTTGTGAAAATACCAGTATTTTGTATGTCAGCCAAATCCCAAACTGTTGCTAAGTCTTGTTGATTTAACTTCGAAGCCATTAAAATTGAAGCCACCTGTTCCGGAGACAACAAGCCCTTTCTAGATTTATCCAAATTATCAAATATAGAGTCATATTGCTGTTTCATAGTAGGCGTTAAGGTCCAACCATTAGGATCCTGATTGACTGATACATCTCTTTGTGGTGGTTGTGTTTGTTGTGCGAATTGCAGTGTACCACCAGAAGGAGGATGTCTAACAGTAGTTTGCTGAGAATTGATCGAGTTATAAGAAGCTTGACGGGTACCTGAAGCTTGCTGATTAGCGTCTGGACCTTGAACCGATTGCCAAACATGTTCAGATAAGAATGGTGGCAATTGTTTGATAACCCCACTTAATACGCCATGAATTAAATGCATGGCAATTACAAAACTAGGCATGTCCAACTTACCGCTGTTGTCCCTGTCCACTAAACTCCAAATTTGACCCAAGGCTGAGGTGGACAATTTTGCTTTCATGAAAATATCTCTTGCCTTATTTCCAGCCAATTCTCCTCTAGGTGTTCCAACAGTCTTAATGAATAGCTGACTAAACCTTTGGTAGTCAGCCAGTGAAATCGACGAGATCGGATCCTGCGGTTTCGATTGGACTGTCGCCGTATTCTGGGGCACAATAGCGCTGGGCTGCGATTGCATGAACGAACTATTGGTGGATTGTGGTTGTAACTGAGAGGGTGGCTGCGCTAAGTTCAAGTTAGCGAATTTCGGCAATGGACCTGGCTGATCACCCAATGTCGCCGTTGGATGTTGTCCCGATTGTGTGTAGCCTATTAATCTCATAGCATGGCAAAATCCGAACTGGGTTAAAAATCCCAAGTTGCTGTGATCAGCAATCTGCCAGATCTCCCCCAATATAGCCGGCGGTAACCCCGATTTCTCAAAAGTCGACCTGGCCTTCTCCCCAGTTATAATACCCGTACTCCCTGGATCTAACGATTTAAACAACTGAGAGTATAATTTCTTTTCCTCTGATGTAAGTCCCACTTTAAACGTAGGTGTAGCTAAATGTTCCGTTAGTATTGTCCATTTCCTTTGAAGCCGCAGGCCGAATCATCCTAAGAAACTTACGCAGAGAAACACTCATGTTGAATATTTTACTCAATCAATGTCAATAATTCCTATTAAGATCAATTTATAATTTAAAATTGAAACTAGCTGATCTACTTTAAAAGTAGTACCATGTAATTCCTTCAAAGCTATTTAGTAGTCGATTACAGGAGCAATTACGTACATTCGCACGACTTTTATGGAATCATAGCCAAATGCACTCCTATTTGTGACAAAACGGGTGGTTTTGGGGTATTACAAGAGCAGTACAACGTCTTAGATCTAATTATTATACGACATACGGTGATATATCGCTTTCGATGCCCATAGTTGATATATATAAGACCGTGCTCTGTGATGGGACCGAAAGGCTGTTAATTTGTTGCTTGACAGTGGCAGAAGTATCACGACATTTGTAGGATTTTTTGCAAATAATGTCGGACAATGTCGCAGAGATTTTTTCATGTCGATGAGATAGATTTTTTTCTACACTTAATGTGAAAAATTTCATTGGTATTAGAGTTTTTAGTAGATATAGCACCACTATCGCTCTTTTAATTTCATATATAATATAAATCAGCAATGAACAGAGGCAGAGGTGGATTTAGAGGTGGCCGTGGTGGCAGAACCGGGCCATCTCAATTTCAACAAGGACCACCAGATACCGTTTTAGAAATGGGTAGTTTTATGCAATCGTGTGAGGAAGATATTGTTTGTCGTTCCATAAATGTGAAAATTCCATATTTCAATGCGCCAATCTACTTAGAGAACAAGACGCAAGTGGGTAAAGTTGATGAAATTTTGGGACCTGTTAACGAAGTTTTTTTCACTATCAAACCAACTGAGGGGGTTAAGGCCGATTCGTTCAAGGACGGGGACAAGTTCTACATAAGTCCAGATAAGCTATTACCGTTAGAAAGATTTTTACCTAAGCCAAAGGAGTTTGGAACCAAGCCGAAGAAGAAGTCAGCCGGTGGCGGAGGCCGCGGAGGCTTCGGTGGCCGTGGTGGGGCAAGAGGAGGCCGTGGTGGATTCGGAGGCCGTGGTGGTAGCCGTGGTGGATTCAGTGACCGTGGAGGCCGTGGAGGATTTGGAGGCCGCGGTGGTGGCCGCGGTGGCTTCAGTGACCGTGGAGGACGTGGAGGCCGTGGTGGATTCGGAGACCGTGGTGGACGTGGTGGTAGAGGTGGCCGTTACTAGGCCGCTCGAGGTAGAATATTCAATCATAAAATCACCAGATTTGAAAGCTCACTAATCATAACTCACTGAAAATTTTGTCAGAAGTAACGTAACCCAGAATATGTTGGCATGCATGCTAAATCATTTATGATTATCAGTATAAACTTGAAGCGCTTTTTGTTATTTTCTTCTATTTATATTCAATCTCAGATATATTATTACACAATTGCTAGTTTAAACATATTATATTGCCTTAATAAGATACATCTTTAAGCCTATCTGGCTGTTGTAAGCCTTTATCGAATCTATTTACACGAGCTTCACAACCTTTGTCTTCTTCCTGAGTTTGTTCTGTTGTAGGTCGGTTTCTTCATCTAAAGCTGCAGTGGCACCTTTGGTGTCTTCTTTGACTAATCCACAACTCTGCAATATTTCAAATCTAATTTCCTTATATCCGTGTCTGACGGGAACAAACTTATTTGTTTGTGCGTTGTTAAATAACAATTTTGGTAAAGTTACAAGGTTAGAAATATTCGAATCCTGTATCATAGTCGTAAAATACTCTATGACCTTCTTGTTACTTTGTTTCATCATTGAAACATTATTTAGTCTATCGTCTATGCTTTGAAATTTACTGTTATGTTTCGAGCTAACCACCTTCTTTGGCAGGAAGTTTTGAATGATTTCGTCCACTTTCGTAAAAACAAGATCGAACGAGATACCTTCGCTTATCAAAAAGTCGATAATATGTAAGTCTTCCTTTTGAAAGCCTTTAACACTGTCCACTAATACAAAAATTCTTCTCAATGCTTGACCTTTGCTTATATAGTCCGTGATAATTTCTCCCTGAGTCTCTTCCCCAAACTCACCGTAACCCGGGCTGTCCATGATTCTTAACTTATTGCCTATATTGAAACTGTTGAGTGTCCTAGTATATCCAGCCCTCTTCGAAACAAATGCATGCTCCGTAGTTAATTTTGAGGACTTGTTTTCCTCTCTGTTGACCAAAAGGTTATTAACCAACGAGGATTTTCCCACGTTCGTGTGTCCTAGTAATAGCACCTCCGGCAATGGCTTGAGATGTTCCGGTTGGATCCGAAATGTTTTTTTGGAATTCAATTGCGTTTGATGATATTCTGTTTTTCTATATGGTTCAACTTTGGACAACTTCGCCGTTTTCTCTTGTTGTAATCTTTTATATTTTACATAAGGTATTTCATCGTACTTATCCAACGTCCATTCAAGCTTGAAGCTAGAGTTATTAAAGAGTGCCTGCGTGTCAGACATTTGTCTTCTCGTAGGTTTTGGATATTCTTTATATCTGAAATGATCAGTTAATTGATTTGGGGTTATAGCGAGCTTCGTAACATCCTTTAACGGAATTTCTGATGGCTTTAATCCATTGATATTGCATTTTTGCGATGGTCTTTCGTCTTTGTTTCTGATATCAATTTTATTTAAAGAAGAAACAAGATAGTCTATGGATGCTCTCCTTTTGAATATAAGGGGTTTATGCCATCTAATGCACCTTTTCAGAGCAATCCCAAATTTTAACTTCATTTAATAGCGTATTCATATTAGAGAGACACACAGTATGTAAATTTCTCTGAATCAATATCTACATTATGTTCCCTGCATGTAATATCCCAAAAATGTTTTTGAATACATTAGAGTTAGTGATGTGAATAACATCTTTATACACCCAGAGCGAACGTATAGAACGATTAGATGATCTCTCAAAATGACGCCTATACGAAAAATCGTTCTTTTAAGTAAGTTTTTCACTAGCTGAAGAATGCAAGTCTCTAAATAATATCAAATCAAATCGAAAACATTAACACATCTCAGTTTTTATCATATCCCTTATACTCGCTGCATACCTTGGCTTTGCACTGATTCATTTACGTAATGATAAATTAATACATTTCTTGACATTCTTTATCCTTACAATTGAATTCTACTTTATTTTCGTCACAAATAGGAACGAATTGAAGATATTGCGATATATTACCTTTCTGATTTGTACCGTGGGTGCCAGTGTTGGACTGGAGATTGTACAACATATTGTGAACCCGAGTCGGGTATTTGACATCAATGATATCATCTGTAATTTTTCGGGAAGCTTGATTGGTTTGGGTGTAAGTTCAGGGTATCTGATATGGGCAGTTAAAAACAAACGACCTAAAAAGCAAAGTTACGGGATGGTGAACCGTCAATCTCGCGCTGTGACTGTAAATGAAGACATGCTTCCAGATGAAGAGGAATATGTTAGAATAGAACTTAAGGACGCGGCTGAACAAGTATGAAACACATGAGTCGTATTCACTTTTATTTTCGCTATAACAGCAAGTTCATTGGGAAAGATATGTGTTATATTCATCATATTCACGCTGAAAACTACTAGTCATGCCATGCCGTAAGAATTATTCGCCTGTAATTGATTTCTGATTCGCTGTTATAGACTCAATTGTCGGCACGCAACTTATTCGGCTAACTTTGAAAGTTTGACTTTGACACCGAATGCGTTGAATTTGGCTACATCAGAAGATGATTATGGGCTTTAAATACTATTAATCAGGTACATCTAAGATTAATGAGATCGGAAAATAGAACATAATTTATGAAATACGGTCACCTCACGTCCGAGGTTTACACAGAGTTAGACTCATAATTATAATTATACCTCAGATGACATTAACTCTATATATCCATTTATATTAATATATGGTGTCGAATTGACATTTCAAGTACGAAGTCTTATAGAATGGTTGGGATGTACTGTACATAATGCGAAGAACAAAAAACAAACAATCGAGCCTGGCGATAATGAAAAAAAATCTATCACCGTGTTATAATCTGCGGCTTGTGCCATTAATTACTTTATACAAAAAGGCATTTAGAGAACGTAATAATTCATTTCGGGTATTTTCTGCGTTAAAATTTTTGAACAAGGAAATTAGTTCGACAAAGGAGAATTGAATTCAATGTTGCTGAGTTTAACTTCGGTTTCAATTGAGCCAAGCAGCAATGATGAAAACAAGATTGGTATGAAGTACAATTCCAAGAGGATATCTCTTCCTAGATTTGCAAGTAGTGGAGCTGGGATAGGTGAAGGTAATGCTGAAGAGATAAACGCTACTAATAAAGAAAATATTCCTAATGGTGATGACATACCAACAGAATTGAGGGAAAATGAAGATCCTGAAGAAATTTATAGAATAGTATCTGGCAATCCTAATGTACCTAAAGGAAATAATAATACGCACTCACCACTTAATAGCAAAAAGAACCGGGTGGCGTATTTCAATGATTCGCCTAAGGTTGTTGGTAATTCTTGGTCGTTTCTTAGTGGAAACGAGGACAAACAAGAGCGAAGGTATGAAAACTACGAAGAGGAGGATAGGGCTATGACCCAATATACAAGCGAGGGTGACAGTGCATATCCTGAGGATGAATTGCGAACAAACGACGATGTGAGTCCCGGACGAACTGACCCTGAACAATTCGACCCAGACCAAGCAGATACTACACAACCAAGCAACACAAAAACAACTCCTTCGCAACCACATCCTACAAGAGGTCAGTCTTTTTCGAATTTTTTGCCAGCTAAATTCGGTGGTCGTTCGAATCAGAATACTGGTGACGACAATAAACTAAAATCAAAACGGAAGTTTCAATTTTTTAGTCGTAAAAATAAAAACAAAGAACGTGAATCTAGGAAAAATACGGCTGTAGCAGCTTTAGATGATGAGGATGCTGATCGTGCTACTGGCGAAAGAGCACAACTCTTAGTTGGAACATTATTGATTGGGTCCCCGGCCATTAATTTACTTGCGTCCTGTTTGCTAGAGGATGAGAAAGGTATATCAAGATCACCACTCTTATTAACGTTAATTGGTTTTAAAATCACTGATATTTCACTGACCATCAACACTAAGAATAGAAAATTTAGAATTGACTTGGAATATGGTGTTGGACCTCAAAGATTAAAATGGTCAGTTGAGAGGAATGCCAAAGATTTATTGTATTTGCACTCTAGGTTCAAATTTGATAGTTGGAGGAAAGAGGTAGTCCGTAGTAAGAATTCTGAGTTACCAAAATATCCAATACCGCCGCTCAGAACTCGTAACATAGACCCAAACCGCACAAAACCAACCCACAACCATCTCAATCCAGGAAGAAGTAGTATTGAAGCAAACGAAGAATTGGAATCGTATAATACACATGATAATGCATCCATAGTGACAGGAAGAAGCTTAGGAGATCGCCTTAGTCATTTGAGAGCTCATATAAGTAATATTTCATCCATATCTTCGGACTTACAATCTCCGGAACAGTTGAGAACAAAAATCATTAAAAATCAAGATTATATAAACCAAGTGACAAATTACCTAAATGAATTAATTAAATTAGTGGCTCTAAAACCCCAATCTAATAAATTGTTTCAATTTTTCGAGATTTCTCCCATATCTTCTTTATTAAGCTATGAGACAGATTTCCTCGGTAAACAAGGTGTTATTCACATTGGTGGTACAACAAAATCTCAAGGTTGGAGGGTTGGCCATTTTAAGGCCAATGATTTAAAAGGAATGATCGATAGACGCTCTGAAAAATGGCTCTTGGTTAGAGGTTCATACATTATGTATGTCGCAGACATTAACGCTACTTCTCCATTGGAGGTATTTTTAGTTGACAGGAAATTTAAAATTCATTATCACGGTGATGATGATAAGTCTTACCTTCTTGCAAAGGATGATGAAGAATCAGATTATGATGACTCTTCTTTGATTCAAAATGTATTAGCACGTACAGATGAAGCTCACTCGAGTGATGCGCATAAGAAAGTTTTTAAACATTTAAATATTGTATTGCAAAATGGTGAGAGAAAATTAGTTTTGATTCCGAAGTCCCAAAAAGAGAAAAAGCTTTGGATCAAATCATTGACAGATATGAAAGCATCAACAATATGGTCAGAACCCCATAGATTTGATTCATTTGCTCCAGTCAGAACGAACTGTTTCGCACAGTGGTTTGTTGATGGAAGGGATTATTTCTGGGCCGTTTCTTCGGCATTAGAAATGGCCAAAGATGTTATTTTTATCCATGACTGGTGGTTGTCTCCGGAGCTATATTTGCGTCGACCAGCAAATGGGAATCAACAATGGAGAATAGATAGAATATTGCAAAGAAAAGCACAACAGGGGGTTAAGATTTTTATAATTGTCTATCGTAACGTTGGAAGCACGGTATCAACCGATTCATTATACACCAAGCATTCACTTCTTTCCTTGAACGAAGAGAATATTCATGTGATTAGATCCCCAAATCAATTACTTCAAAACACTTATTTTTGGGCTCACCATGAAAAGTTGTGCATAGTGGATCAGACTGTTGCATTTTTAGGTGGGATAGATTTATGTTATGGAAGATTTGATACTCCAGATCATGTTTTGGTCGACGATTCCAAGATGGATTATAATTCTTTAGATGCAGATTTCGCTGTAACACAAGAAGAATTCATTAGGTTCCAAACCTTCCCCGGTAAAGATTATTCTAACCCTAGGGTAAAAGATTTCACAGAGTTAGACAAGCCATATGAATCAATGTACGATAGAAATACAGTACCACGAATGCCATGGCATGATGTTCACATGGTCACTTCAGGAAAAGTCGCAAGAGACTTATCGAGACATTTTGTTCAAAGGTGGAATTATTTAATAAGACAAAAAAGACCAAGTAGATTTACCCCATTACTTACACCACCGCTGGATTTCTCTGATGAAGATGCAGTCAAGATGGGCTTGGATGGAACTTGCGAAGTCCAATTGTTAAGATCTTCTGGAAATTGGTCATTAGGATTAAAGGAACATGAACAAAGTATTCAAAATGCATATTTGAAATTAATTGAAACGTCTGAACATTTTGTTTATATCGAGAACCAATTTTTTGTAACGTCTTGTGTTATTGATGGAAATGAAATTCAAAACAGAATTGGGGATGCATTAGTTGATAGAATTATTAGAGCACATAATGAGCGTACCAACTGGAGGGCTATAATTGTGATTCCATTAATGCCTGGGTTTGAATCCCAGGTCGACGAGCCAGATGGGTCGTCCGTGAGAGTCATAATGCAATGTCAATATAGGTCAATTTCTAGGCAGCCAACTTCAATTTTTGCTAAGTTAAGAAGATATGGAATTGATCCGGATGATTATATTCAATTCTTTTCTCTTAGAAAGTGGGGCATAATAGGGCCTGATAGAACTTTGGTGACTGAACAGTTGTATATTCATGCTAAGACTATGATTGTGGATGATAGAGCAGCTATAATTGGTAGTGCTAATATTAACGAGAGATCCATGAGAGGATCCAGAGATTCAGAGGTTGCTGCGATTATCAGAGATAAAGAAACTGTCAAAAGTAGAATGAATGGGACCGAATACTTAGCAGGTAAATTCTCATATAGTTTAAGGATGAGATTAATGAGAGAACACCTTGGTGTGAGTGTGGATATTCTTGATATCGTGGAAAGAAGATTTAAAAGATTTGAGGAATTTGCTCAAACTCCTGACGGCTTAAAGGCAGCAACTAGTAAGTTTATAAATAAAGAAAATACTATATTATCTGCAATGGTCGAACTTGCTTCCAGAGATATACTTGACGAGGCTAAAGGTACTTATAGATGGCATAACTATCAAAAGGCACATAGAATCGGTGAATCGATTGACGAAGTTCCATTTGATGTTGATGAAGAACAGAGGGAACATAATATTCCTTCTCCAATGTCACTAACAATCTCTTTTAGTAATAGAACGGGAACACACGAAGCAAACAAAGGTATCAGAGATAATAAGAAACACTCTTATGATGCTAGGGTGCAACATAATGAGAATCATAAAAGGGATGTTTTTGGGGAAGGCCCCGATAAATATAAGACTAAACTAGCAAAAAGGGCTAGATTGAACAGTACTCGGTTCTTAAAAGAGCTTGCAAGCAAAGCTATGGAAGAAAATCCTGTAGGTATATTTCTACCTGATAGTGACGTTGTCAAAGATTTCTTAGAATCAGATGATTGTGAAATGATTGACGAGATGGACGAAGAATCAGAAAATATTGTTTCAGAAAGAAATAGAGAAAGGTGGCAATTATTAAAGAAAATTTCGTATTTGCAACGTGTTGCGGCAAGAACAAAAGAACAGACGGATGAAGAATCGAAGAGACGTGTTGCATCAGGTATGGAACCATTAAACTCGGATCCTTTACCACAAAGCCTGCCACAAGATAACAAAATCCCTGAACCTATTGATGGCGTGGAAAACTCAAACCATAAGATTGTATCTTCCCTCGACCCCACTAATCATAAATCACCAATAAATGCCTGCGATAGAAAATCGTTCGAACCAGTGCCAGTCGATACCTATTCGGATGATATTCCTATTGTCTCGCTAGATGAGGAAGGCGTCCGCCAAACTGTTCAAATCGTGAATTCCAAGGGTATCGAAAACTTTAGTACATTCGTAGACCCATATGGTTTTGAAGATCCGCTAGATGAAGAATTTTATGAGGATATGTGGTACGAACATGCAAGAAGAAATACTGAAATTTTCAGAATGATATTCCACACTCAACCCGATAATGAAGTTACGTCTTGGAAGGAATATAAACAACACTCCAAGTTACAACGTGCATTTTTCCTTTCTCAGCAACATGAAGCCAAGTTGAGAAAACAGAATAAATACTCTAATGGTGGGCTGGATGATATAAGCTTTCTAGATAGCGAAGTGGATAACGATGATACCGAATACCGTAAAAGCAATACGGATAAGAGGAATAGTCAAGCTACTATAAACGTTAAAAAATTGGAAGATGTTGGTCTTTTGGGAGAAGTACCTCTGTCGCTGAAGAGTAAATCGACAGCAATGAACTCGAACACAAATAACGAGACAAGATCCAAGTTTAGACGTAACAATACCAAAAACAATATAATCAATGAACTAAACGAAGACGAAAGTGATACCTTTGAAGATGCAGAAGAACATATGGATTACGACGAGGAATATGATTCTAAGAGTCCTGAATTAAGAAATGTTGGAACGAATTCAAATTTAATGCAACCACCAAATGGTGGTATTCCCCAATTAAACGACAATGGAGAGACATTCGTGGAGAATGATAGATTCGAAGATTATTCACATCAAAATAAAACGAGACGAAGAAGAAAGACATTCAGTGCTAGAAGAAGAGCTATATTGGGGGACAGAATATTTGAAAGGGATACTGCCGAAAGAATATTAAAGGAAATCCAAGGCCATTTGGTGGCTTTCCCGACAGATTGGTTGATGAGAGAGTTAGAGGGCGGAAATTGGTTCTACAACACAGATAGAATACCTCCGATCGATATTTATGACTGATGCATACCACCCGCTATTTATTTGCTATATTTCAGTTTAGTCTGATATTTATTTATTCTTTATTATATATTTGGATACATATATACATTTTGGTATGTGTCTGTCACGTGTCAATATCGAGTCTCTTGACAGATATGTAAGTAAACGAAGAAAGAGTAATTATAGTTCATTGCTATATCAATTCATCATATTATGTTTCTTGAACTCCTTTCGTATGTTGGCTTAATTGTGGGATTTGTATTCCTTGTGTTAGCAATTGCATCGGGGTTATATTATATTTCAGAATTAGTTGAAGAACATTCAGAACCCACCAAAAGATTCTTGACGAGATTGATATACGTAATAATAGGTGTATTTGTATTGTTGTTAATCTTTGACAAATTTCCTTTCAAATTGACAGTATTTTCAATCTTCTCCTATTATGTTTATTTGCAGAATTTACATAAGTTCCCTTATGTTCAATTGACTTCACCAATTTTCCTTGCATCATGTGTCCTAGTTATATTGAATCATTTCTTATGGTTCGATCACTTCCATAATCCGTACATTCCACCTTTAGAGATTCGTTTGAAGCCTGATTACGAACCACCACATATTCCATCGTTTGTGGAGGTTTGCTCATTTTTTGGGTTGTGTGTCTGGCTTGTTCCGTTTGCGTTGTTCGTAAGCTTAAGTGCTCATGATAATTTATTGCCACATCATATGGATGCAGTTTATTCAAAAGATAAGAAGAAAAATAACGGTTTGGCAAAAGTTCTTGTTGCAAACTTAAGAGAATACGTTTACTCGATCAGTCGAAGATTAGGTTACGAATTAGACTCTAATCACGGTACTATTGTATAATTATTAGACGATTTATTATAGAAAACATATCGATTATTTCTGGTGTCACCATAAGATGCATAAATTATTTATATAGGTAAATTCGTTGTAAAATAAGAGACTAATTGATCAAGAATTCTTTCACTGGTTCACCTATGTGATCCAAACTTAAAAGAAACGTATCGTGCCCAAAGTTGCTTATATCAGTGCCCAATTCAAAGTATCTGATATCACCTCCGTTATTTACGTCAGTTAATACATTAGCAATTTCACGTTGCTGCCAAACTGGAAATAGTATATCGGATTCGACCCCAATAACTAACACGTCTTTGTGAGCAATTTTGCTAATTCCCTTCCGCAAATCGTTTAATGATTCTTCAGGGGTTGTGGTTGCGGACTGTTTCTTTTCTTGGTATGGCACTTTAGGTATGGAAGTGCCAGTTGTGTCGGACTCTGATTTCACCGCACGGTAATTTTGTTCGGTTAATTCTCTTTGCTTATGGGCCCTCGCTCTATTTGTATGACTCAAGTCAAATAAGTCCATAGCTTTCAGAATATACAATAAAGAATTTGCGTCATATTCTAAGCAAAACTTCTCTCCAGCATGATCAAGATATGTTTCTACCAAAAAGTCGGCGCATAAAGCTGCTGGTTTGGAGTCATCTGCTCTGTTCCGTCCAAATCTATATTCCCATTCAGGGCCTGAACGATATGTAACAGTGGCAATTTCTCTAGCCAACTTCATGCCTATATGAGGCGGAACCTTTTCATAATAGAAGCCTCTATTCCAGTTTGGATCACTCATAAGCACCTGTCTTTGTGTATGGCGTAATGCTATGGAATAGGGATGTGATCTAGCACAACCACTAATGGATACAATTTTATTAACTTCATCCGGAAATTCCCAGGCATACGCTAAGGATTGCATACCACCCATTGAAGCACCAATAGATGCAAATAGTTTCTCAATTCCAAGTTCGTTGTATATTAAACCTCTTTGTGCACGTACCATATCGTTTACGGTTACAATCGGGAAACGTGTGCCATAGTAATCATTATTTGCTGGGTCTTTCGATGATGGACCGGTGGATCCGTAACAACCACCCAACACATTAGTACAAATTACGAAGTATTTTTCAGTATCCAAGTATTTTCCTGGGCCAATGAAGTTTTCCCACCACCCGGGCTTGGTATTATCCGGCTGTGACTTAGCGTGAGACGAGGCCGACAACCCCGTGTGGACCAATATAGCATTGCTCTTATCTTCGTTCAACTTTCCCCATGTCTCATATGCTATTTCATATTCTGGTAAATAGCCGCCATTATCGAAAAAAATTGGCTCATTAGATTTGTAAATCTTAAATCCGGTAAGCACCTTCGAGTAGGACGGCTCCGGACCTCCTTGTAAAGAATTAAGACTTCCATCACTACATGACGTATTTGAACTAAGAAGTTCCGTTTTTTTCTCCAATTTATCAAGACAAGGGAACGATAATTGGGGATTTGATCCTTGAAGTTTTTTTGAAGTTGATGCTGGCGCATGGCTCGCTAGTGCTGTTGAAAAGTTATTAGCAAGCATACACTCTATCCTCTTGATACGTCGCGTCCCCTTCAATAATCTGGAAATTGATCTCATGTTCAGCACCATGTCTTCTGTTAACTATAGGTCAATTGTCGGCAAAAGTATGACAAATCTATTAAAAATTACCAATGCTGTCTCATTAACCGATTTGGCTGTAACTGATTGGAAAATAAAGTCGTTATCATTTCACGTGATATATGAGTTTAAACATCAGAAATCGCTTTCAAATGATTTGATGGCCATTGCTTCACCAAGACCATGCAACTATGCATATGGTATATCGTTGTTGCATTATATCCTGCAATTTACTTTGCTTCAATTCCATGGTATTTTCTTCTTTATCAATTTCTGGATAAAATATCAAGAAGCCCACTAATAATATTCTTGAACCAGAATTTCATTGTACGATATGGTTACTTTTTATTTACTGCAGCATATTTCAGTCAAGCTGTGTCATACACATCTTCTGAAATGTGTATTTCGCGTTCAACACTTTTGAGGTCTTTGAAAAATTATAGTATCTACAGCGTTTGTACTGTCATCATACTTGGCTGGTTTTTTGGACCTCTGATCTACGAGAGGATCAATGTATCTACTGGTGGGTACTGTAACACCGAATCGCCAGATAACGGTCATACGGGACAAGTCAAATGCACCAGAATCCCAGGCGCGAAGTGGGTAGATGGATTTGATGCGTCTGGACATATTTACATATTACTGACTATGTGTTTGTTTCTATGGAAAGTATTTTTAGAAAATATCAGATTGCGTCACTCTTCCGAAATGTTCAAAGGATACACCGGTCTTGTAAAGTATGGGTTGGGTGTTGATTTGGACGTTGAATCTAACCATAGAGCAGACGAACGAGAATATACCATCGTGACAAAATATTCCAATGTGTTTCGCGTTGTGTGTCTTTCATTTTCCGTGTTTTTAATAGGTTTATGGTCAATGATGTTTGTCGTTACATGCGTATTTTATCATACACTAAATGAAAAATTAATACTGCTAATTGTCGCTATTGCAATCTTTCTTTTGATACTGTTCTTGAAATATAACAGGGTCAATAGTCGAGTGGACGCCTAGTCAGCGTGTCATTGGTCATGTAAAGAGTAAACAAAAGTTTTTGTATCTTTTGCGTTATTAGTGCTGTTGATCTTTTTGAGAATGTGAGTGTCTATCAACAGCGATAAGAGCAAAAATTACATAAACTCCAGATCGGATCAGTTTTGTTTTAGATAATAATAATTTATTATTCATCGTAAATTTTTTTAATATTGTAATCATGGAACAGCTTCATTTGAATTTAGACAATATTCATTGCCGTGATTGCGAAGAAAAAGTTCGCACTACATTTAATAAGTATATTAAAACTATACGATTAAACAAGAAATGGACCGGACAGGATGATATTCCACATAAGAATGATAATACAGTTTACATATATATTACCTGTGGAGAAGTAGACTTATATCATAAACAACTAGATGGTTCATTAGAATCAATTATTCGTGATTCTCTTGATAGAACCACGAAGCATTTGTCGAAGACAGGGTTCGATGTTTTATCTTGGGAGTTCTATACGAATGGCGAATTAGAATTAACATCCGAGAACGGACAATCACATTCGGTCGGAAATGATGATATTGATATTAATGCAAATAATTGGTTTTACGATGTGTTTGATATCTGGTCCAAATACAAAGGACATAGACAAATTGGGAATCATAAAGTACTGTACCAAATGTTTCGAAGAGAAAAACTTGAAAAATAGATCGAACATATCTCGCTCGAAATCATCAGAATTACCACTGACAAACGACTCAATTGAAACAGTTGTTGATAAATCTATCAAGGAATTTCTTGTAGTATTTTCAATTTCAGGCATGAGTTGTGCCTCATGCGTTGTTTCAATTTCTGAAACCATTAGCAACTTTTGGCGAATCAGGTAAAGGTGTTAATGATGATGTATCCGAGCTGAATTATTCGGTCAACTTGCATCTGCATACTGCCGTTATTATTCCTAATAAACAAATTATCAATAGACTTATTAATGACATTAAGGACAATGGTTTTGATTGTAGATTATTGGAAGTATTATCTGTGGAAAGGTCTATTAATGTTAAAATAACAGCAGCTCTTGGTGTAGTTACATGTGCTGCTTGTGCAACTTCAATACTGACGGCAGTTGATGAATTACCATTTGTATTGGAGTGCGACATTAACGTTGTTACCAAAACAGGTCAATTTGTAATGGAGGAGCCTATCACTAAAGATATCAACAATTTAGAGAAATTGAAAGAGACAATTGAAAACTGTGGTTTTGATTTTGAGTTAATGAGTAATTCTAAAATTAACTATACTCTGGGAAAGAAAAAAGCAAGATCCATTCATGTAAATGTTATGGGAATGTTTTGCGGGCATTGTCCTGAGGTAGTAACAAACTATCTATCGAGTTATAGTGAGGCAGTAATAATAGATGATCCTATTACTTTAAAACATCCGTATATTAAATTCACCTATATACCCAACAAGGAGAAAAATTTGAGTATAAGAAGGTTTCTTTTTGAATTAAATCATTTAGAGCTAAGTAACTCTGATTTAGGATATCTGATAAACAGTGAGAAAGATGGCATTTTTGATTGTGAGTTGGTAGAACCAGTCTCCGTTGCAATAGCTGTGTTTGTTATCGCATGTCCGTGTGGTATTGGTTTGGCTGCACCTACGGCACTTTTTGTCGGTTCTGGTTTGGCTGCAAATCATGGTATTCTAGCAAAAGGTGGAGGTTTAGCATTCCAGGATGGTGCTAATATAAGTACTATTTGTTTTGATAAAACAGGTACACTAACGTATGGTAAATTGAAGGTTACAGACTACGCATTTATAATGAAGAATATCGGTAATTCTAATGTTGATCAAATTATTAGACATTTTAGTTTACAATTTGCCAGGGATTTGGAAGTCGCATCAAAACATCCATTAGCAAAATCAGTCAAAGCTTTTGTTGACAACCTAGATTTAAAAAATATAATATCCTGCCATCGCCAAATAAGATCCCTCAAGTGGAAAATGTTCCAGGAAAGGATCTTAGAGGACTTGTTATACTTGATTCCCTAGAAAATGGGAGTATTTGGCATAAATATAAACCGACTGAAGTCATATTGGGTAATGAAGCAATGCTTGATGATTGTAATGTAAAGATAACTAATGATGAACAAAAGCTCTTGAAGAAATGGAAGCTGGAATGTAAATCAGTTGTTATAGTGGCTATAAAAAGTTCTATACTTTTTAAGGATGAGAGACTTCATTTAACACTTGTTATGGCATGTCGCGATCAAGTTAGATCTGAAACGAAGACAGTGATTGATTATCTTCAAAAGAAGCAACATATTGAATGCTATATGATTACAGACGATAACAAATTAACAGCAGAGGCCATTGGAAGAGAGATTAATATTTCTCCAGAAAATATCATTAGTGAGGTATTGCCAGATGAAAAACAAGAGCATATTAAGCGTCTTCAAAAGACAAAAGATAACATTGTTGCAATGGTCGGTGATGGGATTAATGACTCTCCTGCGCTTGCAAAGGCTAACGTTGGGATTGCATTGTCATCGGGCGCTGATTTGGCAGTAACATCAAGTGATTTTATTTTATTAAATAAATCACACATATTAGTAACTTTGATCGATTTGTCACAAGTAGTTTTCAGACGGGTAAAGTTTAATTTTGCCTGGAGTTTAGTGTATAACATGATTGGTATACCAATTGCGGCCGGCGTGATATATCCGTATAATAATTCTAGACTAAATCCAGTATGGGCTAGTGCTGCGATGGCTGTATCTTCCGTTAGCGTGGTGATGAGTAGTTTAGCTCTAAAGTTGTACAGACCAAAAATTAAAGTTGAGAAAATTATTGAAATGGATGAAAATACCCAAGACGATGCACCACCATGTGAAACGGTACCCTGAACTTCGTATATAATCAAATTTAAGAAATAAATAATTCAAGAGGAAAAAAAAACTAATAAAAATACCGTAATACCATAGCCATTAATTCGTTATATAGTTATTCAAGCGACACCGACTTGCGTAACTTTCTCTTGAGAATCGAATACGATTCTATCAAATTTCACAATCATCACGGTAACGTTATCGGTTGTAGAGTTATCCATGGCCAACTGACAGAGCATTTTTGCTGCGAATTGTGGATCATCCCCTTCTTTTTTAAAAATATCCGCCACGAACTGACAGGCTTTTAAGTCAGATATAACGTCCCATACGCCATCACATGCCAATATCATAAATTCGTCCTCATTGCTTATTTCAGTCGCCGTGGTGAACGGATTTCCTATCACCAAATCTTTCATGTACGAGTCACCTAACGATCTTGTAACCGCCAATACACCGTTCACTCTATTCTTCATTATCAACCCACCAGAATCTCTAACTCTATTTATTTCATTAGAATCAGTAGCCTTATGATCGTATGTCAAGCGGTATGACTTCCCTTTGCGATACAATACGATACGCAGGTCACCAACATTTGAGGTATATAGCATTCTTTTGTGGTTTGGCGCAGGCATAAAATCAAATCGTGTATTATTTTCAGATTGGGTAGAGAATTCTGTTGAATCCTTTGAATCGTCTGTTTCCCATCTGAGTACAGCAACTGCAGCAGTACATCCAGATGATCCATTTCTTTCTTTTTCTATAATTTCGTCTGCCTTGGTAAAGGTCGTATTCAAGTAATCTTGCATGAAGCACTTACTGGATAACGGAGCAGAATTATCTACTTCGCTCTCTTGATTGGACACACGGCTGTCCTCGTTAGATATGATTTCATGTTCCAACAACGTATGTAAGTTATTCCCACACCATCTAGCCGTCTGCTTACCTGCATGTCCATCAAATACAGCAAAATAACCCCAATCCAATTTTTCAGCAAAGTTCGCCACATACGTGTGTACATCCTCCATCTTGGATCTATAGGTAACATTCTTGTTTTCAGCCACCCCCACTTTAAATGAAAGTCCAAAAAATGGATCGTTAGAAGGCTCTGCAGCTGCCTGCAAGTTCGATGTAGATGAGTTTTTCGGTTTGACTGTTGACCTTTTTAAATCAGACAGCATATGTGAGTTACCGGTATTTTGATTGCTAGACACCATAATCGTTGCGTTAATATCAATTGAACTAAATTAGTTAGAATCTTCTAATAACCAGGACTTGTTACTCATTGAAGTTGAAACAATACCGAAAATCGAAAATTTTATATGCACACCTACTTACATTTACCTTACATCTACTATCATTAAGTCCAATTAAAAGTTAAAGTGTCATGCTAATGGTCTATTAATAAGCTGGAGAACATAACTCCGTATTGAGTCCTACATACTTAGGATATTTGCCTAAAGCTCCAGGAATCTTGCTCTCATTTCAAATTCAGAAGCAGATTGTCACATATGCTTAGTTGCAATATCATTCAATAGTAAACAACACAAAGCAATTAAGTAATCCAATAAAGCTGTACACATCCAATAATCAGGTTTAATTTTATTAGCTAAAGAAATACGTGGAGCCACTGAACGAGCACTTGTAGTTTTCAGTCTTATGCTACATATGTCTAGTCTACAACCCCACATTGCTGGTTATACCACGCAATGGCTTCGATATATGATCTAAAGATAACATGTATTTGCATTCGTTTAATTAAACAAGATATTGGCAATAACCTCGGTAGATAACAATACGGCCGCGAAGATTGCATACAACAGCCATATAGTATAAACACTTAATAGTTGCATATATTTGCATCCGCATACACTATATAACCAAACCGTATATTATATGACCATTTACAGACATCTATGAGTACTAGTGAGCTTCGTATCTGTTATTTTTATTTTTTTGTAATTCTAAAAGTCTAGATGAATCTACCTTTGTCCGACAAGACGAAATCGACGTTTTTCAATTACTAGAACACAAACTATCGGAATATATCACAATCCATCGGAATGTTTCTTAAACACGTAGATCTCTAAGGTGAATAATGCTTTCAAGAAATTGGCATCAGAGCGATCTAATTTTCTGATGGAACCGGAACTATTGAATCAAAACCTGCAAGCGTCGTTAACCCGCAAAATCTTGATTTCACAAGAAGATTGTGTCTATTTATTCGTTTTATTTTTTTAGAAATTTCACAGTTACTACAATTACACAGAAAAAGCAAGAATGGCAGTTGAAATCCCTTACAAAACAGAAAATAAGCCCGTGATTGACTTCATTGAATTTGACAAGGCTAACTTTAAAACTGTCACTTGGAAGGCTCCTGAATCTGTCACATATAAAGGTAGAATAATTTACGTCCATGGATTTAGTGAACACTCTACTATTTACACCGAGTATTTTGACAAATTATCCCAGGAGGGATATGATATCTTTTTCTTTGACCAAAGAGGAGCAGGTGAAACGTCACCTGGTGATGAAATCGGGAAGACCGATGAAGCACATACATTCAATGATTTGGACTTTATGATCAAGCATAATCTCGAATTCAAGAAAGACCCATCGGAGATGTTCTTTTTGATGGGACATCTGATGGGTGGTGCTATAGTATTGAACTATGCGATTAAAGGTAAATACAGAGAGCATATTAAGGGTGTTGTTTCATGTGCACCATTAGTATTATTGCACCCTAAGACCCAGCCAAATATTGTTGTAAGAGTCCTCTCTCCATTGATCAACAAATTGGTTCCTAATTTAAAGGTAGACTCTAAATTAAACTATGACTACCTCACCTCGAACGAGGGCTGGAAGAATTATATCATGAACCACGACGGGAAATTAATTGGGACTGTAAGACAATTCTTTGACATGTTTGCCCGTGGTGAGGTTTTAACCAACAATAATTTTGTTTGTAAATTCAATCCTGAAACACCATTGCTTATAGTTCACGGTACCAATGATAACATCAATTGGATTGAAGGTACTCAGAAGTTCTACAACTTATTGGATGATAATATCGATAAAACCTTCTATCCAATTGAGGATGGTAGGCACTCTTTATTTATTGAAAATGAAAAAATCTTTAAAGATGTTTTTGATAAAGTTTTGACATTTTTAAATAAACATTGAACTTATTCTGGTGAGTATAAATGAATATGAATACATAATTTAATTTAATAGCGACCGGATATTTATACATCTTTCTGGGTTGAATTAAGTAATCTTATACCGTCCATAGGTACCGCAATCTACGTCAGAAAAGTGTATATACTTTGTAAACCCTTCCAAAATGTACTTGGTCTCACCTCTTCAATATGCTGGATCGTTTCGAATTAAACATCCTGCTAGATCTACTTCATCAAGAGTTTCTTTGAATTTCACGTCTATGGTTTTCTGAAAATCCCCAATTACCATATCCTGGCATTTATCACTATCTGATGCGAATTGCCTGATAATTACTAAAATATATACCTGTTTGTAGGTGCTTTTTTCAATTATCTAATATGAACCGTCGAACATCTCAGCTGAGTACTTCTTGATGGAAGCATTATTTATGTTGTATATATATAAAAAAAAATATTTATTAATACTGTACAATCTGTCAATTCTAAAGTGGTAGGCAAGGAAATAAACATTAAGATATTGCCACATCTACGAACCAAAATTACTAACTTATAATAGTAGAGCGGTTAGTTGGGCCGATAAACTAATCTATGCCATACTGATCATATTGACTTCACGTGAAAAAATGAGACTAAAAAAAGTTGATTTGATAGAAACGATTCACGTTAAAAAAGTAGTACCGCTAACTATCTTATCTTTAGTCATTTCTATTAATTGAGGCCTCATCTTTGAAATTTCAACTTAAAAGGACGTAACTAACCTTTTATAGCGTATTAGATAATTTTCAAAATCATGGTTGTGATTATACAGTACCTATAAATTGAAATCAGACATGGGATATACTATTAAACAAAAGATCGACATTTGCTTGAAAGCAGATTCGAACCCACAGATGACGCAGGCAGATCTAGCTATTTGGGCGAAAGAACAGTATGGGTCTTCCAAACCACCGTCGCAAACCACAATTTCAAGAATTTTGTGTGCTAAAAATGATTTGATCGCTTCCAAGGAGATTGATTTTCAATTGGTACGTAGAAGAAAACAGTCCAATCCTATACTTCGGCGAATTTTAACCGAATGGGTTACACAAGCAACGTGGGAAAATATTCCAATAACCACTCCGATTATTCAACTGACAGCCAATGCGATTTGGAACAGATTACCAACTTTTGAAAAAGACGGCAATGGGATGTTTAATCAAAAGTGGTGCAACCACTTCATCAAGAAATTGAATATCAACTTGATTGGAAGTGAAGGGGATATACGTAACAACCCCGGCAATTTTGAAATGAACAAAGTGTGGAAATTGGACGAAAAAATAGATTTAAAGAATTATTTAGTAGAATTAATCAGAAAAGAGAATTATAAACCCCAGGATATTTTTACCATTGATGAGTTCCAGTTATTCTATTCTTTACCCTTGGATCAAATTTTTGATGTTTCGTCTGTCGATAAGGGCTTAAAACAATCAAGCAGCTCCACAGAGAATTCCTTGACAATAATGCTAGGCACAAATATCGATGGATCTGAAAAATTGAGTCCCATGGTTGTGGGTAAATACGATATGTTTAACGTTACGGCAAGTTCCCATACATCATTTAGAAATCTCTCTGTTTACTCGACGTCAAGACAAAATATAATGAACAAGATTACAGAAGTTTTTAATGTTTTCTATAACTCTAACCTTAACAAGTGGATAACATCTGGCATGTTTCAAAATTATTTGTTAACCTTGGATCATAAATTGACTAATTCATCACCAAACAGAAAAATTCTTATTTTGCTAGATGACTCCTCATCACATAGGATCATTAATCTAAAATTCAAAAACATCAGATTATGCTACATGAAAAATAATGCAAACTGCAAGAACCCATATAACTCGTCATACAATGGTTCAACTTTCAACTTTCTACCAACAAGTTTTGGAATTGTCGAAGAATTAAAAATTCTTTATAGATTGCAACAGTATTTAGAAATGATTCGATTACAAAGAAGAAATTCAAGACCTACCATTAATCAAGAAAATGATGATATTACATCGTCAGATATTAATTTGAACAGCTACAAACATAATATACATTCGTCTGCTGCAGTTGAAGTGCTATCGGAATCTGACTATCATGTTCCATTAATTAAAGTTATAGAGTGGATAAAGAGAGCATGGGATTCGATTACACAAGAGAGGATACATATGGCTTGGAAGAAATCACATTTAATCAACTTTAAGAACCAATGGCCATCCTCAAACATTGATATTTCAAAGCAAGCATCATTCACGTTACAGCCTTTGGAATTAGCATCTAAAAATTATGATGTATCGAAGAGCTATAATAAATTATCAGAGGCTATGGTTACCCTTAATGTTGTAATTCCTTGGGAAGTTTCCGAATTGCTAGGTTTGGTTAACGAGCGAGGAAAAATTACGCTCAGTTATGTGTCCATTGAAGAAATAATTGGTAGCTGTTTACTGGAGGCATATGACCCGGATGAATCAGGAAAAGATAAAACTAAGTCTAGTATGAATTTCGCAACCGATGTCGATGATGCGAATTGGTTCCGGGATTCGAATATCAACCAAAATGAAGCAACGAACATTTTGGGGAAGCTGTTTTCTACTCCAATTGTCAGCTCTTCCAATAATAATAATAATGGCAATATCATCAGCACTAATACAAGTATGTTCACATGCAATGATATGCAATATCCCGAGTATGCTAATAATAACATGAACTCGATGAATATTAATACGTTATTGGCGGATACAAACAATGCAATAGCACAAACACAAGTGTCCATCGGAAATTCGAATATAACAGGTCAACCAGATACACATTGTCCTGAATATTCGCGCGCATCTCAACCAACTAGCTTTAATAAAGCAGACGATCCCATTAATAAGCTATCGCCTATTTCAAATTTTGTAGCTACTGCTGATATTCCTGGAAACTCCGAAAACAAACCGTCAATTATTGGTGATAAGTCATTCATACCTAGAAAACAAAAATACAGCGATGATCATGTACATTCAGGAAAGAGACGCCAATTACTTACACCCGATTCAAGACTATCGGCATCTGGCATGTCTCAGAATACTAGTCTTTCATCTTTCAATGAACAATTAAATGGTGCTTCCCCATTTTTGCATACAAATGGGCTTTCTCCAACTTCAAATAGATTACTGACAGGAGCCACGGAGAATAATACCGTCTCTCATAGATCCTCCTACAGAGGTACGGAAGACTATGAACTACAACGACTCTTGAATAGGCTTCTTGAAATGTCACAGACAAAAGACTTAAAACTTACTAAAAATACGATTGACGAACTTTCAAACAAATTGAAAGAAATACAATCAAATGATGCTGCAAAGTAGGCGCATAATCCTAGAGCTTCGATATAATTTATACTTATTATGTACATATACTTTAATATAGATTAATAATCACATATGATGTATGTTGCTTTGTTTTTTTACTATTTACTGTGATTTGATAATGATTCATGGTGAACGTATTGTGCCGGTAGGCGATTGAATTTTTTACAAGCTTTCAGAAAATTCACTCAGACCTAACTGGTATCTTCCTCTTCAATACCTAATTCCTTGGCCTTAGCTTCTAATCTTTGCCTTTTCTCTGCTCTTGCTCTTTTAATCCTAGCAATCTCGGCATGAATCTCATGTCGCTCCTTAGGGACTTGATTTAATGTAGCCGGATCTGGCCAGAATCCTGGCAAGTTAAACTTTTTATCGGTGTCTAACCCAACATAGTACATAATACATATAGGCGTTAAAAGATAAAAGCCAAACTAAAATTATTTGTTAATCTTCAGTTTTATGACAAATTAAATTAATTTGAAACCAAAAAAGCAAACCCAAACATACCTTTGTAGTCTCTAGTTGAGTTCTTGTGATTCTGCCTAGGAATTTACTGTACGCTGACATTATAGATTTATTGTATCTGTCTTATGTGTATTTATAATCTATGAAGGATTTAAAAAATCAATTTCTGGTTTTTTCATTCGCATGTATTCTCGTGATATACAAAAAATGGATTTATCAGACAACACACAAATTTAGATTGTAAATATATAGTTAGGCACAAGAATGAATTCAGCTTATACAGCAATAGAGTCAGATACCCCTGATCAATCGCATCAAACTAATGAGCAAACAAATTATTTACCTACTGCAAACAATTTACCGACGAGTGAATGGACTTGGTCTCAAAAATTAAAGGAATCGTCACATCCTATTGCCCTTTTATTTTACATATTCTTCAGAATATCACCTATATTCATATATTTATTCGGGACCTTGTTTATTGGGATTATCACCAAGAAAAATAAATTCATTTTGCATTTCATAATAATAATTCTTTTAGTTTCGGGGGACTTTTGGAATTTGAAGAACATAGCAGGGAGATTATTGGTAGGCTTGAGATGGTGGAATGAAATAAGTGTGATCAAGTCAACTAATGGGGAGTTCGAAAATGTATGGGTATTCGAAACAGTAGATCCTAACCGTTACATCAATCCAATCGATTCAAAAGTGTTTTGGATATTATTATACGTTCAGCCTGTAGCATGGATTGTATTAGCATTCCTTGCACTTTTGAAACTTGAATTCTTGTATTTGTTATTGATTATTATTTCAATTTCATTATCTTTAACAAATGCAATGGCTTTCACCAAATGTGATAAATTTGGTAAGGCGAATAACTTGGCTACAGATATATTCTCTAGAGCAAGCGGTAATATTTTTTCTAGACTCAATCCATTTGCTACTTAGTTTGTTGATTATATATATATAGTTGAATACTATTGGACTATTTGAAGAGATTAAACTTGTTTATTATTTTATGTCTTCTTGCATCTAGAGAAGACTTGTTCCCAGTATACTCAGGAACAGTTTGAATATACTTCACATCATTAATATTTTGGTCGTAATGTCTCGTTGTCTTTATTATACTGTTTTCTAATATTCCGCGGTACGCGGTACGTGTCTCTTATCTTCTGACATCCTTCCGACTCAGTAGTATAATCGCATTGGTTTTTGGCATTTACAACTTCTCTTAATGCTACTTTGTCAATGACAGGATATGTGCTAGGTCGTCTACTTTTTGATACAGAGTTCCTTTTACCCCCAAATTGCGGAATGGCACCGTTTCCATCCATAACATTAGAAAGACCAAAGAGTTATTATTCATAGATATAATTGATACGGGTAGAATTTTGGACATTTTGTAATATTTGAATTGGTTTTTCCACCATTTAGAGTTCATAAATGGCAGTATCGAACTACTCAGGACCTTCGTTTCATCATTTTTCGTTAAATGGATCAGATCCTCGTTGCCGGTTTTTTTCTTATTTTCTAACGATTGTAGCGCTTTCAGTCTGTTGAATTGCTTCAGATTAAAGCTATATGTTTGTTCATTAAAGTTATTATCATCGTACAACAGATCCAAGTTAGCGACTTCATTTTTGTTTGGGATATCAATACTTTGCGCAAAACATATATCATATCTAGATACAGCTGCGGATGCCTTATTCTTCTCGCTTTTTTTTAATATTTGTGTCGGTTGTGTACTAATTGTACACCCCTCAGTTTCGATAATTTTGATATCGTCAGCTTTAGACAAGCCATTATGGATCTCGTCGATTAATATTTCAATTTCCTCTTCTAGAGAAATGATAATTTTCTGGTCTCTATTTGTCCCCTTGGTCTTGCAAATATTTTGTTTTCAGTCAACACAGCTCTAACCTTAGAAAAACTAGATTTCGTAGGAAACTTAAAAAACTTAATTTCGTTTGTATCTACCTGCTCATGAAGCATTGATGATGAATGCTTTGAAATTGGAAGACGGTTAACTAACAATGAGAACACCATATTGCTGCAAACTCTAGATCCCAAATTAGGGTTGGACTTAACAGATGTTTCTGATGATAAAGACCAGTTATGAAGAAGCTAATATCTATCCATATTATGTGAATAATGTCTCGTCTTACTTTCGCTTACTAACTTTCGAAATCTGTGTATTTGTATCTGTTATAATGCAAATTTGCAACAAATATGACTATCAAAAGTCGCATGGTACAAATAAAAATTAAGTTTGTTTTGAGAAATAGTCTTCAATATAAGCAACATGTTTAAGTTTTTCATCCCATTCAGTATATGACTTATTGTGTATTCTTCGATTATGGTCTTTTGAAAATTCAGCTTCAGAAACTAATTCAATATCTTGAAGATTTTTTTTGGAGATTACTAAAATCGTCTCGAACCGTGAAGTCAATTGTTGAATTGATTTGGGGCTAATATCGACTTCTAGGCCCCTCAATTTCTCTGATCTGAAATAACTTGACACATCTTCGGATTGAGTGTACAAAATGGTTAATATTAACTGGTTCAATAGTAAATTTAAATCATTATTATTCGATATCTTAGTAACTGATTTTTTCAACCCAAGGATCTCAACATCATCGGGCATACCTTTTATTATTGATACAGGGTCATAAAAAGAGTTTGATTGATCATCTGCGCATTCAATTAATGCTTTAATAAAAGCGGGTTTCTTCATAGAGTAGCTTAGTAGCATATTCCATGCTTCTTTGTCATTTTGGTGCTTTGCAAATTTGATAGCCTTTTCAGGATCATCCATCTTATCAATAATCAATGTAATAGCCTTTTTATTTTCACCAATCTTACCTAATAAATACACTAATTCTTCAGTAAAATCATTTGATTCGCATAGTTCTATAGCTTTATCAATATCATATGTACTGCTTTTGGTCAAAAATGGTAAAAGCTTTTCGCTATCATACGCAGCATATAATTCAACTATCTCATTTGAAAATGGTTTAGTTATAAATGAGTCAACTGTCGCTAACCTTTCCAAATAAAAATAATTGATAAAATCAAGATGGTTTTTAGACATCATCATGATAATTTGTTGAGGTGGGATTTCATGCCTATTTTCAACAAAAATACTTATTATATCGTCCAAGCGATTTCTTAATTTTTCAATAGGTAAAGTTTCTAATTCGTTGTCATCAAATCTCAAAGATAAGAACTCTGGAAACTGATTTGAAAAACTGCCCAACATGTGATTTAAAGACAAAAAAGGTATAATATTGGGGTCTTTCAAGAATACCAAATGTGGAACTGCCTTTTTGAAATCAAAAGATTTAACGTATAAATTGGCTAGGCAATTACGTAGTTTGGGATTTGCATCTCTTTCTAAGCTACCTTCGATAAAAGATTCAATGCTTCTAGTATCATACAATTCAATAGGCCATTCATTAATCAAATCGAAAAACTTATTATCCATATCAATATGAGCAATCCAATACTCTAAAATTTTATTATAAATTTTACTATTTATATTCAATTTTGGCGATTTTGGAATGACCTCTGTTAAAAGCTCAATATGGTTAGATTTTATAAATATACTAGACCAATTTTCCCATTGGGAAATTACCTCTTTTATAAGAGCCTCATAATCATCATTATTTAGAGAAAGAGAAGTTTGAACAGTACTCCTTGTATCCCCGTCAGGCATTTGATCAACGTTTAAATAGAGTAATAATGATAAGAAGTTCGCCGCATCATTCCACTTGCTTAACTTAATCAAATCGTCAACATGTAAGATCCCAAAATCCAAAATTTTTATTTGCAGCAACGATAAATGTTTACTTATCTCCCAAGCCTCCAAGTATTTCTCTTTTTCAATAAACCAATTCAACCTGTCTTGAAGTTGAAATTCTTGAGCTATTACACCATCTTTGGCGCTCACAATAAAATATCGTGTTTTATTCAAATCAATATGAGAGCCCAATAAGAAATCATTTAACCCCAAACTTTCAATATTTCGAAGGCCTATTTCTTCCTCAAATTCAACTTGCCCTGTTGTTGAATTAATCAATTTTAAATCTGGGTGATTGAACGTAAGCTTGTTGGTTGATTCATCTGTTCTTGGAGGGTTGTACGTCAAAATCATTAATAAATCATCCTTGAATCCTGCAATACCTGATATCAAGTCGTCCACCTTAAGCACATGTTCAATTTCAACTCTTTTCTCGTGTATAGTTCTGAAAGACATGCTCGCCGTGGAAGGCATTATTCTACTTTTTGATGATGCAGATGCCTCATTGACATCATTCGCTTTACCTATTGATATTCTTAAGGACCATACGCGATTGGCCCATGCAATTAAAATTCTATCAGTTTCAGAAAAATGAACTCTCGGCCAGTATATATCACTCCTGGGAGAATCCTTCGGTTTATCAATTGTTAGTATCTTCTGTTTTCTTGATGTGTTGTATATTGTAATACCTTTGTCATTCATCCACAAAATTAAATCATCTATCAGTTGAATACAAACAATAGGACCATTGTTTTCGTCCAATACAACATCAGTGCGCTGTCCCAACCAATTCTTAGATGAAAGTAGGACTTCTCCGCCCATTCCACCACTAATAAAGTTTCTCGATTTAGCATAGTTTGTATCCAACACTACTGCATGTATTGGCCTCTTAAAATCATACGCTATTATATCCTTTTCATCCCTTATTGATCCGATGACCACTGTGCCATCCATGGATCCTGTTGCAAAGTAATGGCCATCGGTGTATATTGACAAAATTGAAGCTCTATGTGCCTTAAATGTTCTGATTATACTAAAATCTGGATTGGTAATATGGATTATGCCTGAATGAGTAGCAAACAAGAAAACGGATTCATGAAAATTACATGTTGATATTGGGTCTCTATTAAAGAAATTTTGGGGCAATCCATTCAATCTTTGGTATACTAATTTAGGAGGTTCGTCATCATCTTCTTCGTCTTCTTCGTCTTCTTCGTCTTCTTCGTCTTCATTTTCTTCCTTATTTTCCACTTTTCCAATTTGTCCCTTATATTTCCCATCTTCATCTGTCTCATCTCCATGAAAATTATCTAATATATTAATATCGGTTTCGTTGTCCCGTGTATCGTTGTCCTCGTGCTTATCGTTTTCTTCTTTTCCTTCTTCATGAGGACGTTTCCCTGCTGGGGTTGTTCTATTGTCATGGTCACTTAATTCTTCGTTTTGAATCATATCACTTTTCCCACTCTCATCATGGTTGTGAAATATATCTTCTTCTGGCATTATGAAGCATACTAATTCCAGTTGATTGTAGGATATAAAATGCAACAAACAAAGTAGTCATGGAACATGACAAAATTCAAAATTACACAAAACCTGTTATCAAAGAATTATCATTGAAAACTTCTTCACTAAAGATCAATTATTTACAAACGAATATTATATGAAATGCCATCAGCGATTAAAGGCGTAATGGTTCAATGCGATCCATCGATTAAGGCGTTGATTCTTAAAATAGATTCAGAAAGACACGATATTGTTATAGAGGAACTTGACGAAACACACCTCGTCATTGATCAGAACAAGGTTCAAGCTATCAAAAATGAACTAAACAGATTATTATCTAAGAATATCTACAACCCATTCGATGAGCAATAATGTAATTAAATGTCTAGTATTACTATTCAGATACGTTCATTTCAGCATCGTTTAATATGTCCTCATTGAATTCAATACGTAGGGGAGAAATTTCGTCATTCTCGTATAATCCTGAAACTAGATCAGTAATGAAACCGATTAATGTATCTACCTCCATAATTTCTTGCATTTGTCGCTTTAGCTTTTCATCCGTTTGCAATTTCTGTTCCAATATCTGATAGAAATTCTCGTATGTTGTTATGACAAGATTACAAAGATTGTCGATCAAGTACTTTATGATATTAACTTCGTTAATGAAAATTTTTATTTCTTTGTGAAATTTTGGTAATTCAGTCATTATGTTGTCTCTAAATAAAAGAGACTTTTGTAAAGGTTCTTCATTTGAAGTTTTTGACAAGATGGGCTCACTTATTATGTTAGCACACTCAGTAATAAATTCATGGACAGCATTATTCAATTCCAATTCTATTTCATATTTTGCATCAATCATATTGTTGATTACCTTAGGTGCAGATTTTTTAACTAATTCAATAAAGCCACCATTTTGATTATAATTATAAATAAATTCGCCATTCTTAAAGGATTGGAATATCTCATTGATTCCGCTAGTGAAATCCAACGTAGTTTCTGTCCTGACGTATTGGATATCAAAATTATTCAATTGGTTTTGCAAAATAATTAAGTTCTTCAAATAGTATAGTTTGCTATCTAATGTTCCCAAATGAGCCAAAGATATTTTATAAGCACCGTTTTTTAATATGTATATGCAGCTGTGAACTATGTAATGGGCCAAATCATCAAAAACTACTGAATTTATCAATTCATAAATATTGGACAATATTGTTAAAGCTTTGCCTAGCGGTAAGTACAAATCTTTAAATAAATTTTCTTTGTAATCAATATCCAATGGATTCTCCTCATCAACTGGTTTATTTGTCATAGTCGAGCTTCTCTTCCTGTTCCCAATATTTAAATCTTCAGGTTTCGGCTTATATTTAATCAATCTCTCATCGATATAAATTTGGATTCGGAATATCAATCTAGATTGTACATCTTGCAAAATAGTTTCAAACAATGTACCGTAATTAATTTGATTTTCGTTCAACGTAGTTACTGATTCATCGTCATCAAATTCATAATATTTTTGAAGCAAAGTAGTTAATTGCGAAAGTGTGGTAATGTTAGTTTCTCGAATAACCCTATTTCTTAGAGTATCATATAACGGATCTATGAGGCGACTAAACCAATCATATAGTTCAGAATTCATGTATGAAGGCATACCCAAGACTTGAGAATTCTGGAAATACTTTGTGAATGTAGAAAATTCTCTATCTATAATTTTCTTAAAAAAGGAAATATTATTCTGACTGAATTGAACTAAGTCTTTAGTATTATCCTTTGAAAATCCATTTAAATGATCCCATATATATATTTCAAGTAATTTCGACCTTATCTTGAAAAACTGCTGCAAAACATCATGCAATAATCCCTTATATTCATCATGATGCTCTATCCTCTTCACTATTTCGTTTACCAAATTAGGGAAACTATAAAAAACACCATCGTTTTCGGCAATATAGTTATTGAACTCGTTATACAACAAAATATCAATAGTTACATTATTAGTTCCATTAGATTCAGATCTCGGCCTATTTAATTTTGAATAAATTTCATCATGGATTATCTTCAATTCATTAATCAAATAATTCCGAATTAATGTCAATGATCTGGTCATACATTGTCTAAACCTTACCTTGTATAATTCAATATCTTTAAATGTTGGATGCTTTTCAATGAATTCAATTGATGTATCCAATTTACTTATAATATCTTGAAACGAGTTTCTCTTAATTAAATTATTACCTGGACTAGTTAAAGTCTTCGTAATCGTTTCCAAAGATTCAAAAATCTCTAAAGACTCATTTATTTCTTCCGAAACCGTTTCATATTTCAATTGCGTGTTTAATAGTTTAGTCGATTGATCTGCGAACTCGCTCGTTTCATTAGATACCTTATCGTATTGTAACGCCAACAAATTCAAGGATTTTAATATATTTTCAGTTTCACCCATCAAATCTCCAAGAGCTTCAATATTTGATTGACAGTTACTTTGGAAGTTTAGGATAAAATCATTTGAAACATTATTAACTTTTATAATTTCATCCAGGTTGAGAATTGAATTGTAGTTATATGTATTGATGTATTTAAGCCACAAATATTCATGTTCTCGCTTACTAAATGGATACAAATGAAAACTTTCTTCAGGTATGCCTTTACTTTCCTTAGTTAAACTAAAGGATTTGGATCTATACTTTCTAGGACTTCTATCAGTTGTAGCAACTTCAGTCGGTGTCTGATTCCCTGATGATTCCCCCAAATTTAAATTGTCATCATTATAAGAGGGAACATCCAGGGCAATTCTTTTAACTATAGACTTGCTTCTATCTCTGGTCATACTAGCAAACGGAATGTGTTATTAAATACTATAGCTTTAGTACATAATTTTGATCTCTCAGTATTGACCAAATTTTATGTGCAGTATGTGATTGAGTATGTGAAATATCACAGCTCATAGATATGCAATTATGAATTATGTGTCACTATGATGGACCCTAGAGATGAAGTAGTTGATTCTGGAGACGCGTTGACTGACAGTTCGTCTGACGAACTAGCTGATTTACAGAAAGAGTTTGAAATCAGAAGACAAGATATTCTTGAAAAACAATTACAAAAGAAAGACGAGCCAAAGAAAGACGAGCCAAAGAAAGAACACGAGAAACAAATCGTGAGGTCCCCTTCACCTCCGAGAAAAACAGATGTTCATGTTGAGAAACCTCAAGAAAATCCTGTTGGATTGCTCTCAGGTAACTTAGTTTGTTCAGGAAGGAACGAAACTACAAATAAAGACCAAACTATCACGCGTAACCTGAATGAAAACCACCATCAATTTTTTAATAAGTTGCATCAAAGCAGTCAGGTTCCTACAAAATCGGTGGATTACGAAAAAAGAGAGTTTTCATTTGAAATTCTGACTTTGCATGATCTTGTTGTGGACGAAAGGGAAGCATTTTCGTCGCTTTTTTTAAGAAAAAGATACATTAAACATGAAGACTTAGTAAATCTGTTTAATGAAAAAAAAATTCTTAAAGTTGATAAACTATACGCTAAAGTAAGTGCACCAGGATATCAGGAGCCGAATTATGCTAATTGGTGTATTATTGGGGTAGTAACAAATAAATCGGACCCGAAATTTACCAAGGCAGCTTCTAATGAAAAAAGATCAAAGTACATGAAAATTACAATTAGTGATTTAAATTTGTCAGTAGATTTAATGATTTTTGGGGATGCATTTAATAAATATTGGAAGCTACGGGTTGGCGATATTATAGCTCTATTGAATCCCAATATTAACCCTTGGAAACCTCCGTTCAATGGATTCAACTTATCGATTAACGATGGTGTTGATTCAATATTAGAGATTGGATCGTCTAGAGATTTTGGTCACTGTTCGATGATCAAAAAAGACCAGACACGGTGCAATTCAGTTGTAAATATTCTGAAATCGGACCTTTGCAACTTTCACCAAGAGATTAAATACAAACAAAGTCAAAATAAACGGATGGAATTGAATGGAAGCGTTAATTTAAAGTCACCCACAAATAAACATGGTCACAAACAATCGATGTACTTATCAACGAATTCAAAAGGAAAGATCAGTGGAGGCTATTTGAATTATGAAAAAATCAATCAGCAAACAACGAACTACCATTATGATGGAAGTAAACTCGGGGAGAACTTTGTTAATCCAAAATTACTTGATAACATCCAGGTTAAAAGACGAAAGCATAATGATAACAAGAATAATGAGTTGCTTGAAAAAAAATTATTAAAATTGCTGAATACCTCCAACTTCAAGAAGTTGGGTTTAATTAAGAACAATGTTAATCAACCGGAACCAACAGTGAACAATGCCGCGTTCAACAGTTCGATCCTCACCAAGATTGGGTTTGATCCCACTAACAAGTCTGTAGGCGAATCAGTCCATAAGAGTCCCCAAAAACAGAGAAAGGGCCTTTCGACAGATTTGAAGGAGTTATATGAAATTAGTAGTCGCAAGCAGTTCATGCGTAAACTTACTAGCTCCACAGACGACAAGATAAGTAAAAAAAACAAATGGCAGTCTAATTTGAGGACGCTAGAGAAATACAAACAAAGATATGAAGGAGGTTCGGGCACCGCTGAACCTCCCTCTAAAGACGACACCATATTAAAGAGCCCAGCAAGGATAAAGAATCGCAAAATCGACTCGAGTGACAGTGATAGTGACCTCGAACCCGGTCCCAGGGTTCGCCATAAGAACCACAGTCGAATCTCCCAAATGCTCGACTCTAAGCATCACAACACATTTCCCAACCATCCATACCCTAAAAAAGACCCGCACATGTCAACCAGACCGCCTACCAAGACGGCCATCACAGCCACCGGTTTTTCCACTGATACTGGTTCCTCAGATAGTGATATTGAGATCAGTTTCGACAGTCAATCTACACGAGAAAGATACAACAAAATTATCAAAGATGGCCTGTGAATAACTACGTTCCATTATTCAGTCCTTGAATACACCACACCGGATCTGCTATATACCATCAGAGGAGAAGAATTCGCTATCAAAATACAATGTAAAGCTACAAAAGTACAACAAATTCAGTGAAGATGATTATACAGTTTCCGCGGGTGAGTATTCAATATTACTGACCTCAACACACCTTCCCTACTGTTTCTATAATCAATATACAATCCGCATTATCACAAGCACTTTCACAAGCACTTTCAGAAGCATCTATTTATGTATATCAGGTGCGGTAAACTTTTCGTTCATTATGAGTATACAAAGAGATTCTCGATGGCTTGCTAAAGGTTACGCGGGGAAAGCAAGTTTCGGACTTGATAAAGGAGTTGATGATGCTAAGTCGTCAAATGATCTTTTTCGCACTTTTATTACATAAATAAGATCCAATTGGACAGCTTTTGGTGAAAATGAACTCTAGATTTCATCATGCTTAAAGTCAGGTTACAATCATATATGGAAAATCTAACACCATATCTCACGTCGTGGTATGTTGTAGCCTTTGGAGGGTTTTTGGTGTGGTATATAAGCACCAGTGTAAAAGCTCGTCAATTTAAACAAAAGCATGGATGCAAAGAACCTCCGTTCTACTCTAAAGGATTCCTCTCAATCAGTTTATTACTTGAGTTATTGAAGTCAAAAAAAGAAGGTACGATGCTTGAATTAATGGAAGCGGTCTTTGAAGCGGTGAGATCGCCAACATTCAAGCTTAAATTGGCCAAAGTTCCAATTGTCTTCACGCAAGATCCAGAGAACATCAAAGCAATTTTGGCGACGCAGTTCAACGATTTTGCGTTGGGCACAAGACATGCGCATTTCAAGCCATTATTGGGCGATGGTGTATTCACATTGGACGGAGATGGATGGAAGAACTCCAGACTCTTGTTGAGGCCCCAGTTTGCGCGTGAGCAGGTGGCCCATGTTCAATCGTTGGAACCACACTTACAGACATTTGCGCAACACATCAACAATATGAAAGGCGAGAAATTTGATATTCAGAAGCTCTTCTTTAAGCTCACGGTTGATACGGCAACTGAGTTTTTGTTTGGGGAATCGGTTTACACATTGCGTGATGGGACTGTCGATGAAATTGCGCCTACAGATTTTGATGGTAGAACAAGCTTTGCTGATTCATTTAACCTTTCCCAATCGTACCTAGCCACGAGGACTTACAGTCAAATGTTCTATTTTTTGATTAACACCAAGGAGTTCAGAAGTTCCAATGCGAGAGTACACAAATTCTGTAAGCACTATGTCAACCATGCATTGACTACTTCTCAAGAAGAATTAGATAAGAAGTCTAAGGGCGGATATATTTTCCTTTATGAATTGGTAAAACAGACCAGGAACCCGAAGGTGTTACAGGACCAATTATTGAACATTTTATTGGCTGGTAGAGATACCACTGCTGGATTATTGTCGTTCACATTCTTTGAATTAGCGAGAAACCCAGAGGTGTTTGAAAAATTGAAGAACGAAATCTACAGGCATTTTGGGGATGGAAGTAATCCACGTATCGAAGATATCACTTTTGAGTCGTTGAAGAGATGCGAATACTTGAAGTTTGTCTTGAACGAAGTATTAAGAATGTACCCATCTGTCCCAACTAATTTCAGGGTCTCCACGAAGGATACCACGCTTCCAAGAGGTGGTGGGCCTACGAAACAGGCGCCTGTGTATGTTGCAAAAGGTACCACTGTAGCATATTCTGTTTACACGACCCACAGACTCGAAGAATACTACGGCAAGGATGCTAAAGAATTCAGACCTGAAAGATGGTCTGAAAACAGAAAATTAGGCTGGGCATATGTTCCATTCAACGGTGGACCTAGAATTTGTTTGGGACAGCAGTTTGCATTAACTGAGGCTTCGTATGTTGTTGTCAGATTAATTCAAATGTTTCCTAACTTGGCTTCTAGAGATGACAGACTGTATCCACCAAAAAAGAATGTTCAATTAACTATGTGCCATCAGGATGGTGTTTATGTTTCTATAACTAAGTAGATGTATATTTATCCCAATAGGACATGACAGTGTATGCAATACCTGCGACCCTTATGTTTTGATTGTAAATAATAGTTATAGACCGTTCATTAGCTGAAATACGCTTAGGTCATCGCACTCATTTTTTCACTCCAGATTAACGTAGGTGCTCTTCATATTTGACAGAACATACTATATTTAATACGTACATATGTCTGACAACGACAGTAATAAGAAGATAAAGTTAGACTCTACCATGCTAAAGATTTGCACCCATTCAGGCTCATTCCACGCGGACGAATCATTGGCGGTCTTCATGATTAAATTGTTACCAAAATACCAGAACAGTCAATTGGTCAGATCCAGAAACCCTGCCGACTGGGAATCAAGTGACGTAGTTATCGACGTTGGTGGTAAATACGACGGTGTGAAATGGTTTGATCACCACCAAAGAGAATTCAACGAGACTTTCTCGGCCGACTACAAGACCAAATTATCGTCGGCCGGTTTAATATATAAGCACTTCGGAAAGGAAATCATCTCCCATGTATTAAGCATCAACGACAGCAACGTCGATTTATTATACATCAAGGTCTACAAGGAGTTCGTCGAGGCGTTGGATGCCAATGACAACGGAATTAACAACTACTCGAAGGACGTCGAATTGAACAAGAAGTTCAACGACAGAAACATCACCTTGCCGTCCATCGTGTCCAGACTCAACCCCTCGTGGAACACCGACCCAACTGACGCAGACTTCGATGCAGCGTTCACTACCAGTAGCCAATTAATGGGCCAGGTCTTCGTAAACTTGTTAACTGGCTATGGAAAATCGTGGTTACCTGCGAAGCAGATCGTTCAAAATGCCTTCAACTCGAGATTCGACGTCGATAAGTCCGGCTCGATCATAATCTTGGACAACTTTTGTCCTTGGAAAGAGCACTTGTATGCCATCGAAAAGGATGCCAGCAAACAAGGTGAAATTAAGTTCGTTTTGTTCCAGGACTCATCGACCAAATGGAGAATTTCTACAGTTTCGGTCACTTCTACTTCCTTCGAATTCAGATTGGGCTTGCCAGACAAATGGCGAGGTGTTAGAGACGAAGAATTGTCCAAACTAACTGGTGTACAAGGCTGTATCTTCGTTCATGCGGCTGGCTTCATTGGTGGTGCAAATACCAAAGATGCCGTGCTACAATTAGCCAGATTATCTCTCTAGTGAATTTTAATTGGCTGTAAACTAGGTGTTACCATTAAAAAGTCTTGGACACCGAATTGCTGGGTTGTTATCTCCATTATTAGGAGACACGTGGTACTCATTTCATATATAGGTATTTAATACAATAGAAACATGAGTGAAAAATTTTAACGATATGTTCGTGGCTCATAACTTTGTCACGAACATTGCCACGAACATAAAAACATAGGTAGCGCACCAACTCATTCCTTTTACTTTCTAAGTCTTCAGTTCTTTGTTATAAAAAGCCTTACTTATAGATAAGTTAACGGCCATATATTGAGTTTATGATAAGAGACAAAGCGGAGCATTCGATTGCAAACAGTAAAGATGAATCGCTCAATAGTCAAGTCCATGAAAATGAAAGCCGTGAAAAATCGAAAGCTCACCTAAATGACGATAGTTCTGACAATGGCTTCTTAGCCTATAGATTAACAGTTGAACAGGTAGCAGATGCATTTCATGTAGGCGTCACCCAGGGATTGGATGATGCTGGTGCTCAAAGTAGCTTAGACAAATATGGAAGAAACAACTTAGGTAAAGAGGAAAAAATCTCGCTTACGAAGATTTTTGCCCACCAGATCTTCAATGCCATGATTTTAGTGTTGATAATCTCAATGATTATTGCGCTTGCAGTTAAAGACTGGATCTCGGGAGGTGTTATTGGGTTTGTTGTATTCATTAACATTTTTGTGGGATTCATTCAAGAGTATAAGGCGGAGAAGACTATGGGATCGTTGAGATCCTTGAGTACTCCGTCAGCGCGGGTTCTTAGAAACGGAGTTGAAAGTGATATCAACGCAGAGGAGGTCGTTCCTGGTGATATTGTTTGCGTCAAGGTGGGTGACACGATCCCAGCGGACTTGCGTTTGATAGACTCGATAAACCTTGAGACAGACGAAGCGTTGCTTACTGGTGAATCATTGCCGGTGGCAAAGTGTGCGGAGGACGTTTATACGGACACATCGACACCCGTCCCTGTTGGTGACAGGTTGAACATGTGTTTTAGCTCGTCAGTGGTTTCAAAAGGTAGAGGTACGGGTATTACCGTGTCCACGGCGTTACATACTGAAATTGGTAAGATCGCTCAGTCCTTGAGATCTGACGATAATGCCCTTATTGTGAAGGTCGATAAATCCAATGCTAGTTTCAAAGCGTATGCGGTTGCTATTGCAAAGTCGACTATAAATATTATTTTCAATATTTTGGGTACTAACGTAGGTACTCCTTTGCAAAGGAGATTGGCATGGTTGGCAATCATTTTATTTTGGATTGCCGTTTTATTTGCAATTGTTGTAATGGCATCTCAGGAAATGAATGTTAATAGAAGTGTGGCTATATATGCTATTGTTGTTGCCTTGTCGATGATTCCTTCGTCGTTGATTGTTGTGTTAACAATCACAATGGCGATTGGAGCCCAAGTCATGGTGACAAAAAATGTTATTGTCAGAAAATTGGACTCGTTGGAAGCTTTAGGCGGTATCAATGACATTTGTTCAGATAAGACAGGTACATTAACCATGGGGAAAATGATTGCTAGAAAAGTTTGGATTCCTTCTACTGGTACTTACGCAGTTACTAACTCAAATGAACCATTCAATCCAACTGTTGGAGATCTTGCGTTTACTAATTGTTCTCCGAAATTCATTAAAGAGACTGATGAAGAGGTTGACTTTGTTTCAAACTTACCTGAACCAACACCCGAATTGTTCGAGAAATGGTTGGAAACTGCTACGTTGGCTAATATTGCTACAGTGGATCAGGTTAAAAAAGAGGATAATGAAACTGAATGGGAGGCTAATGGTGATGCTACAGAAATTGCAATTAATGTTTTCACTACTAGAATGGGACTTTCAAGATCCCAAATGGTCGAGGGTAATTTAAAGCATATTGCTGAATTTCCATTTGACTCATCCGTTAAGAGAATGTCAGTCATATACCAGGATGAGCTGAATAACTCGTTTATTCACGCTAAAGGTGCGGTCGAGAGAGTTTTAGACTGTTGTACTCATTGGTATGGTACCGATAGTAAAGGTGATATTAAACCATTATCTGAAGAAGATAAATTCGTCATTGAGCTGAACATGAATGCATTATCTTCCGAAGGGCTTCGAGTTTTAGCATTTGCACAACGTACCATTAATATTACAAAGGAAGATATTTCAAAGCGTGATGTAGTTGAATCTAATCTTAATTTTTTGGGATTAATTGGTATTTATGACCCACCAAGACCACAAAGTGCTCCTTCGGTCAAGTTGTGTCATAAAGCAGGCATTAATGTCCATATGTTAACTGGTGATCATCACGGAACTGCAAAGGCTATTGCCCAGGAAGTCGGTATTTTGCCTAGTAACTTGTATCATTACACCGAGGAAGTCGTTAAATCTATGGTTATGACTGCAAATGAATTTGATTCATTGACTGACGAAGAAATTGACGAGTTGCCAGTATTGCCATTAGTTATTGCAAGGTGTGCCCCTCAAACTAAAGTCAGAATGATTGAGGCTTTACATCGTCGTGGTAAATTCGTTGCTATGACAGGTGACGGGGTAAATGATTCGCCTTCCTTGAAAAAAGCAGACGTTGGTATTGCTATGGGTCTTAACGGTTCTGATGTGGCTAAAGATGCGTCGGACATTGTTTTGACTGATGATAATTTCGCATCCATTTTGAATGCAATTGAAGAAGGAAGAAGAATGTCATCAAACATTCAAAAATTCGTCTTGCAATTATTATCAGAAAATGTTGCCCAAGCTTTGTATTTAATGATCGGTTTAGCATTTATGGATGAAGAAGGGTTTTCGGTTTTCCCGTTGGCACCAGTCGAAGTCTTGTGGATCATTGTTGTGACTTCTTGTTTCCCTGCAATGGGGTTAGGTCAAGAAAAAGCGAATGATGACATTTTGGAACAACCACCAAATGCAACAATTTTCACTTGGGAAGTTATAACTGATATGATTGCATATGGTTTCTGGATGGCATGCTGCTGTCTAATTTGTTTTGTTCTCATCGTCTTTGCTATTGGTGATGGTAATCTTGGTTCTAATTGTAATGATTCCGGAGGAGATGCATGTAATTTAGTTTTCAGAGGTAGATCTGGGGCATTTGCGACTTTCACTTGGTGTGCATTATTATTAGCTTGGGAATGTATTCATATGAAATACTCTTTCTTCAATATGAGACCTGAACTGGAAATTCCACGGTTTAAGCAACTAGCTATTGATTTATGGGATAATCAGTTTTTATTCTGGTCAATAATCGGCGGTTTTATATCTGTTTTTCCTGTTGTTTACATTCCGGTAATCAACGATATAGTCTTTCTACATGATCCTATCGGTTATGAATGGGGACTTGCATTTGGTTTCACACTCTTGTTCCTCGTTGGAGCTGAGTTATGGAAGTGGTTCAAGAGAGTCTACTTCCGCAAAGCGATGGTCAAAAATCCCGAGTACGACTTAGAGAAGACTGATCCGTTCGGTAAATATGCTTCATTCTCAAAAGCCAACACTATGGAAATTTATTAATTGAGCATCGCAAACAATTGTTTTATTTATCCTTTCTTTACATATTACCTTTATTTTCGTTATTAAAAATTAAATGCCTTATCAGATATTAATAAATCCTTTTCAAAATTCAACTTGTTTATTTAAATTTGAACTTCAAGCACGCTATAATTTAGTGTACTCGAGTGAACAAAATATAGTAGTAATATTGAATTTAAATATATAGTAAGAATTGAAAGATGCCAACAGTTAGTACATCTAGTATGTAGTGTAATGATATAAATAATTAGTTATTTCGAAAAGCATCATTTTTCTTCAGTAACTTCAGAATGAGATGAGGAGTTTAATAAGTTGTCCTCGTTATGATCCACCTTCATTTTGTTGTGCAATTCATTATCGGATAATATTGGAACAGTTGGTTGCCATGAAGCGGATCTCCATGCTGGTACACCTTCGGCCCACATTTGTCCAATTTCTTCCAATCTCTTACCCTTTGTTTCTGGGAAGAAGAAGAAAACATGGATAAACATACAACCACAGAATGTGGCAAATACCATATAAGTTTTCCAAGTGATATTCTTGAAAGCACTAGGCGTGAACATAGCGATGGCGAAATTAAAGATCCAGTTAACAGAAGTAGTAAGAGCAGCACCTCTTTGTCTTGACGCACTATCACCCCAGACTTCTGCACAGTAAACCCAAATACAAACACCCCAACTACAAGCGAAAGAAACAACGAATAAGTAACAACAAGCAATAACAGCTTTCGCAGCTTTGCCATTTTCTGGGGGGATACTAATTCTAACAGTCTCACTGATAGGGTCAGGAGTACTGTAAGTAGACAATAAACCTCCTACTGCAAATTGCCATGCCATCATCATAGCTGCACCAGTCAATAAAACAGGTCTTCTACCGGCTTTATCCATTAAATATAATGCTGGAACAGTCATACCAGTATTAAGACAATATTGAATTGAAGAAGCGATCAAGTTAGCATCACCTTCGTAACCAGCCATTTGGAAAACATAAACAATATAGTACATCAATGTATTCATACCAGTTAACTGTTGCCAGGCTTGAGCAAAACAAGCGGTAACAGTCCTCAAAAGATACTTCTTTGTGAATAAATCCGCATATGTGAAACTCTTGACATGCTCGTCCAACATTATTTGCTCCTTAATTTCAGAAATTTCAATCAAAACATCTGGATCTTCTCTGTTACCTTTGGCCTGGACGTTAGCAACAACTTCTTCGGCATCTTCCCAGTAGCCTTGTTTGGCCAACCATCTAGGAGATTCTGGAATGAAGAAACAACCAATGATCAAAATCAAACCAGGGATGATTTGTAAACCCCATGCAATTCTAAAAGAAGCGACACCGTTAATGAAAGATAATCCGTAACAGATGTAGTACATACTTAAGATACCTAAAGTGACCGAGAATTGGAAAAGGCCACCAATTAAACCTCTGATCTTTCTAGGAGCTAATTCGGAACCATAAACTGGAGCAACAGATGATCCGAAACCAACACCGAAACCCGAAATAAAACGGCCAATAATCAACTGAGCTTGATTCTGAGACGACGATTGAATAGCAGCACCGATAGTCCAGAAGAGACCGCACAATATTAATGAGGACCTTCTACCAAATGGTTCAGACGTAAAAGACGAAGCTAATGACCCAAAAAAAGAACCTAACGACATCGCCGAGGTAATGAACGATTGCATGGTTGTAGAAGGGGTATGGAAGTAGTCCTTGTATTCATCTATGCCGATAAACAAGGACATTGACGAGATATCAAGACCAAACATCAAACCCGAAATACACGAGATAGCAGCAATAACGAAAATATTGTGAATATTTGGAGTCTTATCTAAAAATCTTCTAATCTTTAAAGCTGGAGCTACCAACTTGTCTTCGAAAGCCATTTTATTAGTTATTGAATAGTATGGTTTTACTGATATTGTAATTTCAGTTTCACTTGGGAAGATACGTCCACCTTTTATACATTTTCCCACCATTCCTCCATATTGTTATTACTAGCTGTGTTCTAATATAATTACATGCGCATCATCTTTTTTTTTCATTTAAAGTTCCTGCGAAGTAAAATTTTTGTAAGCAATGTGGGGCAATTTTCCGCAACAACTATTGTTAGGATGAGTTTTTGCGAGAATTTTTTGGTTGTATTCTACTGACTCCATACAGAGAAAAATGTCTGCGTCTGGAGTACGCACTGGGGAAAGTATGACACGCAAGACTCTCGAACATGATTTAGCGTAACTATACCTCAACATACGACTTTTTTTTTCGATTTCGCGGCACTAGTGGTTATTTTCGTGGCAATCGATTATTCGGATCTGAACTTAATACTAAGTTTACGTAGGTTGATGTCAGTTTGCAGGAAAGAGATTTAAGCTTAAAGCTCGCGCAAGACACCGGAGTAAAGTCTGAACGCATCCAGGCATAACATTCTAGACATGCCGGGGAAACTAAATTTCATTGGCCACATTGGTGCATATTGAATTTTAGGCGGTGGTGCATTATGCACAAGAAATCTTAAATTTTTTCCGAGTGGCATTTTTTGAAGCTTAATCCGGATACTACGCTAGCCGGAGTAATAGGTATCATAATTTTGGCGAACACGGTAGGAACACAATAGCTAAACGAGACTATGCGTGCTGTTGACGGATAAATAGGGGATTGTTGTGAGACGAAGTACGATAAAGGTAGGCTTAGAGGGGCAAACGGTTAGAGGGGCAAACGGTTACAGGATAATCCCGATGGATTAACTAGATGCAATAGCACTAATTTTCGGCCGAAGAACCGCAGATCGGTTTCTCATGATTAATTTATTGCGAGCCTAAGGGAATGATATCTTACACGTCTTATTGAAATATATACGTATGCCATGCATTCTAATTTTTCAATAGCGGCGACGAGCTTTACCGGTCATGTTATGTCGTCATCTCCGTCGCTATCGGTCGGAGTCGGTAACTGATGACTTAAATAGCTATTTTTAAAAAAGTTGCAGCGCGTGATTTCCGAAGTTAGGTCCGTAAGCGAAATTCTATCATTCGGGTTTAGCTTGAATATTCTCCCGAGAAGAGTATTGAAGTCGCTGGAGATTGCAAATATCGTGCCGAGAATCATGTTGTCATTCAAATACGAATAGAACACTTTATTGTCCGTATTACTTATTATCGATGCGCTGGGCCATGGGTTTTTAGCACAAGCAATATTCAAAAGTAACACTCCGAGAGACCATATGTCACCTGCAAGGGTGGGAAAGTACTTGGCACTAGTTAAATTGTCACAACTTGTAGACTTATATTCATCCAAATCAACTCTTGATTTGATAAAATCACTCGTAGCATAGTTGGTGATTCTTTCTGGCGCCATGTAGAAGCTAGAGCCACGGCGTACGTTACAGCATATTATATCCGAGTTCATAGCCAAGCCAAAATCTATCAACACAACTTGAATCTCATTATAATCTACAATATTCTTATTATTCATTCGTCTGTAATTCTTATGATATCGGACCATAATGTTTTCTGGCTTTAAATCACAGTGATACACGCCATGATTTTCACAATATTTAATTACGTCTATTAGTTGCAACATGGCATTCTTCATTAGCATCTGTTTATCTTGGTAATATGGAGGATTTGTAAATGTTCGTTTCTCTACTATATTGTCAAATAAATCGCCCTGTTCATAGTAGTCCATTACTATTACCACGGCTACGTTATCTAGACTTATTACATTATGTATTGTCATGACGTTTGGGTGTTCATGGACTCTTAAATGCAAGGCAATTTCTCTTAAGAACGAACAGTAAACACCTTCATTTTTTATATAGTCTAAATTTAATTCATTTGTATTTATCCTTTGTTTGGAACTAAAGTAATCGAATAACTTCTTTTTGACTCGTCTCTTATTCGCTTCGACATCTTCTGTTTTTGTCAATCTACTTGGGGCATCTGTTAGAACCATTTTTGCTGCAAACTGCTCTCCAGTCAATAAATCTTCGACTAGATATATCAATCCGTAGGTGCCAGCACCTATCTTATGTTTTAATTGAAGTCTTTCATTAAGATAAAATCCATCTAACAGTAATTGTGGATCAGTTTTATTCGTATGCTTGGTGCCATACCCTGCATGTATCGAAGTCTTGAAATCTAATATTGGAAAAATATTTAAAGTCATAATTTATTAAAATTAATTATAACTCGCTATGGGAGAATACCGTAATACACAAGGTTGTCTTTTATATCACTATATATAAAAAATCATTTACTTAGATTTTATTCTGGCCTTATTTTTAAAAACCACCCGATATCGCTAGAGGTGGTGTGACTTTTGGAATCAGTTGATTATGCGCGAGTTTCTTATATTTTGCGATCAGAGAAAATCGGAATTGATCATATATTTTTATAAAACTTACACAGAGAATTCATCTAATTCAACAATACAACTACCTGTAGCCGGCTTCGAAACCACAATAGCTTCGTTCAATTCTTGTTGTGTGATTCCTGGCATATTTTTCTTATAATATTGCTCTGTCAATGCATTCACAACGTTTGACAATTTATCAGCTGTCGTTAAATGAACTACTGAACCTCCGAATCCAGCACCAGTGACTCTTGCACCATACGCACCATTAGAGGTAGAAATTTTACAAAGCTGATCTAATTCTGGTTTTGAAGAGTCATTATAAATGTCACCAGAGTGATGTGAATCGCTCAATAACTTACCAAATTTTTGTAATAAAACTTCAGAATCTTCCTTTGAATTATAATTTCTTAATAACTTCAAAACTTGCAAAACTCTCATGGAATCAGAAAAAACGTGCTTACTTCTTTGGTAAATTTTCAACTTGTGATATCTGACAGGGGCTTTAGTTAAGAAGACTTCTGTGAACTCTTTTACCGATAAACCTAATTGTTTGGCGATTTCAGAAGTTTCAAAGCCTACTTTATCTTCTTCATTGAAAATGGTTTCAGTTAATTTCAACATTTCCTCTAAGCGACTAATACCAATATCAATATCACTTCCATCCCAGGCATCCTGTTTTAAATAGTCTTCAAAATAACTATCCATAAAACCTCTCAATGTACCTGTAGATAAGTTTGATTCCTTAGGCAATTTCAAATTAAATTTCTTAGCAAAGAACTCTGATGCGGCAGCAATTTCGACGACTCTTAAGTTATAGTCTGTAGGAGCAGTTTCGTGTTTGTTTGCTTTAAGCAAACTGTTAGAAATCAAAAATACCATATCGTTAGGCTTAATAATAGGTATTTCAAATGGAATACCTATTAATTTAGGCTTGAATTGAATTAGCAATGCCTTATTTTGTTCACCATAAATGGAGGCACATTGATCCATACCACCAGTGTTAACCCCGACATAATGTTCAGAAACAACCGTGATTCTAGTCAAATCTGCTTTAGTAATAGATGTTACACCATTAGCCCTTAAAATAGCTAAAGTCGAAGCAACACAAAATGCTGCGGACGAAGATAAACCACCGCCTGTAGGAACAGTACCGTTGAATGTTAATCTCAAACCCTTCAATGGTTTTGATCCGTTATCCACGGTCTCTGGGTAATTTTCCGTAATATACTTGTGAGCAACAATCAAGCCACACTTGAAGTAATTACCCCATGTATGATTCTCCTTGTCTATTTCAACAACATCACCATTAGAAGGTAATTCAAACTCTTCTTTTGTGAATGATTCATCGGTATTGCTTAAAATGACCTTATGATCGTCAGATGTGCCAACAGCTGCAATAACATCAACATCAATAGCCATTGGTAACACTGAAAAATGGTTGTAATCAATGTGGTCCCCAATCAAGTTAACCCTACCTGGGGAACGGCTAATAAACTGAGGTTTAATTCCATAGTTGTCATGGAACTTTTGAATTAATTTTACATATCTTTCGTTATTGGATTCTGGATTCGAATAGAATGATAAGTCTTTAAAGGTTGGAACGGAGTCGGTCATTTCTACGGATATTTCTTTGGTGTATCTTGAAATAAATAAATAGTAGCCTATGAATTATTATTAAATAATAGTACGAATTTAATTTCAGCAATTTTACTCCATATTTATTAGAAACGGTAAATTTTATTTCCGATGTAACGTTACATCAGTATGTAATCTTCCGCTCGAAAATTAATTTTGACCAAAATCGGGCATGACGCAGCGATCGAGATACTTGGTTTAGTGTCGGCGCATAGTTTCCTTTTCTGAGTATGTAAGAATTCGTAGTAAATCCGGAGCAATGGAGAAACTTGAAGCAAAATGCCGTCATCAGACACCCAAAAGAAATTAGCCTATTCCCGACCACAACAAGCTAAATCTATTACATCATTTGAATTTGACTACACCTTATACAAACAAAAGATAGTTAACATTATTTGGATTACCTAACTAACGCAGCTAGCGAGCCCAGTAGTGCAATTTCTTCAATCTTGAACACGGAAGGTGCGGCCGAAAACAAAATTCGAAGCAAAGTTATCCCGAAGAATGCGAAACTCGTGGTATATTATTATTCATAACCATACAACGTTACATTGGTATTGGAATTGAAGGATAGTATAAAGCTACGTAGAATGGCCTCAGAAAATAGGTGTATATTTTGGTTCCCAACTGATTACATTTACGAATCAAATACGAACATGTCGAAAGAATATATTATAGTCACCGGTGGTGCAGGTTATATTGGATCACACACTGTTATCGAATTAATCGAGAATGGGTATGAAGTTATTATCATCGATAATTTATGCAACTCGAGTTATGATTCAATTGCACGAATTGAGTATATGGTTAAAAGACCTGTCAATTTCTTCGACATAGATCTCAGAGATCATGAAAAATTGACACGTGTATTCCAAAGTTTCAATATCAAGGGAGTTATTCACTTCGCAGCATTGAAAGCTGTGGGTGAATCTACTAAAATCCCATTGGAATACTACGATAATAACATCAATGGGACCGTTAGCTTGTTGAAGGTTATGAAAGAAAACGACGTGAAGACTATCGTATTTAGTTCCTCTGCCACGGTTTATGGAGATGCAACTAGATTCGAAAACATGATCCCAATTCCCGAACACTGTCCAAATGATCCTACTAATCCATATGGAAAGACCAAATACATGATTGAAAACATCATCAAAGATATACATACAAGTGATAACTTCTGGAGAGCAGCCATTTTGAGATACTTTAACCCAATTGGTGCTCATCCTTCCGGCCTTATTGGTGAGGATCCATTAGGTATTCCAAACAATTTACTTCCTTATTTAGCTCAAGTTGCAATTGGTAGAAGAGAGAAATTATCAATATTTGGTAGTGATTATAATAGTCACGATGGAACTCCAATTAGAGACTACATCCATGTGGTTGATTTGGCTAAAGGACATATTGCAGCATTGAATTACTTAAACGAATTGAATTCCGACCAAGGTTTATTCAGGGAATGGAACTTAGGTACTGGTAAAGGTTCGACTGTTTTTGATGTTTACCACGCTTTCTGTAAAGCCGTTGGTAGAGAATTACCATATGAAGTAGTGGGTAGAAGAGATGGTGATGTTCTTGATTTAACTGCGAATGCAACTAGGGCAAACAAAGAATTAAAATGGAAAACGCATCTTACAATTGAGGATGCATGTAGAGATTTGTGGAAATGGACTACCGAAAATCCATTTGGTTTTCAAATCAAAAATTATGAATGGAAACTCTTTAATGATACAGACGTGGAAGACTTCAGAAATAGATTACATACTGTATCTTTTGACAACTTCAAGGTTTCAATTGCGAATTATGGTGCATTGATTCAAGATGTCAATTACAAGAAAGAATCATTGGTAACTGGTTTCAGTGATTTCAAGGACTATAAATCCAGTGCCAACCCATTTTTTGGAACCACAGTTGGTCGTTATGCTAATAGAATTTCAAATGGTGAATTTCAATTGGATGGCACAACATACAAATTAACCAAGAATGAAAATGGTGACAATACTTTGCATGGCGGCGCTAATGGTTTCGACAAGCAATACTTTTTAGGACCAATTGCAAAGCACGACAAGGAACACACCACCTTGGAATTTATTTTAGTTGATAAGGATAGTAATGACGGATTTCCAGGTGATTTGGAAACCGTTGTTAAATATACTGTAAATGAGGATTCCTTAGAAGTCGAATACAAATCTACCCTTGCAGAGACATCTAAAAGTGATGTCACTGCTGTCAACTTAACAAACCATTCATACTGGAATGTTTCTCCAAATGAAGATATTAATGGTACTCGTATTAAAGCAATCACTAATAAGTGCTTGAAAGTCGATCCAAAATCGTTATTGCCTACCGGCGAAATAATTGAGTCATCGAAAGATTTAACAGAGACTGTGGAATTAACTCAGGAAGTTTCGTTTGATGATTGTTTTGTTGTGAACGAAAAAGGCTCATCACTGGACACCAGATCAAACGAATTAGTGAATATAGTAGAAGCTACCCATCCATCTAATTCAATTAAATTAACAGTTGCTAGTACAGACCCTGCCTTCCAATTATATACAGGTGACTACGTGGACGTTAACGAGTTTAAAGGCAGATGTGGTTTTTGCGTCGAATCTAGTAGATTTATTAATGCCGTCAATAATAAGGAATGGACTAAACAAGTTATTTTAAGAAAAGGAGAAGTCTACGGTTCTAAGTTAAAATTCTCTTTATCATCATAATAGTTGGGCTTATAAAGACATAAATCATTGCTTTTTACATAATTTGCGAGTTTCGTGTAAAGGAATTAATATCGACTCGAATTTCTCTGTGTTAACATTTATCATATTTAGAGAATTATTGTATAATTTAACAAATATTTGAAAACTTTTGCAATTAGTTGCGTGTCTATTCCGTTGGACGTAACATATAAACACCTTAAAAATTCCTTCTATGTAAAGAAACCAAGATCTAATGTGGTAATTATTTGATTTATTTATATGTTCTTTAGATCTTTTAGAACCTTTTACTTAGCTTTCGTTATTACTTTTAGCTGCCTAACTAACTTTAACTAGTATTATTCCCTAATCATATATACCCGATTCATATATAGTTGTGTTCTTCTTAGCAGTCTAAGCTTCGTTCCTCATGGCCCAATGGTCAAGGCGTCTGGCTACGATTTTGTAACCACTTCTCGGTTGGAACCAGAAGATTCCAGGTTCGACTCCTGGTGGGGAAGCTTATTTTTTACTTTAATAAGTTCATATATATGACTGAAACGTAAATTTATGCTTAGACTAGAGTATTCTTCTTCATTTCACGTGGGAGGTATGATGGAAGGATTATGTTTTATTTAAATGGGTTATTTACAGATGATAATGTCCATTAGTATATTTGTACTTTACACGACGTACTATAGTAATTTTGATAAGTGATTTCACTTATTGACAGTTTCAACTGAATAAACCAACTCAATGAAGGTATATTCACTTTACATATTGAATAAGGCAGGTGGCCTTATATATCAAAATGACGTGAATCCAAGTTTAAATAAATTAGGAGCAAATGAATACTTGGTTATAGCTGGAACATTGCATGGAGTGCACGCTATAGCTTCGAAGTTAACACATTCAACAAATATAATTAAAGACGACCCTTCATATATAACACAGAATGAAAACGCATCATTAATTAGTACGGGGAAATCTCAAAACTCAGATTCAAATAAAACAGGATTACAAAGTATTGAAACGGATTTTTTCAATTTATACGTTTTTCAAACCTTGACTGGTATCAAATTTATTATTATTACCTCACCAAATCCTGTGGTGCATAATTTACAACCCATAGATAGTTTGGGAACATCGAGTAGGGGAGAGTTATCCAAACAATGTACTTTGGTAAATGATATTTACAATCAATTGTATATCATATATTCTGACTATGTTATGAAAGATCCATTCTACTCCCTAGATATGCCAATTAAAAGCTCACTCTTTGAAATGGAGGTTAATGACCTTATATCTTGATACTAATAATTACGCATGTATATTATTCTATATGATTTTTAAATTAACGCTTTTTGCAGTCTATCGTATATGATCAATTAGATCACGTATGCCTGTTTTCAAATCAATAGTTGGCTTCCAGCCAAATTGTTTAATTTTGTCATAATCAATTGAATACCTTGAATCATTGTAGTTTCTATCTTTTACAAATTCAATGTAGTCCGCATAGTTCAAATTTGACAATGATAACTTTTTACTTAAGTAACAATCACAAATGAACTTCACTAAAGATAAGTTATCAATTTCATCTTCACTACCAATATTAAAAGTTTTATTTATTACCTGTATTCTAGGAGACGATGTTGATTGTTCATCTTTGAATTTTATCCAAATTAATTCTAATCCTTTAATGAAATCTTGAATATGCAAATATGCTCTTCTGTTTGAGCCATTTCCATGGATATGTATTTTATCCACCATATACCCAATTTTCGGGGGTTGTTTGGCATATTTTTTGAGCTTATTTATTGTCATAGGAATAATCTTTTCGGGATATTGTCTTGGGCCATATACGTTATTTGAACGTATGCTTGTTACCGGAATCTTATAAGAATAGTAATAGGATCTAATAATTAAATCACACGCAGCTTTTGTTGCTGCATAAGGATTTGTAGGATTCAATTTGCTCGACTCGTCAACAGTTTTACCTTCATTTTGTTCTCCGTATACTTCATCCGTTGAGATATGTATAAACCTAAATCGACTTTTGACATCAGGAAATTTTGCTATTAACAAACGAGAACATTCTAACAAATTTTGAGTACTCAAGATATTATTTGTAGTGAAATACAACGGGTCTGAGAAAGATCGATCAACACAAGATTCTGCTGCAAAGTTGATAATATTTGTTATTTTGTTCTTCTTGAAATCTGCCACTAACAAATCGTAAAGAAAGTTATATTCTGATGACAAATCTTTTCTTATGAAAGTGAAATTTGGTGATTCCATAACCTTAGACAATGATTTAGTATTTCCATCGGTTGCATAGTTTAGTTTATCTATGCATGTAAAGTGAAAATTTGGATATTGAGTAACGAAGTAATCTAAGAAATGTGATCCTATGAAACCAGCCCCACCAGTAATAAGAAAATATTCGTCATAAGTATAAGTAAAGATTGGATTCTCCATTCTCCATGCTTTACTTTATGATCAGTTGCTTTTGGTTCTCAGATCTTGATTTAGAAAATAGATTTTCTTCTGGAGCGTACGCAATCTTTCCGTTCACAATGTAACGTTACAATATAATTGAGGTGTGTACCTATCATAATACAACGTTACATTAGTATATATTAAGAAGGCGTTGATTAGAGTAATGGGTCACTTGAAAAATGTTTACGAATTTCGGAGACTTGCTTACCCCAAATAGGAAATTATGCACTGACATTTTTACCCACTATGCAGCATATTGAATTAAACCGAAAATGTACGAATTGAAAGAAAATCCGTGAGCCCATGACACAAACACGAGGGCAACAAGTATCAAGATTCGTATTAGTGCAACGTTACATTGTGAATTTACAGGTCTCATTACGAGGGATTTCCTTGTAAATTATAAATAAGTCCAAAGAAATGCGTTAATTTTTTGTACAATTGTATAGCTATCTAGCCATACTATATTATTTATATAATGTCCGAACAATTTGACTTTACTAATCATTCACACCGCCGTTTCAATCCGTTGTCAAATACATACGTCTTATGTTCTCCCCATAGAGCTAAGAGGCCTTGGCAAGGTGCTAAGGAAGAGCTTAAAAAAGCAGAGTTACCAAATTTCGATCCTAAGTGTTATTTATGTCCTGGAAACATAAGAGCTACAGGAGATACAAACCCAAAGTATGAGAATACCTACATATTTCCAAATGACTATCCAGCTGTAAGAGCTGACCAACCTGACTATACAGAAGATTCACAAGAAATTGAAAAAACCAATACTTTAAAAGCTAAATTATTCAAGACCCAAGGAGTTAAGGGTAAGTGTTTTGTTATTTGTTTCAGTCCAAACCATAACTTAACTTTACCTTTAATGTCGGTCGAAGAAATTGCCTATGTTATCCAATCATGGAGATCTTTGTATGAAGATTTACAAAAAGAAGCACAAGAAGGACCTGTTGGATATAAATACTTGCAAATTTTTGAAAATAGAGGGTTTGCAATGGGTTGTTCTAATCCTCACCCCCACGGACAAGCATGGTGTTTGGATACGATTCCGACTGAAGTTGATCATGAAATAAAGAATATGACCAATTATCACGATGAAAACCACTCACATATGCTTGGAGATTACGTCCAATTAGAATTGAAGGAAAAAGAGAGACTTGTCTTAGAAAATGACTCGTTCATTGTCGTTGTCCCATACTGGGCATTATGGCCGTTCGAGACATTGGTGGTCTCGAAAGAACATTTACGTTCTATTTCAGATTTTAACGAGAAGCACAATAAGGACTTGGCTTCTATCTTAAAAAAATTAACTACAAAATACGACAATCTCTTTAATACCAGTTTCCCATATTCAATGGGTTACATCAAGCACCATTGGATGGTACGGATGAGGAAAAGAATAATTCTTGGTTCCATATGCACTTTTATCCTCCTTTATTAAGATCAGCTACTGTTAAGAAGTTCTGTGTCGGATTTGAAATGTTGGGAGAATCGCAAAGAGACTTGACAAGTGAACAAGCTGCGAGCAGATTGCAAGATTTAGATGGTGAAAAGCACTATTTAAGTAAATTAAAATAAGCTAGTTTTTCAATACTTGAATCGATATTTCACTTTATATAGTATAATAGCTGCACATAAACCTGCATATAAATGAGATGAATTTTTTCTAAATATTTTTAAGACTGTAGATTTAGATATAAGGGTACCTGATTCAAAGGGGAACGAGTGTATACCGATATCTATAATGATCGTTGGACAAACACCTATGGATAAAGACACGAAACCGCCTTTGGACTCAAGAATAGGGAGAGACACTCCGTTCACCTTTGGCCAGAGATATTTAGACGATGAAGAAAATGTCTTCGATCATAATGCTTGGGATCATGTAGAATGGGGTGACGAGCAAATTAAACAAGCAGAAGAGCTTATTACAAAGCAATACGATAACCCGGTTAAAGAATTCGACAAGAAATTATATAATGCTAACCCGGCTAAGTACTGGGATATTTTTTATAAGAATAATAGAGAGAATTTCTTCAAAGATAGAAAATGGTTACAAATAGAATTTCCGTCATTATATAAAGTTACGGGCGAAGACTACAAGAATCCAACTACTATATTGGAGATTGGATGTGGTGCTGGAAATACGTTCTACCCGATATTAAATCAAAATAAGAATCCCAACTTAAAAATTGTTGGCTGTGATTACCTGAAAGTTGCAGTGGATTTAGTTAAGGCAAATGAAAATTACCCAGAAAGTAACGAGAAGGGTATAGCATACGCATCGGTTTGGGATTTGGCGAATCCAGATGGCATAATTCCTGAACACTTGGAACCTCATTCTGTAGATATTATCATTATGGTCTTTGTATTCCTGGCTTTACACCCTGACCAATGGATACACGCCGTTAACAACTTAGCTAAGATATTAAAACCAGGGGGGGAGATACTATTCCGGGATTATGGTAGATATGACTTGGCCCAAGTTAGATTTAAGAAGGGTAGGTTGTTAGATGACAACTTTTACATTAGAGGTGACGGAACAAGGGTTTACTTTTTCACGGAAGAACAATTAAGAGAGATCTTTTGCCAAAACGGCCCTTTCGAGGAAGAGAAAATCGCTACTGATAGAAGATTACTAGTTAATAGAAAGAAGCAGTTGAAGATGTATCGTAATTGGTTGCAAGCTGTATTTAGAGGGGATAACGATTAGGCTATATAGCAGAATACGTACTAAATAGAACAATGACGTATAGAAAATTATCCAAATGCTTAAACAATTCCCAAACATCAGCTATCTCTTTACTAGCCAATGATTCTACGTTAACACCGTGTATGTAAATCGAACCCAACTTATTATTATTATTATTTGTCATGAGATTCGGTAAATATTCCTCCAATACTTCTTTGAAAAGGACGGGTTCACCATCCTTATGAAAAGGGTAGATAGGTGCGTGAATTATGGTCGATGATCCTGGTATGTATATCTTAACCGGTAGCTTTTGAAACTTCCTCGGTGTGGGGATGATTTTTTTGTTTATTTGCTTGAATGACTTCAAATTGTGCGTCATAATAGCATTCCACAATTCATCTGAGTCGGTTTCACTCAAATTCATTATGGGCTTCGAGTTCCCATTTATCACAAAGCACGATTGTTTCAATTGGTTAACTATGACTTCTTTGAGTGATTTATTATAATTGATCGAACTGTCAATATCGGCGTATGTGAATGGTATAATCTGGTCCATCGGGTACTCATCGGAGTACTTTAGTGTTAATGTCCAGGAGCTGTCCCCCCGATCTTGGATGATGCTAGACAAATGCAAGAGGTCAAATAGAACACCAACCGGCAAATTCCATTTTATCGGCACAGTTTCATACTCCAACCATACAGGCATATACTTGATTTGCTGATTATACTGCTGAAAATAAGTTATAATCGAAGGAAAATATATGGGGAAGTATGAATTGCGGTACACAGTAATTAGGAACTCTTTGGGATCGTCGTTGTTACCATTCTCCATTAATATCCTAACATTAATAGACCCATTCCACAACCTATCCTTGATCTCTATTAACCCATTACTAGATTGCATTGAAAACCTTTGTGTATTTGTACTGCGGGTTGGCTGCTTGTGTAAATATAAATTTAGGTCGATGCTACATTAGCATAAATCTATAAATCAAAAAAGATGCCTTTGCAAGATTAGACCACCTGTACTTGTTGAATCGTAAAAAGGCAATCAACAATTTGTTCTATTCCGTGAAGGCCGTATATAAGTTTTCATTATTGTATTGAGAAAAAGTTGCTTGGGAACTTTCTGAATTGAGGTGCGGGAGCCAGCATCAGAAATTTTATCTTTACATTTTTGAATATATAAGTTTGTAGCCTAAGCCCGTATATAAAGAATGAAGGATGATAAATGATGGATAAGCCATTTGAAAGTTTAGACGTGAATTAATGCATATTTTGTCATAGAGATATGGCGAAACTATATTCTAAGCAACGGTTGAGTGTCATGGACATGCCGGACCCCATACCAGCTAATTTGCACAATCTAGATTTGTCCTACGCTATTGATACATTCCATGTTAGCACATATAGATTGGAGGATCTTCCGGAAACATTGCCAGTGTTCAGTAAAAGAACAGGGAAACTCACGAGGTTCCTAAGTGGAAAGAGAGTAATGAGTATGCCCATTTTGTCACGAGAAGTCAAGAGTTTGCCGCAGGTACCACCTAAACCTACTGCTCATGCAAGAAACAACCACATGAAAAGATCAGCGTCAATGTTTCCTCAAAACACTTCTGGGCAAGAGTGTTTGGGAACAGGACTTCCAGAGTCTAGTGATGAAGAGAAGCAAATGGCGACTGCGAAAAATACAATCATTGACGAAGAGGACGATAGCCTTTTTTCGAAAGATAGCATAGTAGATTATACATCGGCGTCATCGGTACCAAGTGAAATCGATGGATATACGCAAGGAAATAGAAGCTCAAGAAAGAGCATTTTTGAAATAAATGGCGATTTCGTTGATGACAGTTCGTCAAGCATTTATTCAGAAACTGATGATGATACTGTAGATGACACCGATGTTGAAGAAATGTGCGTAGAGGAACCAAAGTTAGGCAGCATATTTGACGGACTAAGCTTAAGGGACAGTCTATGGGATTCTGATAAAGAGAGCATAAAAAGTCAAACAGTGGTAGGCGGAAGCTATACCAGTACGTCTATTTTGGAGTATTACAGGGCCACTTCTGAAGTGCAAATCGACAAAGCAGCGTTTGAAAAGGCCCCATTATCAGTTGATAAGAAGCTTCCTAATATACCGCATTCGCCTGTTGATTCCATTCTTGCGATACCCAAAGTAAGACAGAAAAAGAAACCAAGACCATCCTCAATGTTCTCAATGACAAACCAGAGTAATTTCTCTACACTAACAGGATCGAAAAGCTTACATGACTGCAAACACGACTTGAGATCGGCTGTTGATGGTTCCATCGATGTTTGTCTTGATTCTGACAGGGATTATAGATATTCTAGGTACAACGCGTTCAGAAGATCTAAACCAAGATCGCTGTCTACGACACTAATGGAACCTCTTCTGAGGTCTAAATCTAGCATATCACCCATAAGAACCAAACCAAGGGCGTTTTCCGCTTATTTAATGAATACAGTGCCAGTTAATGGTAACACTACATCCGCCGTTCAAAACCCAAAAACTGATGCATCGCATAAGCCTAAATCCCGGCGTTCAGTATCTGCATTACTCACATCCAAATTTAGAACATTTAGTTCTAAATTACGTCCAACAAATAAATAAAAAGTAGATCACGTAGCAAATATTGTATTAGTCTCAATCGCATTGACTATTTATATAATCGTACAAAATATAATCATTAATTAATCTGTTGCAAATTCAAAGCTTTACGATTAAGTCGTCCCCCTTGTATAACTTGAGCAAATCTTCAATGTCATATTTCTTTGCAATTTTCGGGTTGATGAAACGCCCACCTAAATAATGAACTTTACCGTCTTTCAAAAACTGCTCAGCGCAGGGTTTTGGCGCTGTAAGGCTTATCAACATTGTAGCATTAATATCGGCATCAATAGGCCCCTTGTCAACATCCCATCCCGATGGAACATCTACCGAGACTATATCCGGGATATTCGTATGGTTGAGTGATAAGAAGATGATCAAATCATCAAATGGCGCACGGATGGGTGGTTTGAATGAAAACCCAAAGAGCGAGTCCACGATTACCTTCACCGAATCACGCTTTTCCAAGAGCTTCTTAATGTCACCCAACTGCTCAATCTCTGGAACTTCTAAGTCTTGCAACTGCTTCAATAAATTGTTGTACAATTCGTTCTTCGTGGACTTCTTCGGGTAGAACAATACCGGATCGTAACCCCATATCTTTAGGTGCCTCGAAGCCACCAACCCATCACCTCCATTATTCCCGGGTCCAACAAGCATCAAAACCTTATTAGATGACGAAGACTTAGGCGGATATTGTCTGTATATCGCCTGTGCTACCGAGAGTCCGGCCAACTCCATCAATTGATCGATGGAGAAAGATCCAGGGGATATTAATTCTTGATCCAATTGAGATGCCATCTTGGATGACAATGTTTTAAATGTGTTACGAAACATCTTTAAGTGTGATTGAAAGTCTTCTTTTTCAAAAATGACAGGTTTCTTTAATCTGTCTAATGTATATGTATAATGGAATGATTATACCGTAACTTCATTTGTCATCTACTATGAATAGCAAAGAAACCTCAATTTGCGAATTTTGCAGTCTATTATATTCCCTTTTTTTAATAGACCCCACCGACTCTGCTTATACCAACGAAACACCTAACCACCTAAACTGTCAATTGAACATATACTACAAAAGCATAGGGCCTAAGGAATCCATTTGGTACCATCTGTTGCAATTTACGTCGCGTCTTTACATAAACATTAGACATATATGTCGTGCAAATCGACAAGTGATTATTACACAAAAATGTCGAAAATAAACATATATCAACTTTGAAATAATTGAACACGTTATGAATACATAAACAATAAGCCTAGCTATACGAAACATGGATCAACTGTATACATTTGATTCGCCATCGATGACGAGTCATTCTCCAATGATTAACTACAGAAAAGATGCTAAGAAGGGAGTTAAATTCACGTTTATGGTGGTTGGAGATATGGGCACAGGGAAAACTACGTTTGTCAATAGTTTGTTGAATAAGAAGGTGATGTCACATCGTTACGAGGAAAATAATGGGGAACAGTACGATACGAAGACTTTGGTGTTCACGTCTGCCAAGTCTATTGCATTGCCAAACACAGCTGTGTTGACAAGAAACGACTTCAACCCGATGACAGCCAACGAAGAGCCAGGTGTCGCGATGACTGAAACCAAGGTCGAGATAGTTGACGACGACAACATGAAGTTGTACTTGAACATCATTGATACACCAGGATTTGGCGAAAACTTCAATAACGAAATATGCTTCATCGAGATAGAAAACTATTTAAAGCAGCAGTTTGATCTAGTATTGGCGGAGGAAACGAGAATCAGAAGAAACCCTAGATTTGTAGACACACGGGTCCATGTGATGCTCTACTTTATTACTGCGACGGGACACGGTTTGAGGGAGATTGACATAAACTGTATGAAGCGATTATCAAAATACGTTAATATTTTACCAGTTATAAGCAAGGCCGACACGTTCACCGAAACTGAGTTGAGACACTTCAAACATCAAATTAAAATTGACATAGAAAAATTCAACGTGCCTATTTTCCAATTTGACAATTCTTTAGCTGAATACGATGAAGAAGAGGATTACGATTTGATTCAAGAATGCAAATACTTGTCGTCATTACAACCATTCGCAATAATATCATCGGAAGACGAATACGAAATCACAGACCCTAAATCGGGAGAATCCAAAATCACAAAGGCCAGACAATACCCATGGGGCGTGGTCGACATAAATAATCCAAAATACAGTGACTTTGCAATGTTGAAATCGGTCGTTTTGGGAACTCATTTGCAGGACTTCAAGGACTTGACTCACGACTTCCTTTATGAAACTTATAGAACTGAACGATTATCTAAGGTCACAGGAAGGATTGAAGATGAAGATGAAGACGACGACCGTGTGTTGCCCGAAAGCTACGAAGAACAACTATACAATGAGACTTTCCTGAAGGATAACACTACTATTCCATCATTGTCTAACCTTGCCCAATTAACATCGGTCAATCCATTGGATGTCTTCAATGACAACCTGTCCATCAATTCAGCCTCCTCTTCCAAGGCTGTTCCGTCCATGTTATTGGACGGAACAGAGTCCAGCGGAATGCCATCACCTAAACTAAGAGATAATGCATCCATTTCATCGAGATCTACCATATCCGTCGACAACGGCCACCATCAAACCAGAAACTTGAATTCCAATAATGCTGCGTTCAAGAGATTGTCGATCGCACCACAACGTAACCAATTGAGGCAGATCTCGGAAACAGTGCCATATGTTATAAGACACGAGAGAATCTTAGAAAGACAACAGAAGTTGGAGGAAATGGAAATGGCCAGTGCCAAGGAGCTATCGTCCAGAGCTGCGTTATTAGAGCAAAAAGCAGCTGCCTTGAAAGCAAAAGAAAAATTAATGATGAAGAAATTAGAAGCAGAAAGACCAAGTCATGGAGATGGCGACTTCAGTGATACCGCTTCTCAAGGAGCTCACAAATACGAATACGACAACGAACATGAACTTAATAGCAGCGACGCCAATTATTCTGTGATACAGAAAGAAGAGACCTTGACCGATTTGCATTCAATTTTAAGTCAAAAATAGACATAGATGTAATCCTTCACTCAAATATTTAGGGAACTGTATTTATTGTATCTATATACATCTCTATGTTTAAAACAACAAATTAGACCATTATCTATACAACTATTTGACGTGCTTTTTGTTCGTGGTTATGAACAAAAAAGTTTTTGTTCGAATTTGAAAAGTACACGCCTATAGTTTTGCCCGTCTTTTAAATTCAACAGCTAAAGCATAGCAAGAAATTAATATTAGATATAAGATCTACATTTTTTTTATAAGAACGAGTAGTCTAACGGTCAATTAGACATATTTTAGACGGAATTTCCTTTGGTATTTAGTTAACTGAGTAATTAACGGATTTTAATCTTGAATTTCCTTATTTTTTAAACAGTTGTGTTTGTTGAGGTTCTGGTCTTGTATTTAAATATCGATTGAAAATAATCGGATTAAACGATTATAGAATCCATTTCTGAGGTTATATTTTAAAAAAAGACACGGAACAAGATGGATATTCTTCAAATATTAGAGAACGCATTATTGAATCCTGATGCATCAAAAAGGTCTGAAGCAGAACGTCAATTAGATGAAGCAGCTAAGAACCATTTTGTTGAGTACATAGGATTACTTACGGATGCGTTGGCAAATGAAGAAGCCAAGACGGAAGTGAGAATGTTGGCGGGTATTGGGTTGAAGAATCAGTTGACATCAAAAGAACAGAAGACAAGGTTGGAGCAACAAAACAGATGGATTTCATTGGAAGCGACAGCAAAGAATAAGATAAAGGAGACTTCTATGAAAGCATTGTTGACCACTGATGATAGAGTTGCGAGTTCCGCGGCACAGTTGGTAGCAGCCATTGCAGATATAGAATTGCCAAGAAATGAATGGCTTGAATTGATTCCAATTATAATTGAGAACACCAAACCTGACAGACCTGTCAATGTTAAGCGTGCTTCGTTGTTGGCCATTGGCTATATTTGTGACACCGCTGACCCTAACAACCCAACCATTGTTGCTCAGGCAAATGGTATTTTGATTGCGATCATTCAAGGTGTTCAGAGTAACGAGCCTTCGAAAATTGTGAGGTTGACAGCATTAAATGCATTAGTCAATTCGTTAGAATTCATTAAATTTAATTTTGAAAGAGAAGGTGAAAGAAACTACATTATGCAAGTTGTTTGTGAGGCTACACAAGCTGATGATAGGGAATTACAGGCCAGTGCATTTGGATGTCTCGCAAGAATCATGTCCTTATACTACCGATTTATGGCCTTATATATGGAAAAGGCTTTGTACGGCTTAACCGTGTCTGGTATGCAAAGTGCTGACGAAAGAGTTGCATGTATGGCAGTCGAATTTTGGTCTACCGTTTGTGAAGAGGAATTAGAAATAACCTTACAAAGAGAAGAGTATGGCGTCGAAGCGCAGCCTGAATTGGTAAGTTACAACTTTGCTTTAGTTGCCATTCAAGATGTTTTGCCAACCTTATTGACTTTATTGACTAGGCAAAACGATGATCCCGAGGATGACGATTGGTCGGTCGCTATGGCGGCGGGATCATGTTTACAACTATTTGCGCAGAACACAGGAAATTATGTTGTTGAGGCCACATTGCAATTTGTTGCGGCTAATATTGGAAACACTGATGACTGGAGAGCTCGTGAAGCATCCGTTATGGCTTTTGGATCCATTTTAGATGGGCCAGATCGCGAGCAGTTGAGAAGTTTGATTGGCCAAGCGTTGCAACCGATTTTGCTACTTATCAAGGATGATTCATTACATGTTAAAGAAACTGTTGCGTGGTGCTTGGGTAGAATCGCTGACTTGGTTGTCGATGCGATCGATATTAATCAACATTTACAAAGTCTTTTGGAAGCTTTAGTCACCGGATTACAAGATCATCCAAAGGTTTCAACTAACTGTTGCTGGACTTTAATGAATTTATTAGAGCAATTGTGTTCTGACGGACCAAAACAAGAAACTACAGTGATGTCGCAGTACTACCAAACCATCGTTCCAATCTTGGTACAATTATCAAATAAATCTGATAACGAATACAGTTCTAGAGCATCGGCTTATGAAGCATTGTCTACTTTCGTTATCTACAGTGGTAACGATTCTATGGCGATTATTCAAAATCTTGCCAGTGAGGTATTAAGCAGATTAGAATCTACCATTGGAATGCAAAGTCAAGTTCTTACCACTGAGGATAAAGCAAATTTGGAAGAATTGCAAGTTAACATATTGTCGTTATTAACTAACATCATAAGAAGATTGAGCAATGAAGTTTCACAAGCTTCTGATAATTTGATGTCGATGTTCTTGAAATTATCAGAAGCCCAAGAACCAAACGCTTTAATTGAAGAAGATATTTTCATAGCAATCTCGGCTGTCGCAAGTGCAACTGGTCAGAATTTCTTGAAATACATGGAAGCATTCTTACCATTTTTAACTAAGGCCTTGCAAAATACGGAATCACCTACCTGTAACACTGCCGTTGGATTGGTTGCTGATTTATCGCATTCATTGGGAACAGCAATATTGCCATATTTAGAAGGATTAATGAACATCTTAGGAGCAAATTTAAATAATGCTGATGTTAAAAGGGACTTAAGACCAGTTATATTATCTTGTTTTGGCGATGTTGCGAGCTCAATTGGAAGTAACTTCCAGCCCTACACGGATTTTGTGATGCAAATCTGTATTGCAGCGTCAAGCATTGAACCGGAAGATAATTCCATGGAAACTATTGATTACGTTCTAAACGTTAAAGAGTCCGTTTTGGATTGTTACGTTGGTATTGTTGGAGGATTGCATGATAATCCACAGGCAATCTATCCTTATGTTGCACCAATTTTCCAATTTTTACAATTAGTGACTTTGGATATCAATATGTCAACCACTGATTCGGTGGCAAGATCCGCTACGGGATTGTTAGGTGACATTGGTGCTATGTTTGCTTCAGGTGAATTCAAACAAGCTTACATGCAACCATGGGTTACAGAATTCATCAAAAAAACAAGATCGAATCCAATCTTCCTGCAGTCTACGAAGGATACTGCAAGATGGGCTAGGGACCAACAAAAAAGACAAATCAATTTGTAAGCCATATAATATTGCATTGACGGCTATCGTTATGTTTATCTTATCTTCCTCATATCATTGGTAATGGATCCCATATACTGACACCTTTGAATATTTTTTATAACATACAATTTCTCATATATATTATTGACATGTTCTCTTTTCCCCCTTCATATTTTAACTCTTACGTTTTATGTCTTGTCTCATAATCTATAACTTTCTGATGTCCTCTAATGTCTCTCATAATCTTAATCTCTAATTTATACTTCTTTATTTCTCATTGAAATCTTACTCTACCTTAATATCTCTGTGCATATATATATCATTCATGGCTCCGTACAATATTTTGCATCTCTTATTCTGATTATCTAACTAGCAAGTTTACCCTCATTATATGAATTATTCTAGATTTATTACATCTATTTAACGTCTGCAATCAATAAACAAATCAGCATTTTGCACCAATACTCGCGAAGATGAAAAAATATAAGCGCTCTATTTTATGTTTAATTATATATCAGGTACTTTCATATTAAATTCATTAGTCCACAAGAGTTGTCGACAGTCAAACTCAAGGGACGTCACAAACTTTGTTAATAAAAGATTTTAGAAAGAATAAAGACAAAGTTGATTTTCGTTTTGGCTAGTTTTTCAATTGTGATAATCCAGTATAAATAATTAAATTATCAAAAATGACGTCCGCCTACTCAGTAGGAATGGAATATCACCCAATCCCTTTTGACCATACTTATATTTTATACGATCCGAATGATATAATATCCATGGCATCAGTACATATGTCACTTTTACCAATATATATCATGGTATTCTATACGGCTTGGTTTTTGATCACTAGAGAGATTGAACCTGTTGTGTTAGTTGGTGGACATTTAATCGGTGAAGTTGTCAATAAAGTCATTAAGAAGCTCATCAAACATCCGCGACCAGACTTTCATAAAGATTTTGGTCATGACTCCTATAGTTTGACGTTTGGGATGCCATCTGCCCATTCTCAATTTATGGGATTGTTTGCAGCGTACTTTGTATGTATATTCTTGTTCAGGATATACCACTTATCACGCTTACAGAGATTATTTGGTTGTCTAGTATTGGTGATATCTTCAACTGCGGTTGCATTTTCAAGAGTGTATTTATTGTATCATACTATCGAACAAGTAGTCGTCGGTATTGTGTTAGGTGCTTCTCTCGGCATTTTTTACTTTATTGCAACATCTATCGCCAGGGATGTTGGCTTAGTGGAATGGGTATTGAATTGGTCAATTGTTAAGTATTTTTATGTTAAGGATTCATATTTTCATTGTTATAGCACATTTGAGGATGAATATGTTAGACACTTAAAGCTACGTAAAAATACTCGTTAGCATGAAGCTTGTATAATTCAAGCACTGTATTGTATTGATTTCAACCAAGAATTAGATACAATTCATTACATAAATAAATATCGTACATATATCAGTTAATTTCAGGAATTAAAGTAGAGTGACTATAGAAAAAACTTGAAATAATTATAAACTGCACAGGTAGTAGATTACTTTATATTTCGCAAGGACCTAAAATTCCTCCCATTTATCATCATTCTTCCAATCGTCATCCTTCTTTGCTTTACCGCCGCTTAAACCATCTAATTTCGTCTTTTCTTGGGGTCTTTGAAGTCCAAATGCTGGCTTCACGTCTTCCACATCATCTTGGACACTTAGTCCTTCAAAGAGCTTGCCAAATTTCGAATCAGGTGCATCACCCTCATTAGTAAAGTTTTGGAACGTTTCTTGACCATATTTACCAGTTTCTTGCATCCTTTGTCCAAATTGTGCCATAGCTCTCTTGGCTTCTCCACTTAATTCGCTTTCTTGTAACTGGGTAATACCAGGTTTGATTACTGATTCATGCACTTCATTAACTGATTTTGCAACAGTGGTTGAGAACAAGCCCCAACCTTTAGATAATGTACCAAACGGGTCGGTTTGAAAGCTATCTACAGTGAACCCAGATAATGAACCACCTTTGTTCTGCGGCTGTGATGCTGGTGTATTACCGAATCCACCATACTTACCACCTTGCGAAGGCGCTAAACCATCTGGTCTACTACCATTCTTGGTACCTAATTCAGCAAAATAAGATTCATTTTTTTGCTTTTGATCATTCGATAATGGAGTACCGCGGCGAGATTGGATCTTTTCATGTTGTTTAGGATTATTGTTCGACGTGTCATTATTTGATGATGCCGCCGAGTTAGCGTCTGGTAAAGACTGGCCAGAATGATCCTTGGGAGTAAATTCCTTTCCCTCGATTTCATAAGTTAATTTCTCTTTGTAATCTTCAGCGACATAATTTTCATATTTCAACTTCGGTTCTAACTTCAAATCAACACCGTTTCCTGTGAAGTAAGTTTTTAACTTCTCATTCCCACCCTTTTCCATTCTCAAAACCTCCTCACGCTTGAACTGGTCCATGGTGATAGATCGAACGAATGAAATGTGAACACCTAATCCCCTATGTATACCGGCACATTCAAGACAAATAAAAATCCCAAACTTTGGTGATGCCCATTGAGGATTTGGTGCACCACAATCGCAGCATGTCTTATTAGAGCCGTTCTTTTGTAAAGCTAATAATTTTCTTCGGGTTTCTGGATCAATAGACATCACGATCTAATATAGTATACTTCCTCTAAGATTTTCGTTTGCAAAAAGGGTGTCTATGATTTCAAGATTTTATTTAATTAAGTAGTTAATCATTTAATTGAAAGTGTTGATATGAAGCGAAAACGCGTTCATATTACACAGGCACACGACTATGTAGCCATAACTATAACGATATAAACTATAATTTATTGACCTTTTGAGTGTTTAATTCAATTAACTTCACAGGATACAAGTGACTGGTTGCATTGTTACCCGTGTGCCATGCTGCACCATCAACAATTTGTACTGTACCAGTAACATAGCTTGCTGCTGGAGAAAACATGTAAACTGTAGCTTCCGCGATATCTCTCGTAGTACCTAATCTTCCCAAGGGGACCTTTGATATGAAACTATCGAGATCGGGAACCAATCTTTTCAAACCTTCTGTACCTTCAATTCCGCCTGGTGCAATACAATTACTACGGATACCAAGCGGGCCCAATTCGACAGCTAAGGCATTAGACAAAGCATCGACACCGGCTTTAGCTGCAGCAACGTGAGTTTGAAATGGAATACCATAGTAATGCAAAGTAGCACTGACAAAGATTATGGCACCCTTACTTTTTTTTAATTCCTCAAAGCATGCTTTCACGGTGTTGAAAGAGCCCAACAAATCAATAGATACCACCGATTTAAATGCATTGCTTGATAAATGGTTAAAGTCACTCAAGAAGTTACCAGCTGCACCAGCAATAACGAAATCAATTCTTCCTAACTGTTCAACAGTAGCCGCAACTGCAGCAGCGATCGATTTCACATCTCTAACATCGGTATTTGGACAAGCAATAACTTCACAGTCTGATCTCAATTCATTCATCTCTCTAGCTGCTTGCTTCGTCTTTTCTGGGTTTCTACCAACAATAGCTGCATTGGCCCCCAAAAGAATCATTGCTTCAGTTTGGACTCGACATATAGTTCCAGCACCACCTGTAACAAATACAACTTTTCCCTTAAACAAATCTGGTTTCCAAGAACCGGTTGTCACAAACGATTCGTCTAATACCATCTTACTTTATTGATACAATGATAAAATCCTAATTATAAGGGAGTTGAAATGCAATATATAAAACGGTTTTATGTGTGGTTATATATGTTTCCATCAACCCCGCGAAAAGCTTGCCGAGGTTAAAAAGAATCCGGAGTCCGAATTTTGATAAAATTATGATACTTATTATATATATATATATATCAATTACTTACCAAGTTATATACTCTTGTTGTCGTCATTATTGGCATTAGTGGACCGCAACCTTAAGGCTATTTCTTTTCCGGCATTCGTGAACCTTTTCCTTATACTAGTAGACAATTTTTTCTTATTCCTTATGGATTCATTATTTACAGAGCCCAGTACATTACGGGCCGAACCATTGTCGTTCTCTTGTGAATTCGGTGCACCTGCTTCATTCTCCTCGTCATTCTCACGATGTCTTTTCTCTCCATTTGATAACATGCTATTTTCTATGTCCTTTTCAATATCTTCAAATAAATTATTAGGTTTAAGTCCATTGGATGGTTTATTATCGATTTTATACTCATCATCGTCGTCATCATTATGCTTAATAGGAGTCGATACGTTATGTCTGTTTAAGTATTCATCGTCGGAAATGAAACTGGTGTCGACTCTTGAAGTATTATTCGTATTGTTATCGTAGAAACCACTTTCGACTAGATGTATTAAGTCTGTACCTATTGTGACAAAATCAATATCATTCTGAAAAAAATGTTTGTAGTTTTTATATAGATATGTGGCGTAAAGTTTAAAATTTTGTCGTTTTCCATGGTTCATAGTAGCATCACAATTTTTCAAAATTACCTCAAGAAAATCTAAGCAAGCTGAATTAGCCAAATTATTTTCGTTCGAAACGGATATAAAAAACTTCATAAAATATGATAATATGTCATTAATTATGAAATAGCGAGAATAAAAATTATCATTCAATAAAATTATGCACTTAAGACATCTGATAGAGCTTAACTTTAATGTTGTTTTGGTATGAATTTCGAGTATCTTCGCGACACCCAACAATATGTTATTTTCTAAGAAGAAGGGCCTGGAAACGTGTGCTTCATGTTCTTTTGTACAAGCTATGATTAGGTCACAAAGATTTTGACATAGTAATTCATCTTCTGTAATGCGCTTTATTATATCACCGCTAATTATATCTTCTTTCGCTAGATCGATCAAGTTCCTGAATAAACTTGGCGCAGCCTGTGCATAGAATGCTTTAAAATAATTATTTGTATTAATATTATTGTATTCGTCAGAAGTTTTACCGATAATTTCATTATGCTGTGACTTATTCAAAGGATTGAATTCTCTTTTTAAATGATCATAATCACCATTATTGCTAGCCGCATTCGTGGCTATATTTGAATCAAGCAATATTCTTAAGGCTTCGAAGGCTTGCATCTTCAAACCAGAATTCTTGTCTTCAACTAACAATTTTGATAAAATCAAGATTAACGTCATATCGTCTGATAACTTCAACTTTACAGACTTTGATTCCATTATCGTTTCATCGATATCAATGTTAATATCGTCATTTAATAAATTAACAGGTGGGTCGCAATTATCTATGGTCTCGTCTTTATCAATCGAGTTAACAAGCGAAACATCCTGTTCAATAATCACGACTATAAGTTCTGTACCCAATACTCTTATTGTGTTTTCTGTATCTTGTAGTGCAAAACGTATCATACTAAATAACCCTGTCTTCACTAATGTAGAGAAGAATTCAGTGTGGTATGATTGTAAGGATTTTGCAATTAAAACATATTGATGCAACATCCTGACACCATCACGTTTCATTTCAATTTTACCATTCTCTTCATAAATCTTGAATAACTTTTCTAAAAAATTAACATTGTTTCTGGAATCCTGTAAGAATTTGATTATTTCTACCTGGTTGAAATATATTAAGGATGAAATCAAATTAAATGTTTGGTCATCTAGGAATCTTGCAAGTACAACGTCCTTTAAAAAATTCAAATGAAAATTCTTCTTAAACATAATTAGTCTATTGGCATCATCATTTATGGGTATATCAACAACAATCTTAAGTTTAGATTTGTCTTTTAAGAAATCTCTATGGCATGCTTTAAAATTTGGGTACTCATGGCAATATTCTAATATACCCGCAAGACCTAGTATCTTTTCCTCATTAGATAAGAAGTCGTCAATCAATCCTGCTTCATTGTATAGTATCAAAGTTTTTACTATTTCACTCAATGTATATAGATTCATTAAGTTTTGGGTTTCTTCCGATTTATTAAACACATCAATTAATTTTAATAAGAATTGGTTTTCAATGACAAAGTTCAGTATACAAGTTCTGGTGTATTGTGAATTGGAGCCTTGGTTTAATATTTCCACCGTTGCTTCAAGATTATCAGTTGTCGGGTCATCAGGATAATTTATAGGACCGGTGATCAATTCCGTTATATCATTACCACCGCTTTGCAGATAATTGTCATCGTCGACAATATTGTTATTCGGTATCACATAGTATAAAGATATATCAGGGCTGTAGTTTTCCTGTTGGACTTTTATTATAAATTCACACAAATCTGCACAACCTTCAGTCTCTTGGAATGATAACGCTAAATCCTTGCCGTTCAAATCTGTCCACACAATCAAAGTTTCTTGTTGTCGCTGATATTGAATTGAGCCTTCAAGGTATGATTTCAATATAATGTCATCTGAATCTGCTTCATTCCTCACTACGAAATATGGCTTATTCGTCTCACTGTCAATTTCTCCAATACAGTGACCTGTTCCATTATCCAACCAGTCTTCTCCTTGTAACAAATAAACTTTCACCCTCCTTGGTGTTTTCCCCATGGTTAGACAGAGTGGCGGTGAATGATACTTATCGTCATCATCCACTCTGTTATTAGACTTCGATGCCATTATTACTTACACAAACAATAAATTGTGCCTTACGCGTCTAGCGTCTGAGATATATAACTAGGGGATTAAGAAAAGTTAGTTAAATTTGAATAATGATGATAATCAATACAGAATTGAGTGTTGTTCTATCCTTAGATATAAGAACTTGTCGAACACAGAAACTAATAGTAATAGTGTTAATTTATTTATTCTAATTTAGAAACTCGGATATGTTGTTGATTTCAATTTCGCACTATTGCTGTTAACTATTTACAAAAAAGGACGATGAGCTTACAAAATTTATTTAGAAGGTTAACAAAGCCGAACTCGATAAGTGTCTGAGCCAGTCTACTTTGTCGACATCATGTGTATCTTCAACTTCACCCCATTCTTCCGTTTGGAAAATGATTTCTAAATTACCTAATTCCACAATTTCTTCAACGGTTTTGTGATAATAGTCCTCGGGAGATGATTTGTTCACCTGATACAATTCTTTCATTCTATGTTCATTTGAACAGTTGGAACGTAATAATGATGCCCCACACAAAAAAGATTTGGCTGTTAAAATCGCTCTCTCTAATGCAACCAACTCATACATTGATAAATCATCCATCCAACTTGAAATAATATTCTGAGTTGTTATAGATTGTCTATTTCCACTTAAACCATCAGTCTCACAATCTAAATATCTAAGCGTGACTCCGTCGTTTTCACCTTTCAATAAATTACCCTTCTTCTTGGCATAAGCTGTGAAATATTCTTCACATTCTTTAACGAGAGGAAAGTATAATTCATTTTGTTTGTTTCTTAAATTACCCTCATATTCATCTAATGTTGTAAAAATCAAGCATGTATCTGTATCAAGATACCTTAATAAATTCACTTTGATGTCATCAACATTCCCAACTCTAGCAACCATTTCACGGTCAGCATCTTCCTTATTATAGACATTGTATAAATCAATAGCACGAGAAGAAAGCGAAGTCAAAGGTAAGGCATTGACTTTCACCTTCAAATCCGGCAAATTTGCCCATTCGTGTGCAACAAGATAGGCAAGTTGTTTTTTCTCGGCAGGTAACGATAATGGGAAACCTAACGGAGTCTTCAATGTTTTTCCATCTAATTGCACTTCATATTGGTTCAAGTCCTTATTATAGACAGCATCTACTTTTTCCCAAAACTTCGTCAAGGTTTTGGATAACCTGTTGGTATCTGATTGAAGATTATTTTCTATTGTAGTTTCTCCTAACGATTTTGATGGTTTCGGAAGGAAAGATTTGAGAGAACCTTCAGTGGCAGTGGCATTAGCTACCCTTGAAGTAGATAAAAATAATCTAGGGGTTTTATAATATAATCCATTCAGCCCCGATATTGATGTTCTAAGGGATCTACTATATCCTTTGAGCATTGTAAAAGTGTTATTGGTTAATTTATTTGATAACTTTTAGAAATCAAGATTTAAAAATTCTGGTTTGAAAATTTCGAGATTTTATCGCCAAATGATTTTGAAATTGTACTTGCATTCTTTCGATATTTACTATATCCTTATTTACAACAAACATTCCTAAACAACATAACAGAGCACCATGTCTATGAATCCTGAAGCCTTACAGAAACTTTTGATTGAAATGGATAATCAATTAAATGTTTCAAGAGCAGAATTATCGATGTGTAACTTACAATTAGATAGAGTTGATACGAACTTGAACCTCATTCAGCTGACAACAAAATCATTAAATAGATTGTGCAATACAAAGGACAATGAAACAGTATGGCAGGGTATTGGTAAGGCATTTGTCAAAAATGATGTTAATTCATACCTAAAAGAAATGTCTAAAGACGAAGGGGAATTTAAAGAAAGCAAGGAGAACTTGTCTAAGAAACAAAACTACTTAGAAACAACATTAGAAAAGACTCTCGAAAATATGACCCAAATTGTTGGTAATGTAAAGAAATAGATGTCTGTATCTCTATGATATACAGCATGCGATTTATCAAAGGTTAATCCTTGATATCACAGATACCATTTGTATTATATTCATCTCCTTTATCAGCAATATTCGTTATAAGTGCATTAGGTTACTAATTTAATAGTCTATTATACATAATTTAAGAGAATTTGATAATATGTAGAAATGTTATGGATAAATGGCAATTTGGAAATTTGTTTTTAACGTAATTCCTTGCTATACAATTTATTCACAAAATGATCCATTAATGCAGCGACATATACCTGTCAATTGTATTAATAGGTTATTTCTCCAAAACCTTAATCAGCGAGTCATCCAGTTATATTCAATCACTATCATCAACACCATCATCTAAAACTTGTCTTTCCAAATCTTTTTCCTCTTGTGACCTGCTCTTTTCATGTTCCATTCTTTTTGTCAAGAAAACATTAAGCTGATCTTGTATAGTGGTTAACTTTGCTCTTAATTGACCTAGTTTTGTATCCTTAGCATCACTCGGTTTATCTCTATCTTCACCACCTGCTTTTATCACAATATCGGAGATTTGTGTTGTTTTCCCATTCGTCGTATGCGGCCCTTCTCCAGGATGAAATTCTTCTCTCTCGGAGATATCTGGAGCGTCATATATAGCTGTAGGAACCAATGTATCTGACATAGCAGCTGTTTAATCTGTACTAACCTTCAATTCTGAAAAAAATTTAGTCAAGAGAATTAATACTATGTAAGTCATGTGATCAAATGATATCTCTTATAATATACGTAAAAACTATAAAAACCATATAGATTAGGCTAACTGAAATCTTTAATCTCAATTCTCTTAGACGAGTTTGAATATGCATTAAACTTGATTTCAATAATTTCATCAGTTGAAAAATGTAAAGATGGAATGTCGTAGCATGAGCATGACATCAAATAACCGTAGAATACTTTTAAAACAGTATCGTCTGCAATAATCAAAATATCTCCGCTCATTCTTTCCATTTCTAAAATCAAAGGCTCTATTTTGATTGCTAAATCATGATACAGTTCTGCCCTTGAGAATCTATGATGATAAGGATCTTTCAAAAATTGTTCATATTCAGTTGGATATTTCTTTGCAATTTCTTCTCGTGTCATGCTTCCAACAGTACCTGGATTTTTCTGTGATAACTGGATTCTATGTCTTATGTTGATGTCTTTTTCAGCAAAAAATTGTGTCGATTCAATTGTTCGTGTTTTAACAGAAGTCCATACCACAAAGGAATTATCATCAACACCATCCACGCCTGCTGCAGGATGTCTTTCATAGACTGATAATTCTCTACTGATCTGTGGTATATTCGTGCTATTTGAACCACTCTTTTTATTTTTATCAAAATATGGCTTTCCTTGGGCTTTTAAATATTCAGCTAACGTTTCCGTTAAATTCTTTGAATATTTGACACCTGCTTCATCTAATGGTGGATCATAGGAATAGTCCAATGAGTTCTTATAACAACGTGCAAAGAATACTGAACCCAGTTTAATTTTTGAATTCATTAGGAAGAAAACTACCTTGTTGATTAAATATCCATAATTGGAGTTATGCATTTCTATTCTATCACCAAAATTGATGAATTTGATATACGACAACAGGTTTTTATTATCTTCTTGACCCATTTCTTGATAGAACGGAGTGAGGACCTTGATTCTTTCACTGTAGTCCTTGTAGGCCTGATCATAATCCCAATTGACATAATCTGGAGAAGATCTTGCTGCCTCCTCCATGTTTTTCAAAATAATGGCATCATTGGTTACGGACGATTCCACAAATATAATCTGAATGTTCAACTCGGTAAACTTCTTGTGTAGTTCTAGTCTATACTCAGGTAACGCATTAACAGCATCGTAGATAGCCACTTGCCCCCTGTCATTCTTGAAAAAGTTCAACATGTCATTGAGACATTCGTTGACGATCTTTTGGCGAAATTCATGAGCTTTGGGATTTTCAGGCGTTGGTATAAATAAATCGTGGCGTAAATCATCTTCGGCATTCGCTCTTCTATAATTACCCAAATGAAACAGGTGTGTCTTTACACCCAACCAACGTAAGTATCTGGTTAACGAAACAGACAAGTGTGTTTTTCCTCTGCCGGGCAATCCTGCTAATGCAATACATATTTTGCCCGCATGGAATAATCTACCTGATTCAGTTGAATATAATTGTGCTGGAGATATATGATACGGATCAATCTCTTTGTGAACACCGTCGATCCCCGTGATATCACTCATTCTTCTTTTACCTATAGCACTTGCATCGGATGGTAGCTCAACCAAATTTGGTTTCAAATTATCGTGAAACGACCATCTTTGGTTTCTTTTACTAGAACTTGGGTTTCTTTGCAAGGGTGATGATCCAAACCCATTAAACAACTCACTCTCATCGTCCGTACGAATTATTGGGGAAGTCATTGTATAAAATATCTTTAATGTATGACTATAAATAAAAACAATTAAATTTCTTATACCCCAGTAATTTTTGTGTCCAGTTCACTTGCTTTATCATAAACATTTATTGCCCTCTCCAAAAATTAACAAATTACGGATATTTTACAATCTGACAATAAATAAGTTAGAAGAAGCGTATAGCAATAAAACCTGAATTGGATTCGTATCAGATTGGTAGAGAGGTCCCTGTTTCGGCGTTCGTTACATGGCTTGTAATTGCACACATATTTAACAGAATGCATCTGTCTCGCATAACTGTAGTCTAAGCCAAATCGATGTTAGTCTAATCTACAATACAGTTAGTTCAAATACAAAACCATTAAAGTACATTCATATTAAATAAACAAGAAAAACTTCCTAACACGTATATAATTTTAATTTATTACAATATGAATTTAATTTATTCTGCGTTACCACCCTTTCTTTGGATTAAAGCCTTTCTATCCTTGTCTAAGTGCAACTTAGTGATGACAACCTTAGATGGGTCAATGTTGATTGGGACGGAAGCACCGTTGGACTTTTCCTTTTGTAATTTTTCCAATTGAACGGAGAACTTCAATCTGTAAACAGAGCTGATCTTACCTTCAGATCCTTTCTTAGAACCTCTGACAACTAAAGCTTCATCGTTTTGTCTGATTGGGATAGATTTGATCTTGTATTGTTCTCTTAATTCTTTAGATAATGGAGCTGACATCAAAGCTCTTCTTTCAACAGAAGAGGAAGAGAAGTGAGCCTTTCTAGCTTTAGAACGGGAAGAAGAAACGTCTAGGTATGTTAGTATGCTATGTCGTTAAAAACAGTCCAGTAGGATTGTGCAAAATACATGTCGAATTATCTCTGGAGTGAAAAATATTGGTTTAATCAAATTTCGATGCTTCAAAGGTATAGCACATTGAAAAATTCACTACTTCTCCTCCTATATTTCTGGAAACATTGTTGTAGTCTAACCTTGACTAATTTGGTGGGCTTCAATCTCATTTTACTTCAGTTCATCTACTTTCTTCCACTCTGTCCATTTCGTTCACGTATTTTGTTATCCATTATACTGGTCTTCATTAAATTGATATTTACTTTGACTAATCTTGGCCATTGTTATTGATTACTAGTTATACAAAATCACTAAGTTTAAAATTTTCAATATACTTTTCTTTCGAAGTCTGTATTTTTCGGTATAGTACTAAGTGAAAATTTCCTCAACCGAATCCGAGATGAGAAAATTGCACGATTACACAAAACAAATATTTACAAGGGTTTAGCCCTTATGTGACTGTTACTTTCATAGTTTCTCTGTTAGTTATAACGCTGAGTACTGATGGTTAAATCATTATATATCTACTGATAATGTAACTACTTTTATAATAATTCGAGAATGTCATGTACAAATTAACGTAAAAAAAAGGATTGCTTTCACTATTTTGCCGTACTGTAACTGACAGTTAAAAAAAAGAAAAAAAAGTAAGAACTTTTGCGATAAGCCCGAGGCGGGACTCGAACCCGCAATCATTATCTTAACTCGCAAACCGGAGGATAACACCTTAACCAATTAGGCCACAAGGGCGAATCTAGGTAGATTGCTACACAAATCAATATATGTCACTTTAATATAATACTGATAGGTTTCCTTCTTGATCTAGAAACAGACTTCAATTGGTGAAAATATGCACTCATTAGTTCTATTGGTACAATTGATGCAATTTTTATGGTCCGTACATACAGTCTTGCTGTGAATACGTATTGCACAACGTGGATATGTTTATGGCCAATTGCAATGAAGAGTGCCTCAAAATATTCATATGAAGGCACAGACAAGAGTCCAAATAAGAATTGGATAGTGATGCCGATCTAGATGTCATATGGAATAAATCATACACACAACAATCATAACTTGATGGCTAACCCAAAACGATTGCAACCGTTCGAAGTGGTTTAATAAAACTGGTACACGCACGCTATACGGATATTATCCAACGACAAATTCAATAAATTACATACATAAGTCATTCTACTGGCAAGTACAATTAAACTATATTTGATAGAATTGCTATGAAATCTATATCGGCATTGGGTATATGCGCAAAAGCAACCCAAAACTTGGCTACATTGAAGCCAATTTCTGTTTTGTCCACAAGATCGTTTGCAAATCTCTCGCAAGGTAGATCCGCATACCATAATTTAAGCATACATTTGAAGAAGTACAATGGCCTTGACGCAAGATATCCAACTGTCATGAAGCATAACTTTATCTCATCCTACAAATATTCTACTGCTACGACTCCTCCTCCTCCACGGCCACCCCCTCCGCATGATAAGAATGCTAAGGGAAAATTCATCCTCAACAGAATTAGCAGAGTATTCACATTTTCCTTATCATCAGTCCTTGTTCTTGGTGCCACATGTGTTTCAGTATTGGTGGTTTATTTGATTCTTTCTGAATTGTTTCTTCCTTCTGGTGATACGAGAACGTTCAACAAAGCTGTCAAAATGTTGGAAAGAAATGAGTTAGCACAGGAAGCACTAGACTTCAAGAAAGGAGAAAGAGTGAAGGCCCACGGTGAGGGACATGGTGATAAATGGTCACGTAATAGACCCGCTCAGTCTATGAGAACTAGGGGTACTGATGGTAAGGACTACCTATTTATGAAGTTTCAGGTTGAATCCGCTAAAGGCAAATTCGGTACCGTTACTCTCGAACAGGTGGATAAGACTTTCTGGAGTGCAGAATTTTTATACGTCGCATTAGATATGCCAGGAAATAAGAGGATCGTCCTTATCATCGCTTTGTATGTTGTCTTCTTCATTTGTACTCTCATCTTCGTCTCTGTAAATCTCCAATTCCTCCACCTTCTCTAAATCATACAAACTTCCGAGCTTTGTCCATATTTCTTTGGATGTAAACGGTTTCTTTCCTTCTTGCATATCTTTATTCATGTTTTCGACAATCGAGATCATTTGCTTCTCTTTATTATGTCCTGCTGGTTTGAAATCACACATAAGATTGAATAAATGGATTTCGTCATCCAAATTCCACTCTCGTGTATTAATGTCTTTTCTCATGGCTAATTGAATGGAGTTTAACGTATGTTTATAGACAAGGTGCTTTGTATATCAGATAGATTTTCATATCAACGGAACCAACACGTGAATAGAAAAATCAAAAAAATAAGCTTCGAGCACGACCAGTGTATGTGAAAAATTTCATCGAAATTGGACCTAATAATTATGGAACCCACAGTGTCGAACCAGTCTTATTGCATCATAGTTCGTTTGTATTAGCAAATATGCCTAGAAGGACACAACAAATGAACTCTATGAGTAGGGGCCGTGTACGTGCCTCCATGAATAAATTTAATCTATTCAATTTGTACAAGAAGCCAACGATCAGCTATCACGGAAAGACTATATATCAGCAAAAATGGACAGCTAAGGCAGAGACAAGAGCGTACCACGGGGAGCATTTAACCGAAGGTCGTTGGAAGCAAATATTCAGGCCAAACCTTGAGTCGGTCGCACAGTTGGATGCATCGTTAAAGGGTGTTGAGGTTGCGCCTACACCCATGCCATTGCAAACATACGCCGCATTAGAAAAGAGATTAGAGTTTGCACTTTTCAGAGCCATGTTTGCGTCATCTATAAGACAAGCCAGACAATTTATTCTTGGAGGACATGTAAAGGTGAATGGAGTGGTCGTTAAACATCCTTCTTTTCCATTGCAAAGCGGTGATGTGTTCAATGTTAAGCCAGAGAAGGTTTTGTTGGCGATGGGTAGAGTCAAGCCAAGTGTGGAACAAGCCACCAAGGTTGACAACACCCAAATATCTGTTTGGAATAAGTACGTAAAATCAGCTCATTCTAATCCAAGAGAAATGTGGGAATTGAAACAAAGTAAACCAAAATCATTGAACCTGATGGGACAAAATTCTATAACTAACAAGGAAATGATTCGGAAGTTTAACCACACCATCGATAAGGAAATGATTAAGCAACAAAAGAACACTACCAGAGAATCAATTTTGTCCAAGATTTTGACCATTGCAAGTAAACAACCGGAAAACATCCCAGTCACACCCGAGTCCTTCAGCGTATTAGGAAAAGGTAATACCTTCAAATGTATTGAAATCTACCAGAAGTTAACTGACACGAACCATAGTTTGATTACTAAGTTCTCCGTTGAAGACGCCAAAACTTTCATCTCTACTAAGTCTACGGAGTTCGAAACTAAAGAAGAAGCGAAACTTGCGACCATTATCAAGCAGACATTGTCAGAATTAGTTAAGACTCAGCAAGAATATATTCGAGTTTCTTCTCAAGCTAAGAAACTCTCTGAATCTGCGAAGACTCTTCCATACTCTTCAGACTTCTCAAAGAATTTAAAGATTCATAGTAAGTTAGATAAGGATGTAATTGTGGAAGACGAATCTAAAGCTGTTGTTAACTTGCCTTGGCAAAAGGGCTTGTTTGGCCGTCAAGATCCCTCCCAACCATACTTCACCCCTTGGACTCCAAGACCGTTCATTGGCTGTTTCGCCATTTTACCATCCCATATTGAAATTTCATTCGGTACTTGTCATGCTGTGTATTTAAGAGACCCAGTTGCGAGACCAGGTCATTCTGAAGTTATTTCTCCATTCCCTGACCATGCTCATGAAAGGGCTTATATGTTTTACGCCAGAAAGGGTTTGTAAGACTATAAAATATCCATATTAAGTAATCCTTTACAGCAATTACATAAGTTTAACCTTGTATATATACATAAATATTTTTGTCAAATAAAATATAATTGAATAGTAAATAACATAAATATTAATCCTCGCTCACAAAACTATTTAGGTGTATTTTCAGTTCCAGGTGGAATTGATAATAAATGCCTAGGATCTCACCAAAATTAGTCAAACAGGCATCTCGACATTCTCCATTATTACCTCTATTACTTAGAGCAAATCCAAATTTAGGGCAAGCTAAATTGGAATTGAAATGGATTAAAAGCGAATTACCGGAAAGCAAATGGGATGATGCTATTTACAGAAGGTCAAGATTGGAACCACTTCAATATATCCTTGGATCACAGCCATTTGGCGCTTTAGATATATTATGTCGACGAAATGTCTTAATTCCAAGATGGGAAACCGAAGAATGGGCAATGAAGATATCCGCTTTAATACGAAAGCACCATTTGCCGAAAGATGAACCATTGAGAATTTTGGATGTTTGCACTGGATCTGGATGCATACCTTTATTATTAAACTATGAATTGTCGGAAGTTCAAAAAATCCCGGTAGATATATATGCTTGTGACATTTCGAAAGATGCCATCGATTTATCTATAGCAAATTTGGAAAAGTATGCAAGTACCTACCAGGAGAGCTCGAATAATGTAAAGTTTACAGAAGGAGACATTTTTGATGAAGACCTTTTGAAACGCATAATACCAGACAAGACATTGGACTTGGTTGTATCTAATCCTCCGTATATACCGATTGTGGATTTCAATTCACCTATAAGCATGAATGGAATAGAAAAATCAGTAAGGCAATACGAACCATCAATTGCATTACTTGGAGAAAACGAATTCTACGAAGCGTTGGTTAAGAATGTCATTCTTAAACTGCAATCGCAAGGTTTCGTGTTTGAAGCTGGGTACACGGAACAAGTAGAATATGTCGCCAATTTCTTACAACATAGAAATCCTAACTGGCAATGCGGTGTGATGAAGGATGGCGCGGGAAATGTTAGATGTGTTATTGGATGGCTAACAGGTTCAAAAATGCAATACTTACGAGAAATATGTGATACTGTCTACTAAATTTACAGATATTATATTTATGTACTAATATACATTAACAACTTTATACAGATGCTTGTTCCGAAGCCATCTCTGGAGTTTGTTCTGCTTTTTCTTTCTTTGATTTACCTAAACCTCGTCCTACAGCGGTAATGCCACCTTCTTTTGGAAAAACCCTCGTACCCCATAACACGTATCCCCCGAAACCTCTCATACACATGACAGGATGCATTCTTCCAGGAATAGTTTGGTGTGGTCTAACTCTGGTTTCCATAATAGAAGGTGCCAAGACTCTCTTATCACCAGACATATAATGTTGGGTCTCTAGTAAAACCTCTTTGAATTGACTGTAAATAACAATCGGCCTTGAACCACCAATGGTTGGAATAATTTCTGGTAATAATGTAGGCATATTTAAAGTACTAACAGATATAAAACCATCAAAATTACCTTCTGCCACCATGTCAATAACAGAGTTTATGTTTTTTGCTCTCTGTTCACGGCGGTAGTATTGAGCTCTTTTAGTATTTTTCATTTCTTCTATTTCTTCTTCTGTTGCCGTTTCGAAGTCTATTTTTTCATTCTTTGGTTCTAAAAACTGGAGCCAATTAATGCTTTTCACCATTTTATTTTCTAATTCCTCAGGATAATCAGAATATCTTAATGCAATATGATTTGGGTGTTCGTTGTCGTGTGCACTGATGATCGTACCCTGTCCGTTCATTCTTTCCATCATCGCATACAACACAATTCCACCAGTCTCGTCGATTAACAAATATTTACCCCCCGGTCTCACATTTGCATAGTTTAATAACAAGCCCAAAGTTTCTTCACTCATATCAAGTACACGCTGCGTATCCTTTTCAATATAGTATTGCAATAATTGAGATGAGCCAAGATATTCAACAGTAAATCTTCTCAAGAACTTTTGCTGTTTTCTCTTTAAATATTTCTGCTGTGAAAACAAAGTCTTCTTATCAAATCCTTCATGGCCGGCAATCATTTGTTCTATAATTCGTTGTCCAATGTCAGAAGTAGCACCTGATTGCTTCAACTTGTCAATATCATCAGAGGATAATTTTTGAATCTTTGATCCGATGTTTAAAATATTTTGATTATTATCAGCACTATTCGAAAACATTTTGGTAAGTTCGTCCTTACTCAATTCTTCGTTATCATTATCTTCTATCAGTGTCTCATCGGCCTGCATCGCCATACTCTTAATTGGCTTCACTTTCAACTCCTCAAGGATCTCGAATGTTTGACCAAAGGCATATCCAAGTATTTCGTCTACCGCAAAAGATCCAAATTTCCCCAAGCTTATCACTCCACCATGTCTCAATTCAATAATTTTCAAACCTTCTGATGGTAATCGAATTAAGGCATGTTGATTTGGTGAAATTCTAGTTGTGCTCTTTTCTTTTCTTGGTAATAGCTCAGTTTCTTGTTGTTTTTCCAAGTCCGTATTATCTTCAATCGCAGATGCCATGCTTATCGTAGTTATGCTTAACTATCTATATGGTCATAGCGACTGAAAGATAATATTATGTATAGTAAAATAATGAGGTCGTGGCTAATTCATTATGAAAAATTTGGAACTTTTTTTGTACCTCATCGCAGGAAATCAGTGCCAAATTTAAGAGTTACCTACTTAGTTTCTAACAACAAATTGTCTGTTAACGTATATAGCTATAATGGGTAGAAGAGCAAAGAATAAGCAAGGTGTTCCACCTAGTTTTGATGATTTTCAAGTAAAGCAACAAAAGAAAGAGTCAAAGAGAAAGAGATCCAACTCTGTGTCTGAAGCAGCCCAACCAATAAAAAAATCTAAAGATTCGGAGAGTAAGTCAGAAATTTCTAAGCGCAAGGCACCAGCTAAGGGTAAACTGATTCAAAAAGAAGAGCCAGAGCTTGAAACAGAAGAAATAGCATATGCAAAGAAGTCATTATTTGATGATTCTGACGAAGAAGGCCTCGATGAGCTTGAAGGAGAAATAGAAAACGATGAGTTTGACGTAGAAAATGAGGACAATGATGACTTCGAAGATTCTGATGAAGACGAACGTGAAAATCCAATCTTTTCTGACGATGAAGAAGATATGGAAGGATTGAATGCTGCTAACATGGAAGCTTTATCGAGAAAGTTAGATGAACAGGAAGCGGAGGAAGCAGAGGAAGCAGAAAAGGAATTATTAGATGGACAAGTAGATCAGCCAAGAGCTAAAATTTTACCTACTGCAGATGAAGAAGAAGAAATGGCTAGCGGTCCACAAGATGTTACAATGACCAGAACCAGAATGATTGAAATTGTGAAAGTGTTAGAAAACTTCAAAGAGATGGCTGAAGAAGGTAAATCAAGAGCTGAATATACTAGTAGATTACTTAAAGATATTTGCGAATACTTTGGCTATTCTGAATTCTTAGCAGATAAATTATTTAATTTGTTCTCCCCTGCTGAAGCCATGGAATTTTTCGAAGCTAATGAAATTGCTAGACCTATCACCATCAGAACAAACACCTTAAAAACAAGACGTCGTGACTTAGCACAGACCTTGGTCAACCGTGGTGTTAATTTACAACCAATTGGTTCGTGGACCAAGGTTGGTTTACAAGTGTTTGATTCGCAGGTTCCAATTGGTGCAACTCCAGAATACTTAGCCGGTCAATATATTTTACAAGCTGCATCTTCCTTCTTACCAGTTATGGCATTGGACCCACAAGAAAATGAACGTATCTTAGATATGGCTGCCGCTCCAGGTGGTAAGACTACCTACATTTCTGCAATGATGAAAAACACAGGATGTGTCTTTGCGAATGATGCTAATAAAGCACGTACCAAGTCGTTGATTGCCAATATTCACAGATTAGGATGCAAGAATACCATTGTTTGTAACTACGATGCAAGAGAATTTCCAAAGGTTATTGGTGGGTTTGATAGAATCTTGTTAGATGCACCATGTTCAGGTACTGGTGTTATTGCGAAGGATGAATCTGTTAAAGTTAGTCGTACCCAGAAAGACTTCATGCAAATCCCCCATTTACAAAAGCAATTATTATTATCTGCTATTGATTCGGTGGACGCAAACTCTGCTACTGGTGGTGTTATAGTATACTCTACATGTTCGGTTGCGGTGGAAGAAAATGAGGCAGTAGTTGACTATGCTTTAAGAAAGAGACCAAATGTGAAATTGGTAGAAGCAGGCTTACAGATAGGTAAGGAAGGATTTACCTCATATCGTGGTAAACATTTCAATCCAAGTATCTCATTGACAAGACGTTATTATCCACATACTTATAATGTCGATGGTTTCTATGTTGCGAAATTCAAGAAGATTGCACCATCACCATATGATGTTTCAAAGGCTGGTGCTAAAGAAAAAGAATCTTTGGCTAGATCTGAAGCAGAAGAAGAGGGCATCATTCACGATGATTTCGCTGAATTTGATGACGATGCAGATAAGGAGATTATTGATCAAACCATTAAGAGAAACTTAAAGAGAAAGGGTATCAATCCAAATACTAGAAAATAGGTCTTAAATCTTGAGATCAGAATCTATTTGCATAAGTGAAGTTTATTTGTTCTATTCTTGTATACTACCTATATATAAAGCTTTAATTATACATACTTTTTTATAAATCACGACATTTATTACATTAAACAGGCATTGCCAAGTCCATGTTCTTTAATATACTCGGGGCCGAGCTCTTCATACTCTGCCTTAGAAACATAACTATTCTCGCATTCTTCGCTTTGAGACCACTTTTGCATCCCCTTCCATGCATCTAGGATTGGATCTTTTGCTTTACGTATTTTCAAAGGCGCACCGACTGGTAAGAATGAAGTAAAATCATTGGTAGTTCTTTCAACAAAATTTGGTAACTTTGCAAGACCTCCAGTGAGAAAGATGTCTTGAGCCATTCTATGCGATTGTCCACCAGGAGAGAAATTACCATCCAATCTTCGGTAGAGCAAATCGCTCAGTAACTCAGTAATCCCCGCTTGATCAAGACCCGCAATACTTGGTTGAAATAGAATTTCAGGAACTCGTATTCTCTCGATATTGAAATGCAATTGATGATTTTTCTTAATTATTTCAGGGTGGTTGGCTAATTCATCTGGATCTGATATTTCGGCTTGCATGGATATAGTGACGTTTTGACGTGGACCATGAATAAATTTATGTAGTGTCAGATTTTTCCAATCAAAGGTTTGCGAGGCAGCAAGTGTATCTTCATGATGGAAATTTGGATCATACTTTAATAATTGTTCCTCCAATTTAAGGATTGCTCCATTATCTTCCTCTTGCTCTTCTTCTAGGGTAGCATTACTGATATCTCTATAAACACTCCAATCATCATCGTTAGCCCCGAAAGTATCATTAGGGTCATTATCTATTGTCGCATTCGCATTACGACGTCTTTTTCTAGATGCACTGGATGTTGATCCTGTTTCATCATTTGCAAGGTCTGCAATATTCCTCATACGCTGTTGGGCAGCCATGGATTTCCTATCTTTCATAGAATTTAACAATTTAGAACGATCTTTGATTCTAGTATATAACTCTGTTAATTCTTGTCTTTTAACACTACACCAGTCCTCCAAATCTCTTTCACGCCATTCTTCTTGTTCCTTCTCATATTTGGCTAACGACTCTTCTTCTTGTCTTTTGACTTCCTTTGCACGTTCACGTGCATCATAATTAGCTTTCATGAGTCTTTGCTTTCTCTTCTCTTTGATCTGTTCGTCTGGTAATTGGTCGTCAGGAATATCAACGAGCGGCCACGAATTAGTCGATTCCTCAACTTCATCCTGATCATCACCAATTTCTTGGCTACGCGTCCTTCTCAAGGATTTTTCTAAGTTGGTTAAATATTTGTTGAAATCATTCAAATCATCAAAGCTTTCTGCTTCTATTTTCTGTTGCACTTCCTTGGGCGGCATATTTTCAATTTCCTGTTTCATGTTCGTATAGTATTCCAATTCTTGTTCTTTCTGCACAAGCTTTTCAAGTCTCTTTTGTTGTGCCTGCTCTTGTAACCTCTTACCTTGCTCTCTTCTTTTCTGAGTTTGTCTTGCCAATTCTTCCACCGACTTTTTTTTATCGGTCGATGGCGAGATGTCAACTGGTGCCTGAAGAATAACATCGCGATCGTTCAAGAGATCCATATTAAGATAGTTCGATAGTTCTTCCTGATAGTCTTTCAGGACGTAACAGTGATCATAAAATATGTTAGTAGCGTTTTGTGAAGTTAATTTGGTTGGAAAATACGGATATTTCAACGACAACAATCTTTGTATGAACTGTTGGGACTGATCTCCACCCCAGTCAATTCTTTTGGTTTGCTGTAATATTCCCTTACCTTGAGAAACGGGGATAACGTGTGTCAGTTCATGTCCTGTACCAATAACCACCCCATTGGCCTTAGTACTGTCAGAGTTGGCATAATATGAGAACAACGAGTCAATTCCAAACGCAACCTTCGGTGCCTGGTAAGCCTCAAAAAGTAATTCATACATATTCTTCCGTTGGCTCATTGGACAGGCCACTGGCTCGGTCATAATGACTGGATTATTCAACCGTCCGTTATCACTGTGAACCCGCAAGTGCTCGAAAGAATAATCAAGCATGAACTCGACGTAATCCCAATTGGTGATTAACGGACCGTCGTATGGTGTCTTCAGTGACGATCTGAGCGACTGATCTCTGTATACATCATTCCCAATAATCGTCAATGTCTTCAAAGCCTTACGATCCCTATAACGAGCGATAACCGATGGAAATACGTTATTTGGTTGATTTGTATTAGTTAACCCTACTTTGAAGGACGATGTACCAACATCTAATGCAATTGGTACTCCTTGTTGATAATTATGGTAAAATGGTTCCGGTTCAGCAGGTGCTTCAACATCCCTTAAACGGTGAATTTTCTGCGGTGGAAGTTCCTTTCCTTGAGGATTACTAGCGGAACTATTCGAACTCATCACAACCTAGTCCTTTCAAGTAATTTTTGATACTATGTAGCTCCTTGTGATTTTGACTATAAAAACGGTGAAGAATCAAATTTGACCAACTGTGTCGTGCGCGGTCGTTCAAATGTTACGATCTATAGAGAAGCATTTTGACAAATAGATACAAACGTATAGTGGCCATAACAATAAAAGAAATCAATTAGCTACAATGTCTTCAGAAGAAAATCAGTTCAATGTTCAAGGCTATAACATTGTCACGATGCTTAAAAGATTGGAGGCAGCCACCTCCAGATTAGAGGATATCAGTATCTTGCAATCTGAAGGCAGTAAATCAGACGGACAATCAGTGAAATCACTTGGAAAGGGACAGGGACTTGCTGCAGGAAATCTCCAGCAAGACAAGGAAACAATGGCAGTGAAAGCGAATGAAGAGCCAGAGCAGGTGCCCAAGTCTGTTGTTGAGTTTCAGCATTTTATTGAGAAAAGCATCATTCCATTCGTGACGAGTTCACAAGCGATTGGTAGTTTAGTCGAGGAAGCGGCAATGTCACTTGAACAAGCTTTTCAAGCTCAATTGCAGTTCTTGACTGTGTTACCAAAGAGCAAGAAGCCCGAAATGTCAGATCCAGCGTTCTTAGAGATTTTGAAGCCAATTAACGAGAAAATCGAGGAGATTAATAAAATTAAGGATACGAACCGTGGGCTGCAATTCTACAACCATTTAAATACTATCAGTGAAGGTGCTCCAGTGTTGGGATGGATTGTGGGTGATACCCCAATGTCGCTGATCCCTGAGTTCAAAGATAGCGCTCAGTTCTGGTCCAATAGGGTTATGAAGGAATACAAGGACAAAGATCAGAAACACGTTACATGGGTGAGCCAATTCTTAAATATTTTTGAAGCTTTGAAAGCGTATGTTAAAGAATTCCATACTAGTGGTCCATCGTGGAACAATGCCAAAGGTAGGCCGTTGGCAGAGGTGTTAGGGGCGTCACAAGGAACGTCTAGCGCTACTGGTGTCGGAGGTGGTGGTGCCTCTCCACCTCCGCCACCACCACCACCAGCTTCAATTTTTGACTCCGATAATACTCAATCTACACCTGCGGCTGCTGGTGGCATAAATGCCGTCTTCGCCGACTTAAACAAGGGTGAAAACATCACGTCTGGACTTAAGAAGGTCGACACGTCAGAAATGACCCACAAGAACCCTTCGTTGAGACAAGCAGCTCCTCCAGCCTCAAAGAAGCCTACGCCACCAAAGAAACCCTCGAGCTTATCGTCGAGCCAGATCCCTGTCGAGCCAAAGAAGAAGGTGCCAAAGATGGAGTTGGTCGACGGCACCAAATGGATCATCGAAAACTTCACAGAATCTGATGCCCACGCCCAGAAACCCCTCGTCATCGAAGCCGAAATGCACCAGTCGGTGTTCATTGGAAACTGTGCCGGTATCACTGTCCAAGTCAAGGGCAAGGCCAACGCCGTCTCCATGTCCGATACCCGTAACACCGGTATCGTGGTCAACTCGTTGATCTCGGGTATCGACATCATCAAGTCATTCAAGTTCGGCTTGCAGGTGGTCGGTACTGTCGCCATGGTCAGTATAGACAAGTCTGACGAAGGTAGCATCTACTTGTCGAAGCAGAGCGTCGAAGCGGATGCCCAAATCTTCACCAGCTGTACTACATCCTTGAACGTCAATGTCTTGAAACACGAGGACTACGAAGAACTCGCCATCCCTGAACAGTTTAAGCACTCCATCAGAAACGGAAAATTAGTCAGCGAGGTCGTAGAACATTCCGGTTAGCTCATCTCGTTTGTCAACAGTCCCTGCATAGCCTGAACTACAACGAACTATAAAACGCAATGACCTATGCCATACCAACATTACCATCTCAGCCGACTCATTTCTATTCTCTATATACGTGATTATATAGCTATCTATCAATATATTGTAGACTTCATATGCTTTGGAGGGGTAACACAAAATCAAAAGAAATCAACTCATCATTTTACACAAAATAGAACGTAAAAGAATTTTCCAGGATAAAAAAATTCAGACACTCGTTCTCGCCAATACTTAATATTTAACGAATTTATAGAGGAAATTTTTCTTTTAAGAATCGAAAATATTCATCTTTTCAAGTAGTTGTATAATAATATTGTTTGATAGAAAACAGGGTATAGAAAATGGTTAAGGAAACAAAATTTTACGATCAGTTAGGTGTGTCGCCATCAGCAGGTGAAACTGAATTAAAGAAAGCTTATAGAAAGGCAGCATTGAAGTATCACCCAGATAAGAATCCATCACCAGAAGCAGCCGAGAAGTTCAAGGAGCTCTCTCACGCTTACGAGATTCTTTCGGACGACCAGAAGAGAGAAATGTACGATAGCTATGGTGAAGAAGGATTATCAGGTGCCGGCGGTATGGGCGGCGGTATGGGAGCCGAGGACATCTTCTCACAATTCTTCGGAGGAGGATTCGGAGGTATGGGAGGCGGAGCATCTCGTGGACCAGCCAGAGGCAAAGATATCAAGCACACGATTAGCTGTACTTTGGAAGAATTGTACAAAGGTAGAACTTCGAAATTGGCATTGAACAAGACTATATTGTGTAAGACTTGTGAAGGTCGTGGTGGTAAAGAAGGTAAGATCAAGCAATGTTCTTCTTGTCACGGTCAAGGTATGAAGTTCGTCACCAGACAAATGGGCCCAATGATACAAAGATTTCAAACCGTTTGTGACGCTTGTCAGGGTTCAGGTGATATTTGCGATGCAAAGGATCGTTGTACCGCATGTAAGGGTAAAAAGACCCAAACTGAACGTAAGATATTGCAAGTCCATATCGATCCAGGTATGAAGGACGGCCAAAGAATCGTTTTCAGCGGTGAAGGTGATCAAGAACCAGATGTCACCCCAGGTGATGTTGTCTTCGTTGTTGACGAAAAGCAACACGAAAAATTCACTAGAAAGGCTAACGACTTATACTACGAAGCTGAAGTCGACTTAGCTACCGCCTTGACTGGTGGTGAACTTGCCTTCAAGCACGTTTCTGGTGACTACATCAAGATTCCAATGAACCCAGGTGAAGTCATCGCTCCAGGTGTCACTAAGGTCGTTGAAAACCAAGGTATGCCAATTTACAGACACGGTGGTAACGGTCACTTGTTTGTCAAATTCACGGTCAAATTCCCAAAGAATAACTTCGCTACTGAAGACAAATTGAAGCAATTAGAAGCGCTCTTACCTGCTAAGGCTAAGGTTACAATTCCAAAGGGTGCTGAAGTTGATGAATGTGACTTAGTCGATGTCGACGCACGTAAGCATCAATCTGCTGGAAGACGTGATACATTTGATTCCGATGAAGAAGAAGGTGGTGCCGGCCCAGGTGTCCAATGTGCATCTCAATAGGCATGTGATTGCGTCATATTTTATTAGTGTTAAATTATTATTAAATAATTCCTATATTTATAAAGTTATATATAGTCTCTTCCTTCTCTGGTTAATAATTTCGATTATCATTATTAGTGATGTATTAAGTATGTAAATTGGAAACCTATATATAATTGTCTATTTAATGTTAATTTCTTGCCAGTTTCTTTCTGGCAAAATGTGCTCTAGAATAAAGCAAAGCGTCAGCTATAAAACAGAAGCCTGCCATTAATGTATAAGTCCCGCCTTCTCCCATTGCATCAACCATATCTTGTAGAACACCAATACCAATCGCCGCTAAAATGCATCTGACAAAATTGACACAACTTGTCAGTGCCGACCCTTGGCCAGGATACATGTCTATAAGCAAAGTTGTTATTGCTGACAATTGTGCGACACAGCAGAAAGAAACTACAAATGCTGATAATAATATTGGTGCAACATTCACCCTGTTCTGTAAACACCATCCAAAAACAACCGAAAAGAAAATTAAAGGTATTGATGTGAATATACAGAGTTCCAATCTAACTTTCCGTATGTTGAATTCAGGTCTCTCGTGCTCGTCCAAATGGCCAAATTGAGTATCATATGCAAGTTTTCTTCTTCTGTAATTCCAATCTAATACTCTTCCAGCCATAACGGACCCCAATACTGTGCCAACACCCGACGGAATGTAGCATATTCCAATGTGGATTATGGAATACATGTATTTTGTTTCAAGTGTGGTTGAAAGAGACGTAAGCGTCATGGTCCACACTGTATATTGAATTCCCACAGGAAGCAAGGCAATTAATACTCCTTTCTTTTGAATAATTTTAAATGGAACAAGTAATTGTCCACGGGACGATTTACGTGGAATTAATGTCTCAATATTATTAGTAAACCTTTTCTTGAGGCACGGAAGACTAGTAACCGGCAGCTTGTTGAAAATGTTGGTTGCGTGGACTGACATATCTCCTACAATAGCTCTGTTGGTCTCTGGTAATAAGAGAGCCGTGACGATAGCCACAGATCCACTACCAATCGCTAAAAATACGAATATTCCACGCCAACCATAACTATGGACGAGCGCAGCCCCAATTAATGCGCCAAACCCCTGTCCCACTAACTGAATCCCTTGAACTAGACCAACGAACTTGCCTCTTTCTGTTATTTTGCCAATATCTCCCACGGATCCTGTACTTATGGCAACCAACGGAGCAATCGCTGCTGCTTGGACACATCGTAACACCGCCAACAACCAAAATACATTTGTCCGGGAGAGTGCTATGCACGTAGCACAATAACATACCACGCAAAATAAAATCGAAGGTCGCCTACCATAATTGTCTGAAAAAAAAGCTAGCACTGTTGGCGAAATTCCTTGAAATATCAAGTATCCCACTATTGACAAGTTCACTATATTTGCTGTAACGTTAAACTTCTTGGACAAAATTGGCAACGCCGGAAAGAAGATCGACAGCGAAATACTAGACCATATACCGTTCATACTCAATAAGACTGATATCCCATATTTCTCTGTGTGAGTTAATATTGAATATGGTGGCTCTGCTGATGTTTGTATTTCCGAATTCTCTTCTTTCTTCAGTTCGTTATCATGTATAACTAAAGATGATGTCCCTGTTTCAGGAATAATACCACATTTCCTTTCGTTATCATTTTCCATATCTATGTAAGCATATTCATGTGAAGAACTACACGTCCAAAGTTTTCGAACTAAATTCTAGAATATAGTTTTCACTCTCGATGTAAAAGAATTAGAAATTTCGCAGTCGGGCCGGTTTGAAACTCATTGCATGAAAATGTTGGGCCTATACTTTGTTAGAAGCAAAACCATAATGTCCTTTCTATGGTATCGAATGATATACCCACACGCTTTACTGATTACATTATTATGGCTGTATATTAGATAATTAGGTATATTAATATATTTATAAATATGGACTGGGGTATTAAGGGGTATATAAATGAGGCATAAGAAAGAGATACAATATGAATAAAGTTGCAGAATGGATGAAGCTTGATTATTTACCATCTTTACTGGAGTCTTTATTAGTATTATTATATTTCTTAGCAGGGGGATTCTTTGGAGTTGTAATCATAAAATTAATGCTAGAAGGTTTTGAGGTTGAAGAAGTCTTATGTCTCTTGGTATGTTGCTGGGAACTGCTTGACTCTTCATCATTTTTGTACAGATGTTTCACACTGTGACTCAGTCTGCCTTCTATGTCTGGAGAGCTGCATGGAATTTGGGCAGGATGCATGTTTTGTATTAAGCCCGAAGGTTGAGCGCCTGAGGGATGCATGACATAGTGGTGGGGTGGTGGTGGGTTTGATGGAGATGAAGCTATGTAATAAGGATACAGGTGTTGCTGTTGTAAGTAGCCAGGACCAGAAGCAGCCTGGTAATTCTGGTGCTGCTGATACATGACTGGTGGGTATTTCTGCGAGTATGGCGACCCCAATACCGTTGTAGAAGTAGATGATGTATTTTCATGCGTGTGTTCATTTTGTTGTTGTGGTGGTGCAGGCGCAGATGAGCCTTGTTGGCCAGGTGTGTAGTACATTGTGTACATGCCGTTTTGGCCCTGAGAATGCTGGTGAGACAGATAACCGTTTCCCGGTACTGGTAAAAGTATGGGATTGCCGTTTTGTGTCGTTGGTGAGTATTCTTCTTTCTCCTTTTCATTATCTTCATTAGGATCAGAGTAAAACGTGGTACTAATAGAAGGCAGTTTGCTGAGAGATATTTCAGGGGAAACGTCACCGCTGTTCGATTTTATACTCTCAGCAGTTTCAGAAAATGAAGGTAAAATCTTACTCTCAGAGTACCGTCTCTTTCCATTATGGCTGGACGGTGTGCCTTGGTAACGATCGCAATGATCGGGAGTTTTGGTTAATCTGGTGATTTTGTTAATCACATCGTTGGGATCCGATTTCAACTGATTGATTTTAGTTTTCAATTCTTCGATTGTCGTATTACTCACAAAGAGGAATGGGATCAAGTCACCGCTAATATTCAAGGATTTAGCCAACTTTAATAATTCGATCGCAGTCACCCCGAAATTGTTCTTGATGGTTTCTTGTCTTGTCTTTTCCTTTTCAGTTTTGTATCTTAGTATTTCATTTAAGGTCTCAGCGCTGTATGGCCATATCGATTCCTCGTTGATGGCCTGCGGAGGGATCCCGAGAATCTGATAAATCTTTTGATCGATAATTATCCTGTTACTGGAATCCCACCGAATGGAATTACCATGCTTTGTATCTTTTTCATCTGATTTACCACCATCCAAAACTTCATCCATGCTTCTTCTTCTCGTAGATACCTTAGCTTCATTAACGATCTTCTCAAGAGTTTGGCCGTGTAACAGCGACTGATGGCCATAATGCTTATAGGCAGAACGATCGATGCTAAAGCCCTTCAAATTCGATATCATTTTTTGGTCAGTAGGAGACCCCTTCGGTCCATCGTCTTTCGTCTCTCGTTTATTCTCAGAGTCAGATTCTGTCTCCAGGTTCGAAGTAGTGTTAGTTCCACTCGGTGACAATGTCGAGTCTGTTGAAAGCTGGAGTTCTTTGAGATTATGGGACCGACTGGGTGTGCCTGAATGGGACACGAGTCTCTCATCTGCCAGTGGTGTATTCATTAGGTTAATTAGAGATAACAACGTGACTGGTTTTCTTTATGTACATATAACAAACGAAGATGCTAATGGTAAAAGTGTTGATGATATCAATGTAATTTATTTCAATTCTTGTAAACACCTCAGCAAAATGTACTTGATATGTTCTTTTTCTATAAGTTTCTCTAGATTTGTATATCCTAGCCTTCAAATATATACGTTGATGTTAACCGAAACACTTATTTGGATGAATTCCTGACTTCTTCACTAAATTCTATTGAATGCTAAAATACTGAAATTCCAGCTTCATCCCAATTTTTCACCGGTTTTTTTTTCCCTTCCATTCATCATATATATATTTGACAATTGGAATTTGCAAAACTACTTACATTGGAATGAATACGGTATAATTTTACCAGATTCATTATCAATTTATAATGAAAATTGAACAATTTCCTATTTGGGAAAAGTTATTAATTCTCAACTTTCATGTTACAGGACTTAATCGTTCGCCAGATACACTCTTCACCATTTTAGGTATAGAAATTAGGTAATGAGGTAAGAAATAGGAAAAGGTGTCTAAGGAGTACATATTTTGATCACAATAGCTCCTCATAGCGGCATATACTCAGATAGAAAAATAATGTTCCTTCAACCAACATGAACTTACAGATAGTTGCATAATATCAAATGAATGTATACATTATTTACTGCCTGTAGACGAAGAAGCACATATATACGATAATACAAAACACTTATCGGACATATTCAGACTCGAAAGTCTGGATCAAATGGCTAGTTTGGGTAGGCAAAAAAATACATAGGGTGCAAACAATGGGTATGAACGAGTGCTAATAATGTGGTCTAGATTGCAAGATCACACCATTGGAGTGTATAGGGATAATCGTTGTGTATCTGGTAGAGAAATTAAGGCCATGTACGCGGTCGCTAGCTGACTAGACTCTTACTGTTCATTTGTAGTCATAAGTTTGCATCTATGTTTGGTCGTAGCATGCAGTTAAATAATGTAATAAGAAATGACCATTTTATAGTACAACAGCAAGTTGTCAAGTGGGTTTTGGTGCCTAGGCACAAGAGAAATGTTGAAACACTCTATGTAGGTAATTTGGTGCGCTCGGTAGATCAAATGTTGGGGGACAAAACAAGAATTGGACTTAAAATTGGAGCCCATATTTTGAACGCAGGAGCAATATAAATCGTATATATGCAAGAAGGAGACGATCGAGGGAATTGGGGTAGAGCTCTGTGTCCCATTGAAAAACAGCAAATCGTTTTGGTAGCACTAAGTGGACCCTCGTCATCAGGTAAGAGTACTACAGCCAAGGTACTTCATAAGCTATTCGATGGATCAAAAGTGGTACATTTGGATGATTTCTATTACCCCGACGAAGAGATTCCCGTTGATCCTGTGACTAAGGAACAAAATTGGGATTGTGCTAACGCAATAGATTTTAAAAGATTCGCTGATTACATCAACGGACTTAAGTCTAACAAAACTCTACGCACACAAATAGATTCGCTCGAGCCCGAGGCAGATTTGCAACTAACCGAAGAAGAGATCAAGCACTTTAAAAGTATAATTGATTCTTATGGTACTGTGTTAAGAGATAAGGTCATTGTGTTTGTCGATGGATTTATGTTATTTCATGATATTGAGATTTTCAGCTTATTTGACATACGGTTATTCTTTCATGCATCGTTTGAGACTTTAAAGACAAGGAGAGAATCGAGAGCAGGATACAATACAGTGGGTGGATTCTGGGTGGATCCGCCGCGATACTTTAGTAACTTGGTATGGCCAGAGTATTTCAAGAGTCACAAACATCTCTTTGAAGACGGGAACGTTAATTCGAACTTGAACACTTATGCAAAAGATGAATTACGACTTTACGATATCCAAAACGAAGATTTGTCTTTATATGAGCTAATAAACAGGTCTCTTCAGACGATTTTAGATAGATTATAACGAAACTTTATAGATATGGTTTAAAATATAGAAGTATATATTACTATGATACAATTTATTTCTTGGATTTTTTAGGTTTTTTGTTAGCATTTTTCATTTCTTCTTCATAAATCTCAGAGGCATTTTCATTCTTTTGTCTCTTAGAATTCTTGTTCTTGACACTAACTACCCCTTTACCTTTCACAGCCTTGGTAACCGACTTACCGGCAGCCTCCCAGTCTGCATCTTCGGCAATGGCATACTTCTCTAAGTTAATAGCATTAATAAATTCTTTTTGCTTCGCTTTTAATTCTTGCATAGCTTCATCACCAGCCTCTTCTAAATCATCTTGCATATCTTGCTCAATTTTGTCGTAGTCCACATGTTTAGATTCGCCTTCCATTTCCTTTACAGCATGATCTTCATATTGCGGCATAGAATCTTCAATCGACTTACTTAAAATATTTCTGAAGTAAGTCGAAAATTTACGGATTATCTTAGCAAACATGGCCATGGATTGATTAGATGGTAAGTTTAATTCCCTCGAAATGTGGTCCAAGTCCTTATGTTGTAATCCGATGGCTAATAAAATTGCTGCTTGTACGGATGATAAATTCACATCGTTTCCAGTCTTCTTTGAAAAATACAAATGGGAAATTAATGGTAACATATCAACAATAACATGGTAATCTAACAAGTTATTTGCATAAGAGTCTAACCTCTTCAAGTCAAATGGTGATAAGATGTTATCTACGTCATTTCTATTCAATTTCTTGGTCTTGTTATCCTGGCTTTCACCAGCTTCAGTAGCCTCAATTATGTTTAATGCTTGTACTGCTGGGAATTTTTTGAATTCATACGATAATAATTGTAAGAAACGCTTATGAAAATCCTTCGAGAATTCTTGTAACCAAGTCTTTTCACGATTTTGCAATACATTTATCATAACAGAGGTATGTTCGCCTGTTAAATCATTTGGTGTTTGTCTTAAGTAGACAGGAACAAAGCCAGATCTTTTCCAGAACTTTTGTAACTGAGGAGTTAAACCAAAGGAAACGCCTAAATAATTTAAAAAGTATGGTGGCTTCTCGGATAATTTCAATAATAATGGTGGCAATGATTTAGCATCCCTCAACTTAATTTCATCTTTTAATGACGCATTTGCTAACTCTTTATCCGTGATTCTAGTAATTGTGTGATCATTAATTTCTGATGACTCACTAATGTCAGTAAATTTACCTTCGTAATAATCTTGCAATAATTCAAGTGATCTTGAACCATAACCCATTCCAGCATATTCTGGGTTTGTTGCAATTCTCACAACTCTAGCACCTGATAAAGACGCAAATTCTTCATCTTGGAACTGTTGAGAAATCAACCATGGAATCAAATCACCACCAGCCCTCTGACCACGAGACAATGATTTACGAACACTTTCTTTCGAGATCTCACCTTCTAAAGCAAGCTGAATAACACACAACGGATCTGGAATTCTATTATCACCTTCTTCAATTGGTGGCAACAAAACAAATAATTGATGCGCAGGTGCATCACTCATCAATTGTAAATCATTTGGAGAATTCTTGTAATGGGATGCAACGTATAAAGCCATCATTTTTTGTAAGAAAGCTTCAGAAACTGGATGAAAGGAGAACAATGTATCTCTGTTGACATAGAATAAATTACATTGCGAAGGGTGTGGACAACCTTTCGTAGCAAATTTTGAGTTTCTGGACAATGAAACATCCAAACATAACAATTTATTCAACCATTTTTCTACTGGATCACCTGGTGCATATCTAATTGGTTCATCCAATACCACCTCACGTAAGTTTCTTCCAGATGATGCAGATTCATAACTTGACTTATTATCTCTGGAAACAACCGTTGTATCATCATTTCTACTATTGCTATTAGATTCATTACGTAATTGTTGAATTAATTTTAAAGATAATGATCTACCTGTACCTTCGTAACCGTTAATAGTCGAAGCCATAAAAATCAAGTATGGGCCCATCAATTTTTTCACGACTGGCAATGGTATAGCTGCCGCTTCATCAATAATAACCAATTCTGCCTGGCCTAATACGTGGTTATCATTTGGAGAAATATATTGAATTGTTTGACGGTGGCCACGTTTAATATCAACTCTAACAATGGCCTTGTTGAATGATGGGTTAGTTGATTGAATAATATCGTAGTCCATATGTTCAGTATAGCCTAATGCATCGAAACCCTTGAACACAAACTCAAATAACGTTTTCAAGTTTTCGGGGGAAGGAGATGTAACGAATATATTGGAGTAGCCATGCGAAATTGCTGCAGCTATGGCAATACCTAAGGCAGCAGACTTACCACGTCCTCTACCAGCCGTTAATGCGACTGTACTTCTTAATGTTTTCTCTGAGATAACATCAATGAATGTTAAAATTGATTGAGCTTGGTTGACGGTTTTAGATAATCCCACCAAAGCACCTGCTGGTTGTACATCAGCCAAACTTTCTTTCAACTCCTTCAACTCTCGTGCACTGGGAGATAAGTCTTCATTATCCTTTGCTGGCAACGGCTTAACATGCTTACCACCGGAGATGGGTAACACATTCAATTCATCATCGACAACTAAACAATTTTCACACGAACCTAAGGATAACAAAAATCTTTCGTTAAATCTGGCAACAACGTCATCATGTGCCTCTGTTCTATAACGAGAATGAATGTCCATTGTCATGGTGTATAATTGCTTTAAAGATGCCATAGACTTTAACAAAATAACCACTATCCCACCACCTTCAACTGTTTCTATGGTTCTTGCCAATAGGTTCGGGGTGATAGCTTCGAAGTCTTGTAAAATAGCCATACCATAAGTGTTACCCAAGATATTCTCTGTCTCCTTATAGTATACATATCTAATATGTTGATTGGAAATGAATGCCTCGAATGGGTCCTGGTCATTCACTTCTCTTACACCCCTTTTAATATCCTTCTTTATCTTTGCCTCTCTCTTTTGTCTATGGGATGTGAATCCCAATAACTTCTTCTTATATGCCCATAAAACCGACTTGTTCATTTTCAAATCGGCTGACATCATTAAATAGTGCAAGTTAGGCAACTGATTACGGGCCTTATCTCCCACAATGAAGAAAAAGCTTCTTTCCTTTTCCTGTACACCATTACGTATAAGTGACGGAATACGAGCATCAATAGCTTTCTTAACCATCTTGAATATTCTCTTGTTTACTGTACTTATATCTATTATCTATGCTAGTCTATATGTCCCAGCTTGAAAAAAATCTCACAAGATGAGTCGTGTAGGAACCCAAACCATATCATTGATATCACCATAACCTAGTATCCACATTAATGGGATTGTATTCAGGTTATATAAGCCGTTAAGCATGCTCCGAAGATGCTCATTCACATGAAGTAGCTTAGGGAGTTTGCTTTTAAGAATTATCGTCAAATGGCTAGATCCCGAACGGTTCCATGAAAAGGTTCCATTTGTGGATTGCAAAATTCGATTATGCCCCAAAATCAAAATTCAGTCCTCCCAGCGGGTAAAAGTTTCAGAAATAATTTATACATCTTTAGGGAAGAAGCCTATAGATTAAAATTTCTAAGAGTTGTAGACTACTCTGATTTACATTTGTATAGGTTACCAAAATTATTAGTTTGAATCATGGGAAGACCTAAAAATTCGAAGAATAAGGCTAAGACTAAGACTTCATCGTGGTCTTCCAGAAAATTAGATAAGCAACACATAAGAGCCAAAACTACAGATAATGCTGTTGAAAGTCTTAGCGAAAATGTCAGTGATCAATATACCGTATTTCCGGAGATTTTTCGACCTAATGGTGGTGGTGGTGGTGATCCTGGGGTAAAGGTCAAGAAAAGAAAGGTTGCACCAAGATCGGGGTTGCAATTCAAAGTTGGTCCATCATTCGAGAATACAACATTGTATAGACCGATATTCATAACCTCCACGAATGAAAATGTGTTTCCGTTCGTAAATGCCAGAATTGATAGAGGCTTTGAAAATCACGGTGGGGAATGGATTGGATATAAACGGAATTACTTCACGTTGGTTAGCTGCTTTGAGTTCGAGGACATTCGTCCCGAAACGTTCTTCACGGAGAAGTTTCATATCCTCAATGATATTGGTGAGCTTGAGAACGTCAGTTGTTTTGCCCTAAGATTGGTATCACGATGTTCGGAGGATGATTCGGTCGTGAACCTTATTCAACATACTGCGAAACGAGATAGAGGCCCGCAATATCTGCCGCCAGTTTTCCCAGCTATTTCTGGGTATTTACCATCGCATTCAATTATCAAGCAGGCCTCTAATATTCGAAATGGGGACAAAATTGATCAATATAACAGGATGTTTTTCCTCGACAATGCCACCTTGCAGAAAGATCTGGATACCTCTATTCTAAGTACGTATCCGGAAGGTAGAATTGCCACCGTTGCACGATATGAAAGAATCCAATTTTCGACATCCATAAATTATCGGAAATCCACCATGGTTAATAGACACTTTATTTTAAAAGTCGAATTATTGGGACTACTAGATGATGGAAAATATGCTGTTTTAGCCAGTACTGAAACTCAACCACTAGTTGTGAGGGGCAGGTCCCCATCTAATTATCAAATGGCAAGACGGAATTTGAAAGCATTAAGTTACAATGATCAAGGCCAAGGTGCTGGTTCAGGTACAAGTTCTTCATCCAACACCGATGAATATTCACTAGACGACAAGTCCAAAAGAAATTATAATGATAAGGAAGCTTCACTGATTAAGACCAAATACAACCTATTGGATTTACCGAAGCCATCGAAGAGAAGAAAAAAGAAAAAGGAAAAGCCGAAGTCCAACAATATTGAAAAACTACGAGCTGTCCAGATGTATCAAAATCAGGGCGTAAAACAAGAATTGTATAATTTAGAAGATGAATTCATTGATGATGACTTATTCCCACCAATAGTTCAAGCAAAGCATGAAACGTTCGATTCTATATTTGACCCGTTCCCATTCCAGACCGAATTCAATTTAAGCCTTGAGTCGCCTATTAAACCAAAGAAGATAAAAACATCAAAATCAAAAAAATCAAAATCCTATAAAAAAGAAGGTGAAAGTTGGAACAGGACTAGAATACCTACTTCGGCATGTCGGTCTCAAGGTACTGACAACTCAAGCTTCAACCAAGTAGAAGACGATAGTTTTGCCGAATTTCAAAAGGAATTATGTATGCTTCAAAAGGAATTGAAAGGTGAATTTACAAATGATCATTCATTATTAGGTCTCGTAACATAATCATTTACATCGTTTCATACAACATATCTATATAGGATTCCATAAAACAACTAGTCTGACTATGATACACGTAGAATTTTTTGTGTTCGCTTACGTAAGCATTGAACTTGAAGATCCCTCAAAATGCAATTGAAAATCTACACCTTCGACCATAGTAAATAAACAGCTTTCACCATTCCATATTAAAAGAAAAGAACATCATCTAGCGAATATACATATAATACCGAGTTAAATGTTATTCTTTAGTTTTTTCAAAACTCTTGTTGATCAAGAAGTCACCGTTGAATTAAAAAATGATATAGAAATTAAAGGTATCTTGAAGTCAGTAGACCAATATTTAAATTTAAAGCTAGACAATATCTCGTGTGTAAACGAATCTAAATATCCTCATTTACAGTCCGTTAAAAACTTGTTTATAAGAGGTTCTACTGTTCGTTATGTCCATATGAATTCGAATTCTGTTGATTGTACATTATTACAAGATGCATCAAGAAGAGGTATGTATAAACGTTTATCGTATTCATTATTTCAAGCAAATATACTAACATCATTCTTATAGAAGCTATGGTCCAATCAGCAAAATAAGTTAAGTTAATTTACGTTGGTTATGTAGTTAATGTATTATAGTTTATCAATATGCCGTTCCAAACTTAATTAATAAATTCCCGATATGCGTCGTGTAGCTACTACTTCGTAGGAGTCACCAACCGGACTAAGCAATTTGCTCGAGAATGCCCTGGTTTCGAGCAATAGGAACATGTCTTTTTCGATCTATTGTGATAATGCTTCCTGTATCCTTTTGGCGTTGGTGATAACAGGGACAGGCCCGCGGAAGTTGGTCGTATCTCTGAATTGACATCCGAACTAGAACCTTCATGGATGTCCAACTTCTCTATTCCGCCATCCAGCACTTTGTTTCTTTCCTCACGAAGAACATATTGCAATTTTCTTTTGGATATAATTATGAATTCACCTTCGCCATTGACATTCCATAGTTCATGGTCACAATTATCACATTTCACGGGATTTATTATAGTCTCTCTAAATTCTTCTTCTGTCATACGTTCGTCGTCTATAACACCTTCCTGTTGCTGAAATATTTCTATATATCTATTAATTTCTTGAAGCTTGATGTCATATCCCATTTTCAACTCCTCTAGCTCCCGATTTTTTTGGTTAATAATCTTGGCAAGCGTATCGACGGTTTTCAGTAACTCTAATATCGACATTATCTTCAACCGTGTAGATTAACAGCCATATAGAGTGTACTGTTATTTTGGGCTCATCTTGTATTCCCTTTATATATTAGTGCATATAAACGTGGTGAGTACTACATATACGACTTTTATTTCACATTACCTGCTGTGATGGCGTATGGCAGAAGCGCACTGATCGTGTACTTTTAGTTCTTTATTACAGTTTAAGTGTCCGGTTCGATCTCTGCGGTCGCAAATTTGATGATTCGAGAAATCAATTCTTCAAGTTTCAGCAATGAGTGGCAATATCGCTGGAGGGAAGCAATTCAGCACAGCACGCTACCCGTGGAGAGGCGAAGCGGATGGCACTTGGCTGGCGTTGGTAGGGAGTTAAAAGTATCTTGTGTGTCGACTCCGATTTTTTTGGATTGTAAAGTGATTGTCGAATCGCAATTGTTAACCACCAATTAGAATACGAATAAATTCTATTATCATGGTATTATAATTTGCAACTATTTACAAAGTGAATTAGTCTTAATCTAATTTGGGGGATTTCTTTTTCGCGAGAAGTTTATTCTTGACGTCCATGAATGGAATTCTCAAAATGTCTCTTTCTGAGTAGATCATAATAGCTAGACACACGAAACATAAGCCTGCACTCTTGACTACATCAATTACCGATGTGCTTTTAATATTATGGTGTAAAGTGACGTATTGTGTGTAGGCTATGATAATACCGATGAGTAACGAGCCGCTAACCCTCTTTAAAGCTTCCATAAGGCTCATAGAAATTCCATTCTTGGAGTAGAACGAGGTGATATAAATAGAGCAGTAGCCAATTCTAAGAAGCATGTTTACGACATTTGCTAAAACAAACCCGCTCAACCCCATTTCAAAGTAAGTAATAAACATGTACAGCGAAAGCAAGACTATTAGCGTCAGGAGCGACATGAATATGGAGAATCCCCTAATATCCCTGCCGTTGGCCACACTGTTGAAAAACGCTTCCAAAATACCGTTGAACGCCAAAAATGGGATGTACACAATATACTGGGGAAAGAGATCAAAAATCCCTGTATGAGACCATTTTGATACCTTGTCTCCTAGTAGTATTTTTAACAAAAATGCGGAATTACAGTAGCCGGCTATGCCAATCAAGATGCATAAATTTAAGTAGAAAATGCCTAGGTATTGCATAACTTTGTAGGACTTTTCAATGTTACTCTCTGATTTCGTAGAAAGCATTCTAGTAAATAGCAATCTTAATGATTCCTCGATCGGTTGAAATACCAATCTGGCAATTATTGACCCGTAATTAGAAACAACGGCATACGTACCTTGTTCTTCCACGGTACATAGATAATTGATTAACAATTTGTCCCCTTCCGTTAAAAGATGTTTGAATATCATCAGGATAAATAAGCTCTTCCAAATGGCCAATATTTTTGTATCGAAATAATAGTAACCTCCCGAGTCGGTATGTATTTTCTGTATAAAAAGCGAATTCTGTTTTTCTGCTGGCTTCAACTTATTTTCTTCGGCAAAACTCAATTGATATTGTAGTACGAGTAGCAACGAATATCCAAACTGGCCTAATGCAAATGCAAGTACTGCTAGGCCGTCATATTCTATACTTGACAACGTGGAGGTCCTCTGCACGATAGCGATTAGAGCAAAAGTAGTCACACACCTACCAAAAACACCCACACTTTCATGTCTAGATCTTTTCCCAAAGTTTAATTGGAATTGGTTTATAGCATATAGGGGTTCGGCAGCAAGCTCCAACATCATCAGCAGCCACACAAGCAACATTGTAATCTTATAATACGGCATCATTAACAAGGAATCTTGAAAGTTTTGGGAATGAAACTGCCATGTAAGTATCAAAATCGACAATGGTCCACCTACTATCAATGGGATATATCCAAAATTAATAATGCTCTGCAAGGTTCCTACCGGGGTTCCCTCGAAATATCCGTCCTTTCTGGGCTTAGTACTGCCATTATTGTCCGAACTAGTGTCTCCAGTTCTTTGAATCGAAAGTCTTTCACCCTCCCTACTGAAAAAAAGCACCATAGACACAATGACCTCTAAATATGCCGATATTCCAAATACTCTAGGAGATATTAGCCGAATCAATAATTGGTTCAATAGAAAGGTTAACATCTTCGTGAACAATTGTGTCAACATAAGAAGCGACGCGCCCAGGGTAGATTTATTCAATAGGTCGCTTCCATTACTTTTAAGGAAAATATCTTCTTTTCCAGAATCCATGGTATTAATCTATTTCCAACGAGAATAACACTAGTTCTTTCTATCTACTGTTAAGCACGCTATACTATGCTTTTCATACTGTGCTTACATTTACGCACCAAAGTGCGTAGCTATCGAACTTCCACTAAGTAAGGATTTTAGCTCATTTTTCACGCTGAACCATCTTATCCTAGTCAAATATTTGAGCCATTAATAGTCAAGATAATAGTAATCAACATAAATACCCCAACGATTTTGAGCTGAGACTGAACATAAGTGCTAAATATAGTAATAGCATTTTAAATCACATATATACCTTAAACCCAGTATGGATCCAAACAATATCAATCCACACGAAGTCGAATTACGAGAGCAAGACCGTTGGTTACCGATTGCTAACGTTGCTCGTCTCATGAAAAATACACTTCCAACAACAGCAAAGGTTTCGAAGGATGCAAAGGAATGCATGCAAGAATGTGTATCTGAATTTATTTCATTTATAACTAGTGAGGCCAGTGACAAATGCCTCAAAGAGAAACGCAAAACCATCAACGGAGAGGATATATTGTACTCCATGCATGATTTGGGATTTGAGAACTACGCTGAAGTTTTGAAAATTTACTTGGCCAAATACAGAGAACAGCAGGCCTTAAAACAAGAGCGAAACGAAACCAGGGCATCAAAGAGACAACGGAAGACAGTACCTACGAGTGAACCAATATCACATACGACTTCTAATACGCAAGACGAACAATCGTCATCGGATTCTCCATTAGGCGAGCAGTTCCAAGATTACAAACTTGAAGGTACCAATAACCAGCATTACATGGGGCCGCAAGGACAAACCCGAATTCAAGAAGGCGACGAGCACGGAACCAACAATAATGGTATTTTGGGCTCGAACTCATCATCAGCTAGCTCCATAGACTCACCTGAGTCATTCTTCAACCACTACGAATCTAACGGACACGGAGACGATGTCACTAACGGTGACTTGAATGGAAATGACAAGCAAGTGAAGGATGAAGAGATAGAAAAAGAGACTAATATACCCGGCCATAAAGATGAAGCATATGGATATCATGACTTTATTAGTGACCCTAACGAAACACAGATAGGGAACCATCAACACATCGACGAGTTAGCAAAACTTGCGAATGAAGAACCAGAGATTGACACATTAACCGCAGGAATCACAAACGATAATTCCAATAGTGGTTATTTCTAAATATTTAATACTGCTTAACAAACTTGTAAAATACCTTCTACGAGAAAAGACTATCCAAAATAGATATTTCTGGAAGCAGAAACGATTTTTCAGTTCTCAATTATGTGTTATACAATAATTTTTCAAAATATATAGCAAATATTCAATTAAATTACATCTCATATATAAATATATCCCAATAGTAACAACCAACATTATCGTAACCGAATTAAATATAGCACCCTCTAGTATAATCAAAACCATGTTATACGCTCAACCCAAATAAATAAATAAATAAATAGTATATAATATCGAGTAATTCGAATTTGAGAATTACAATTTCTCACGACAAATGGGACATGAGTTTGAGTAATTAACCCAAGTTTTCAAACAATTATAGTGAAATTGGTGACGGCAATTTTGAAGTACCCTCACATCATCACGCATCTCGTGGGACATGTCATCAAAACATATGATACACTTCTCAAGATATTCCACTCTATGAGGTATGTCCAATTTTTGCAATTGGATATTCTTCTTTTTGAAGTTAAGTAAGCGTCTCGCTTTCAAAACTAAAAGCCTTAAGCTCAAGTAAGACGATGGTAATATGTGGAATGGAAATGTATAGAAATACATGAAGAGTACTGAAAATACGCACCCTATGTTAAACCTGATTAGGTTTACTAAAAACTCGCAGGTATATATGATTCTTAACTTCGTATCATTCCAATTTGATGACTCGTCGTTTGATGAGTCCAACGATGACATGTCTATAATTCCGAATTTGAAAAGCTCGAAACAGTTTAATGCATATTTCACAGTAGTCAATACGATTAATGGGAATATTTGCAAAATTTCAAATCCAAATATGGTAATCAATATATTATCTTTGAACGATATTTTCGACGTATTGGTATAACTCGAAATGACCTCCTGGAAGTACTTGTTGATCAACAAAATATCAACCAAATTCAAGACTGCCAACCCAATCGAAAACCTAACATACTGGAATTTAAAAGACATATCATCATGCACATCATTATTTCCCGTCATATATACACGATCAACACTTAAATAATGAAAGCACTTTAGCAAAAAGACACATAAGAACAACCCCCCATATTTTAACAATTCATGTTGCACCAGCAAGCCATCTGTCACGATATCTTCGTTCTTGATGGTGCTATAGTAAAATATCAAAAACCCTATGCAAAATTCCCACATCGTATAACTGATTTTATCCCTCAAATTTCGTATCTCGTTATTCGTCAAACGCCCAAACACGGCCCATATCACAAAGTTGGTCAAGATAAATATGCCTATCAAACAAAGATTCACTAGCTTAAAATTGAACGACAGAATGGACGTTAAAGATGTTGCTATCGTATCGCAGTAATTACTCACAACATAAAATGGATTCAATTCCAACCCAGTCGGTTTAATGTAACCATTCGGTGCTCTGAAGTCAAACTTTTTATAAATTGAAACTCCTAGACATGCTCCCACCTATGGGTCTTTGTTAGTATTTTACAGATCCCTATATTCTTGCAACACCACACCATAAATCGCTGCGCTCCGACAACTTCCTACAGTATAACACGTACAGCACTGTACCCAAGACTTCTATTAGATGGCTTAACCATTACTTTAGTTTCCATATCTGCCACTTGTCTTGTAAATTTGCTAGTCATGAATTTCAGAAGCTAATCATATTATCATAATATCACGTGAAATAGTCCTTCAAGCCATCGCTCTGGTTTGTAGCCATAGTCCAAAATCATCTTTAAAAAATTTGTTAAACGATCAAGACTAGTATTGGATGTCCTATTTCAAGACAATAATTAACAATATATTAGGGATGGGTAAAAGGAACTTCAGAAAGAATAAAGGTGGAAACAACAAGAAGAATTTTGGGAAACGATCCGAAGTTCATGATAGAGAAAATTCGTGGACTGAAGCAGTCAGAGAAAGTGAAAAATGGGAAACATACTACAAGGCAATGAATATCATTCCAGAAGAAGAATGGGATACTTTCAAGGAGCATTGTCAAGAGAACTTGCCATTGACATTCAGAATTACTGGATCGAGAGCCCATGCTAACGAAATCAAGGAAAACTTCATTCATAATCACGTTTCCAAGTTACAAGATGCCGAGTTTGAAGGGGTCAAATTAACACCAAAAAATTTGTCGTACTACCCAAACGAACTCGGGTGGCAAATAGATGTTTCCAAGGCAGTTATTAGAAAGAACGAGGAGTTTGCAATGACGCAGCGTTTCTTAGTGATTGAGACTGAGGTTGGTAACATCTCCAGACAAGAAGCAGTTTCGATGATTCCACCGTTATTAATGGACATCAAGCCACACCATGCTGTTTTTGATATGTGTGCAGCACCAGGTTCTAAGACTGCTCAAATGGTTGAGGCTTTACATGTGGAAGATGATAACAAGCTAGCTACTGGTTTTGTTTTAGCTAACGACTCGGACTACAAGAGGTCGCACATGTTAGTCCATCAAGTGAAGCGTTTGAATTCTCCGAACTTCATGGTTGTCAACCATGATGCACAATTATTTCCAAGAATAAGGTTAAATGGGGCCAGCGAATTTTTAAAATTTGACAGAATCTTGTGCGATGTTCCATGTTCAGGAGATGGTACCATGAGAAAAAATGTTAACGTGTGGAAGGATTTCACCGTTGGTAACGCATTAGGTTTGCATTCATTACAAATAAATATCTTGAACAGAGGTTTGCAATTATTGAAGAGGGGTGGTAGATTAGTGTACTCAACTTGTTCATTATCCCCAGTTGAAAACGAAGCTGTTGTTGCAGCTGCCTTGAGAAAATGGGGTAATCAAATTAAATTGGTCAACTGCGATAATGAATTATTTGGTTTAGTTAGACGTAATGGTATCAGTGACTGGAAGGTTTTCGGTAAGGATATGCAAATTCGAGAAAAGGGTGCGGAAGATGTGTCCCAAACTGTCTTCCCTCCAACTCAGGAAGAAGCTGAAACTTTCGGTTTACAAAATTGTATTAGAGTTTACCCACATTTACAAAACACGGGAGGTTTCTTCATTGCAGTAATTGAGAAAACTGACCCTGAAGGGGCAAAGCGTATTGCCGAAGATGAACAAGACGAAGGTGTCAAGAAACAAAAGACAGATGGAAGGTCCGCTGCGGTAGAAACTTCAGACAAGCCACAACCACAGAGAAGGGAGAAATTACCAAGAGATGCCAATGAAGAGCCATTTATCTTCTTAGACTCTGATCATCCTCAATTGGCCAAATGTTGGCCATTCTATGACTTCAGTGAAAGCTTTCCTCGTGACTCTACATTGGTCAGGAATGCAACTGGTGAGCCATTGAGAACTATTTACTATGTTTCGTCCATATTGAAGGAGATATTAACTATTTCGGAACAGAAATTGAAGATTATTCATGCTGGCATCAAGTTGTTTGTTTCTCAAAGAAATGATACTGGTAACTGTCCATGGAGAGTGCAAAATGAATCATTGCATACTATTAAGTCATTCTTAGGTGACAAGAGACATTTGAGTTGTAACTTGAAATTATTAGAGTTATTGTTCCAAGAAGCTTTCCCAAAAATCCAAGCTATTAAGGACTTAGGAATAGATTCTGAATTTTCATCAAGATTAGATGACATGGAAGAAGGTTGTGTTTTCTTGACTGTTAAGAGAGGAGGTGATGGCTTAGAAGATTTATTCTTACCTTTATGGAAGGGTAAAACTAACGTCAACTTGATGGTCAATAAGAAAGATACCCATGAATTGCTTTATCGAGTGTTTGGTATTGAAACTACTGCCAAAGATGCGGGTAAAGAAGCTATTTACCAAAAAAACCTAGAAGCTGTAAGGAAGGTTCGTGACTCCACTGAGCCGGAATCAGGTGTTACTACTGAACCGGAATCGAGTGTTCCTCCACCTGAATCTGAATCTGCCACTGAAACTAATGTTTAATTGTATATTACATCGCAAATATTATAATCGTAACTATCGAATTTCTAGTCTGAATCCAGATCTGTATCATTATCTATGCTTGAGTCTGAGCTACTCGAATTATAATCGGAGCCCAGTGATGCCAGTGTTGCATTATTATCATCTTCTACTTCTTCGTCGTCTTCTATTTCGTATTCCATGGTGTCTGGTTCAAGAAACATCTGTGCCGTAGACTCATCTATCAAACCATCGACCCATGAATCCACCATCATCCCAAATGCCAATAGCGAACTCTCGTCCAAACTTCGTTCTACTTTCTTATACGATCCGGTCTTGGATACCTTTTTACTGGTATAGTAGTGTAACACATTAAGCAATTCTGGTTCTGGTAGACTTATGTCCGATGGAAACTCATCTCGGTGTTTTATTGGTATCTTCACTTGTGTGGTATTTAATGATTGAAGAATTTCATCTGGAGGTAATGCTGTTCCGTGATTCTTGAATATTTCATCAACGTCCTCTGCATCTTTATCGATAATCAAATCAAGTTGATTGTCTTTTATAGTGACTGAATGCGATGAGTTTCTAAGTTTCCTTTGATCTATCACAACCCCTTTTCGAAATTCATCGTTACAAGCTTGATAGATTGTAGCAGTAATAGAGTCCCTTTTTGTAGCATTCATACTTGATAATCTAATTCATATCCAAAATTCGTATTGGAATGTTATTGGTTTACTATTAAAATGTTTTGTGTATGGTTTGCAGCGAGGGGCCCGATATTTCAATGTTTACAGAATAATACCAAGCGATCAATCTCAATCAAGATCTAATTCTATCCAGCATGGTATCAGCACTTCAGAAGCATTACCTTGCAAAAACGGAGATCCAAGTGCTCGAGTATGAAGACAAGCAACGAAAAGACCTCTTAAAATTAGCTGTTTTAAAGATCTTCCATCTTTCTAAATCTTCTGGACAAGGACTACCTAAAACCATCGATAATTCGGATAACCCGAACACATCACGAATTGCAGATTTGACTAAAAAGAATCATGAATATGAGTTGGCCATCAACAAGTTGAAACAGCTGCATACAACAAAAGAAAAATTGCAGGAATCCAAACTAGAGTCATTGAGAGAAGAGATCGGAAAGCTAAAACAACAGCTTAAAGAACAGCCACATAACAAATATCAGGTACCGACGTTGGTGCAGTTTCAGCCAAACATAGAGCATAATATATCACGTCCAACAAGTGCATTCTCTACATCGCCGTACGTTAACAAAATCATGTTCAACCAGGGCAGTGGAGGGCCTTCAAAGAACTATTTATCTCCCACGATTAACTCAGTAAACAAGTCTGTGTTTGTTTCTGACTCGAAATCAAGCATACTATCACCGATACAACAGAAAAGAAAAGCTTTAGCTCCTGCAAAAGCAAAGCGAGAATATACCAACTACAACTCGATGAAAAAACAATTTGAACAAAATGGCCAATTACCACAGAGACAAGAAACTGTCGAGCCAGAGACACCTAACAAGCGCATAACCAGATCTGTCACTAAAAGTGAGTCTTCCCCTGCGTTGACCCCAACGCGTTCACCTATTAACAGCAATCGCATGTCAGCATCGCCATCGTCCCAAGTAGTTACGAACACTGCTTTCACGCCAACAAAAACAGTAAATAATGGAAAGCTATTCGATGATAGAATGAAGTCATTGGACGATGTTATAAATAAGTCTTTTACCAGTGCAAACACGAGCGAAGCCGAAAATGATAACCCAGATGCAAATTCCACCACTATAGAAAGCACGACTTCCAGAACTCCAAACATAAATGCCCAGGTATCAGAAGATGATACTTTCGCTAGTGCAAATACGTCACTTGCTAAACTATCTGATAAGAAAGACAGAAAAAAGAAGAAATTAAAGCTTTGGAAGTCAGAAGTATCCAAGATATCGATATCATCCCCCAACGACAAAAAATACAATGCTCACAGTAAAGGCTTGCATCTTGAAGACGAGGGATTGAATACTTTAAACTATTACCAAGACGAGAACTTTTTTAACGAAAATAATGATACGCCTAAAGTATCTAGGAAAAGAAGAATGAACGAAGAAACCGAATCAACGCCGCTCGTTTTCAAGAAAAAGAAGAAAAACATTTTTAGAATAGATTAGTCTCCATCCACCCAGCATGTATATAGATCTACTTTACCGAATCTATGTCTCCATAACGTTTAATGATGTTTGTAGTCTTATAATTAAAAGTCATGTGACTTTAAGTATAGTGACGAAAAACCGACCTCGATAATTAGTAATTTCCATTAGACATCTGTTATTTGATATAAAGAGCTTAAATCCAAACGATAGGTCGTTATAGAGATTCATTATGCTTAAACCAAGGACTTACGTACGTAAAGTATCTTGGAGATGTCCAAGAACATCGCAATTAGGGCTAAGATTAGCTACCACTGTACCTAGTCATAATCCGTTGCCACTTCAAATGAATTTTGATTTATCACATTCACAATCTGCATTTCGATCCTATCAAGACATCATATATAGAAACAAGAGTGTGGATGAAGATGGACCTTCGCAGAAATCTGAAACTGAAAAAAGCCCTTCAGAGACTGACAAGGACTCTAATCAAGATCCAGAGACACCAAAAAATGACAAGGAACCCGAGAATGATAAGAAAAGGGATGATGACAAGGTACCCGAAAACGATAATAAGGTGACATCTGAGTCCAACGACACTGTTACGTCTACATCATCCAATACTGGGGGAGCAGCTGCCCCACCAAACGGGAACAATAATGGAAATGATCCAGATGACTCCAACCCACTGCTTCCGCTTGATCCTGTGACCGGGTTGTATCCACCATTGTTGGCTATTCCGATGAAAGACCGACCTCCACTTCCTGGTCGACCATTTGCGATCAATATCACGGATCCTGAAGTCATTAGATCCATATACACTATCATTGATAAACGAGAACCATATTTCGTATTATTCCATGTGAAAGATCCCAACGAGGCCGATACGGACGTCATAAATAATAAAGACTCGGTTTATGACATAGGGGTTCATTGCCAGATTATTAGACATACTACTCCTAGACCTGGAGTATTTAATGTTTTGGGATATCCTCTCGAAAGATGTAAATTAGAAGAATTAACTACACCAAGCAGCCAAAAAGAAATTAAGCTAGATGAAACTTCAAGCGAAGAAACGGAAAATTTCCCAACGTCTTACTTAAAAGGTCTCAAGGTTTCATATGCAACCGTTAAACCAGTTGAAGATGATCCGTACGATAAATCTTCTGCGGAAATTCGCTCATTAGTAGAATCCTTAAAGACCTTATTGAGTAAAATGGGTGGTAAGAACCCACTCGAAAAACTCCAAATTAAAGAAGGAACCGATTTAATTAGTGACCCTTCTAAATTTGCCGATTTTGTTGGTTCAACTATTCACGGTGATCCAAAGAAAATTCAAGAGATTTTGGAAACGTTGAATATTGAGACTAGATTGTCGAGGGCGTTGGAATTATTAAAAGTTGAGCTTAAAGCCAGTTTAATTAAAGAAAGCACGATACATAATTTAAGTACAAAAGCTGATGAATACCAAACACGTCTTTTCATAAAAGAGTTCATTAAGGAATTGCAGAAACGTGCGGGTATATCTGAATCGGAGGATAAGAAGACCTCTAAGTTTGACGAAAGACTTAAACATTTAAAACTTACTGATGAAGCTATGGAAGCATATAATGCTGAAAAGGCTAAAATGGAAAACCAGAATGAGCACTCAAGTGAATTAGGTGTCAGCGAAAGGTATTTGGATTGGTTGACATCTATTCCATGGGGTGTGTACTCGAAAGATCATTTCAATATTAAACAAGCTAGAGAGGTTTTGGAGCGTGATCACTATGGTTTAAAAGATGTGAAAGACCGTATTTTGGAATTTATTTCATTGGGTAAAGTTTCTGGTAAAGTCGATGGTAAAATCTTATGTTTAGCAGGTCCTCCGGGAACAGGCAAAACATCTATTGCTAAATCGATCGCAGAATCAATAAACCGTAAGTACGTCAGAATTGCAATGGGTGGTATCCAAGATGTTCATGAAGTCAAAGGACACAGAAGAACCTATGTTGGTTCAATTCCTGGTCGTATTATCTCTGCATTGAAGCAAGCAAAAACTTCGAATCCATTGATGCTAATTGATGAAATCGATAAATTAGACTTGAGCCGTGGTGGTGGTGCTGCTTCAGCATTCTTGGAAATTTTGGATCCCGAGCAAAACAATTCATTTGTAGATAATTATATTGATGTTAAAGTTGATTTATCAAAAGTTTTATTTGTTTGCACTGCAAATTACTTAGGTAATATTCCAGCACCTTTAAGAGATCGTATGGAAATTATTGATGTCTCAGGCTACACAAATAAAGAAAAAATTGAAATTGCTAAAAGACATTTAATACCTGAAGCTAGTAAAAAGGCTGGTTTAGAAGAAAATCATATTGTTATTGATAACGATACTATTTCTAGATTGATTGAAAAATACTGCCGTGAAAGTGGACTCAGAAATGTTAAGAAATTAATTACTAGAATATTCAGTAAAGCCTCTCTTAAAATTGTGGAAGAAATTGAAGCTAAAGAAGAGCACAGTGAAACTAAAGAAAAAGAAAATGTTTCCACTGGCGCTGATCAACCAAATGTTGAAGGTGATGCGTCAATGCCTAGTGCGACAGCTGCTGGTGAATCTGAATCGGTCTCTGACTCGTCAGTAGAAATAGGAGCTGCTTCTAAAGCGGCAGCATCTGAAACAGTTGGGATTAAAGAAGAGAAGGATGCTGAAGATAAGCAATTGAAAACTGATGAAGAAAAACCAGAACCAAAGTTTGTTATTCCAGAAGATATTAAATTAGAAATTACACCTACAAATTTAAAGGATTATGTCGGTCCTGAAATTTATACGAGAGACCGTGTCTATGATTTTCCACCTCCTGGTGTTGCTACCGGTCTTGCTTATAGTACTTCTGGTAATGGTGATGCACTTTACATTGAATCGATCTTAACACATTCAATTGGATCTGGGTCCGGAATCCCGGGTATGCATGTCACAGGTAGTTTGAAAGATGTTATGAAGGAATCTGCATCTATAGCATATTCTTTTACCAAGCTGTTTATGGCCAAGCATTATCCTGAAAATAGATTTTTTGAAGCAGCCGATATTCATGTCCATTGCCCTGATGGTGCAATTCCAAAGGACGGTCCCTCTGCAGGTATCTCATTTACATCCTCGTTGATTTCGTTGGCGATTAATGAATCATTGCCTCCGACTGTTGCCATGACCGGTGAGATTACTGTCACGGGTAGAGTTTTACCAGTGGGTGGCTTGAGAGAAAAAATCTTGGGTGCTAAAAGATATGGTTGTGATACGATTATATTCCCTAAGGATATTGAAAATGAACTTGAAGAGATTCCGGATGAGGTCAAAGACGGCGTCACATTCATTCCAGTTGAATGGTATCAAGAAGTGTTCGATAAGATTTTCCCTAGGATTACTCCTCAAGCATGCAATGAAATTTGGAAGGAAGAATTTTCTAAGTTAGACCTGAAAAAAAAGAACAAGAAAAAATGAATGAATCTGTAAGTAAACTCATTGAAAGTGTTGATCTGTAATTATTGGTGTATATTTGTACATATTTCTATTTAATCCAATTACTTTATTCCAAGAAATTCTGGGCTCTTGCCGCAATGTAAAAACAATTAAATACTATTTATCCTTTTTCTTCTGTACCTCACTAAAGAAATCTCTGACTTCTTCTTCAGTAACCACTTTCCCCTGTTCCGCAAATGGTTTGAAAAATTCTTTCAATTTAGAGCTAATCTTTTCGTATGCTTGTAACCCTTCAATAGCCTGATCTCTCGGCATAGACAGAAGTGCATCGGTACCTAATTCATATAATGACCCTGCAGAATTTTCACCGTCTTGATCTTCAGGACACTCGAAGACAGGATCATCTAAGTATAAATATTCATGGTTACATAAAAACTCATAAAGTTTAGAATCATGAGAAATACTATCCTTGAGTTCTAGTAACCTATCTCTGAACGCTGGTTGTAAGAAAATGGAACATGAAATTTCATGATCTGTGTCAATCTTGATCTTTTTTTTCTTTGGCAGTTCTTCAGTATCATCATGGCTGACCAATCGTTCGTAATATTCTTTCCAATCGGCGATGGATTCGACATCGTTAAAATGAGGTAACTTTGTCAAGACAATCTGCTTGTCGTTTTCAATTTCCTTAAATACGTGCTTAAATTCCTTCACGCATTTCCAACAAATAAACAGGTCGAAGTCTTCTAATTTTGGGAAATATGGCACAGGGTAAACCTTTAGTGGTCGTTCTTGTGCTTCTGTAACATCCGTTTTCGCATCCTCCTTTGCGTCCTCTCCGGGAGGCGGCAATTTGTGTAAAACGTTCTCACCTTGATTACTCTTACTAGCTTCACGTTGTCTACGTATAGTACCTGGTTTGTACCCCAAAATACACTCATCGTGGAACCAATCTTCACCGCATTTGAAACCAAAGTAACATTGAATCATATTCCCTATTTCTTCAAGAGGATTATATTGCTTCTCGCATGAACAAAATAAGCCCTCGAAATTCTGGTTATATAAGTTTGACAGCGATGGTATATCTTCTGCAGGCATTTTGATATCACAGTTTTTGGATGAAGGGGTATTCGTGTAGCCTGTTCTAGGAATAGACAGACTGCGCTCATTCTCGTTACTTTTCAATCTCAATTTGCATCCGCCGTCGACGGTATTTGACATCTTGGTAGTACCGCAATCGCAGACAAAGTTTCGTTTAGTAAACAATTCCACAAGCTCATGTGACGAATGACATTGGATAGAGCACGAATAACAGACTCCAATATTCTCCGTATTGGCCTCAGAACACGTAATACACGCAAAAATCGGCTGTCTTAGTTCACCTTTGTTATACGTGCATTCACTGGGATCGAATGGCATTAAATCTCTAGCCTCTTTCTCCAACTTATCGCGAGAGTTGATGTAATCGACTGCTGTCAACGAATCTTTTTCCTCTCCATCTCTACTAGAGCTCATCTCGCTTGCTGACCTAAATCTGTTGCATTCTATAAAGCAGGATGTATCAATTAATAATTGAGTCTAGAAAAACCACGTATATAGTCACGTGATTTAGCTCATATCCTATTTCAATTTTGCACCCAACCCATGCAATTGACACTACGATACGAGTTTCCTAAGCTTTGTTATACGTGGAAGTCTCGGTGGCTAGTTCCTATATCATCAGGGATGGTAAAAACTAATCATGTAATCCCTGAACGGTTGTATTTTCATTCGATGTTGCAAGAATATGTGAAAGTTTAAAACCTTAGACATGAAGATTTGAAATGGCCAGTTCATATTCTATGCAATATGCTTGTCCTACACCAATACATCCTCAACCAAAAGAACATAAGTGCCCTCAAAATATCTCTAAGGCGATCCTTACGACCAATGTTAAAATCGACGTAGCATTGTCGAACGTAATTGCCTGCGAAAAACGTGACACTGGGATTAAGCAGATGAAACAGCAGAGTATCGATAGAGGATAGGATTTACGGACAACCTCTTTATTTGTTGGTCATAGACCTGGCAACGTCAATCGTACTTACCATCCGATTGGTTTTGTGTGTCGGAAAAATATCCACACAACCGAACACCCATGAGACCCAGACATCAATACAAATTCCAATTTGTCCCGATTGGGTAAAAATCATTTAATTAAACGCGTCAAAAAAAATAGCTTCATAAACATTATCTGGTAAAATGAGCTTCAAGACTTTTTCCTTCTAACCAATTGTTGTTTATAGGTTTATAAACAAATAACTATGTCTAGTCCTACGGGTAACTCAAGAAAGAGACAAGCAGAGGAAGACGATATTGCATCACATCCATCGTCACCACCGATCGGAGAAAGTCCTCAATTACCACCATCGTCGCCAGCTATTCCATTCGAAGAAAATGATGAGGAGGAAGAAATTCATAATGACGTTGCAGATTTGAATCCGTCGGAGGACGAAGATGGAGAGGACTTGATGGATAATATGGAAAATGATTATAAGAGGAACGAAAAACAAGATCGTTATGATTTAGGAGATGGGAATATTGATAATGAGGAATACGAAGAAATGGATGCGGGTACCAGGAGAAGAATTGACAGTCAATTGAACCGTCGTGACGTATTGGTAGGGAATACCACAGGTAATAGATCGAGGCATCAAGCATTTTTGGAGGATGAAGGAGAGGATGAGGACCATATAGACGATATCGACCAGTACGGGTTACCGATTCAGAGAAGAAGAAGAAGACAATACGATGAAGACACTGAAGATTTTATGGGAGATGTGGAGATTGACCCCTTTAATGAAGAGTTATCGTTGGAAAGCTTGACCGACATTAAGGCGCCCAGTATCACCGAGTGGATTGTTCAGCCGGCTGTTTCTAGATCCATTGCCAGGGAATTGAAATCATTTTTGTTGGAATACACAGATGATAAAGGTAGATCTGTTTATGGTGCAAGAATTCGTACTCTAGGTGAAATTAATGCCGAATCATTGGAGGTGTCGTACAATCATTTAGCTGATTCGAAGGCTATATTGGCGTTGTTTTTGGCTACGTCGCCAACAGAGATGTTGAAAATTTTTGATATTGTTGCCATGGAAGCAACCGAGTTGCATTATCCTAATTATTCTCAAATTCACCAAGAAATTCACGTTAGAATTTCCAATTTCCCTAACCACCTAAATTTAAGAGATCTTAGAGAAACTAACCTTAATAATTTAGTGAAAATCAGTGGAGTTGTTACGAGAAGAACTGGTGTCTTTCCACAATTAAAATACGTGAAATTTGATTGTCTCAAGTGTGGTGTAGTATTGGGACCTTTCATTCAAGATTCAAATACCGAAGTTAAGATTTCATTCTGCACAAATTGTCATGTTAAAGGACCATTCAGAATAAATTCCGAGAAAACATTATACCGTAACTATCAAAGAATTACTTTACAAGAAGCACCAGGTACGGTCCCTGCGGGTAGATTACCAAGGCACAGAGAAGTTGTATTGTTATGGGATCTCGTTGATGCTGCTAAGCCCGGTGAAGACATAGAGGTAACCGGAATTTATAAAAATAATTATGATGGTCAATTGAACGCAAAAACTGGTTTCCCTGTGTTTGCGACAGTGATCGAAGCCAACTCTATCAGACGAAAAGAAAACAGTATATCCAGTGATGGGGTTATAAATTCTTGGACAGAAGAAGATGAAAGAGAATTCAGAAAATTGTCCCAAGAACGTGGTATTATCGATAAAATAATTGCATCCATGGCACCTTCGATTTATGGACATAAGGACATTAAAACTGCGTTGGCATGTTCATTATTTGGGGGTGTACCAAAGGATGTCAATGGTAAACATTCTATCAGAGGTGATATAAATGTTTTGTTACTAGGTGATCCTGGTACTGCCAAGTCGCAGATTTTGAAGTATGCGGAAAAGACAGCGAATAGAGCTGTTTTTGCAACAGGTCAAGGTGCGTCTGCGGTTGGGTTAACAGCATCGGTTCGTAAAGATCCAATTACGAGAGAATGGACATTAGAAGGTGGAGCTTTGGTTCTTGCAGATAAAGGTACATGTCTTATTGATGAATTTGATAAAATGAACGACCAAGATAGAACGTCTATTCACGAAGCTATGGAACAACAATCTATCTCCATCTCTAAAGCTGGTATTGTTACTACTTTACAAGCAAGATGTGCAATTATTGCGGCAGCCAATCCAAATGGAGGTAGATACAATTCCACCTTACCACTTTCACAAAATGTGGATTTGACTGAACCCATTTTGTCGAGATTTGATATCTTATGTGTTGTAAGAGATTTGGTTAACCCAGAAATTGACGAAAGGTTAGCAAATTTCGTTGTTGATTCCCATATGAGATCTCACCCATCGCATACGGAAGAACTAGAAGACGATGAAGAGGAATTAAATCAAGATGATGAAGACATGGAGGATGGCCAAGCAGAAATGTCTCCTACAAGAGCAAGTAATAGAAAACAAACCAGAAAACAGAAGATAAATCAATTGAATAAGGAAAGAGAAAGTGAAATCTCTCCGATAACCCAAGATCTTTTGGTCAAGTATTTGAACTACGCAAGAATTAAGATTCATCCTAAATTGCATCAAATGGACATGGATAAAGTCTCAAGAGTTTATGCCGATTTAAGAAGAGAATCTATTTCGACTGGCTCATTTCCTATAACTGTTCGTCATTTGGAAAGTATATTAAGAATTGCTGAGTCGTTTGCTAAGATGAGGTTGTCAGATTTTGTTAGTCAAAGCGATTTAAACAGGGCAATTAAAGTCAGTATTGATAGTTTTGTCGGAACTCAAAAGATTACTGTTCGTAAACAATTACAGAAATCATTCATGAAGTATACTTTACCATCCAGACGAAGTTGATTCATATTATTCTATTAGTGTATTGTTTAGTTTTAGAGGTTATATATAAATGTTATTTTCATACTGTACATAACAACTTGGTGTAGTTCTACACGCGTAATTAGATATCAAAAGCTCATATACTTAAACAGTAAAACAACCCCCAAACAGACCTTCCATGTTTAAATAATGTTGAATCTAGATGAGTATGTACACTGTGTATTGCAAATTACAAAAAAGAATATTAACTAATATAAAATAGGACTATTGAGGCGATAAAGTTATGCAAACATATACCGGAATCAGACGTTGAAGAAATCTGTTCTAAGGCAATTGAATTATTAATTGAAGAAGCGAATATCCAACATGTTGATACACCAGTGACGATTTGTGGAGATATACATGGTCAGTTACATGATTTAATAACGTTGTTCAAGACTGGTGGAGAATGCCCACAAACTCAGTATTTGTTTTTGGGAGATTTTGTAGATAGAGGATTTTATTCGCTCGAGAGCTTTTTGTTACTTTTGGCATTGAAGGTGAGATATCCGGACAAGATAACCTTGATCAGAGGGAATCATGAATCGCGGCAAATAACAACTGTATATGGTTTCTATGACGAGTGTGTTCGGAAATATGGTTCGGTTAATGTGTGGCGATACTGCTGCGAAGTGTTTGATTATCTTTCCCTAGGTGCAATCGTGGGAGGCAAGGGAGGCGTGTTCAGTATTCATGGTGGATTGAGTCCCGATATAGATACTATTGACCAGATACGGGTGCTTGATAGAAAGCAAGAAGTACCGCACGAGGGTGGCATGTGTGATTTATTGTGGTCGGACCCAGAATATGTTCCGGGTTGGGCTATATCACCACGAGGAGCAGGATTCCTATTTGGTGAGAACGAGGTTAAAAAGTTTTTACAGGTCAACGATATCTCGCTCATAGCCAGAGCCCATCAATTGGTCATGGAGGGATACAAGGAAATGTTCAACCAAGGCTTGGTCACCGTGTGGTCCGCACCAAACTATTGCTATAGGTGTGGTAATATTGCGCTGGTTCTAACTATAGATGACCATCTTAATCGTAATTACAAAGTTTTCAAAGCTGCGTCGCAAGATGTAACTGTAATTCCCTCTAAAAAGCCGCCGGTTGACTATTTCATATAGCCCGTTATGTGCAAGCTGGTCCTGCGAGGTCATAGATACAGAAATACCGAGGAAATCATCAGCAGTGAAAGCTTATCTCATTTTTACAAAATGGAGGCTTTGGAAAGGATTACTATCTCGATAGCATTACCCATTCGTTTAAGGGAGGGGAATATCTTCTCCATAAAGATATTCGTCTTGTAATCGCTTCCACGAATGCGCTTTTGCCTTATAATGTTGAAATATCCGTCGGCAATTGCTATTGCGGCTTGTAATGGCATTATACTCCTTAATCGGTGGGTTCTAACCCAGGTTATGCGATTGGTGCGATTGGTACTTTTTCCACGACGTTTTTGCATCACGGTTTATTTAGACATGAGTTCACAATGCATGTACAATTAATGCAATCCTACAAGGCTTTAAGCCTTAATGAAAGGTAAATATTGACTATGATACCTATTTTTAACTCTGACTTATCAGCCTTGTATTTATATTTATTTAGATTCTGCGTACTAAATAAGACCTGAGTACCGTTGGTGGAAGGGGTGTTTATAGGAAGAATAAGTACGCATTGCACCTATAGGATCGCAAATACTTCTATCCAAGAAAATAGCTACATGTTCGCACGTTTACGATTACTCGCAATTGTATTATCCTTCGTGTCGGATTATGCGATGGGTATGAATACAATCAGACCTCGGTCTGTCGCTATAGAAGAAATTTTTCTCTGCAGTGACTTAACTAATTCCAGTAGCAAAAACAATAATTCTGTAATAAATAATTAATCCGGGTTTTTCTGGAATGCCGCATTCCAAAATCGCAGGCTTAACTGTTGCTAGTGATGTACGCAATCGTTCTATTTAATAGTTCTTCAGCAGAAAATTTCATCAATCTTGGATCCCTTATCTGCATTCCTAGCAGTACTTATAGTTTCAAGTTCCCCGTTTTTGTCTATTAACAGGATAATGAACTTCTGCAGAATTTAGGTGTAATTTATTTTCTATTTAAAGAGCAGACACAAATATATATTGTGGTTCCATACATCGATTTTCGTCCATTAAATAAGTTACACATCCTTCGTTCTCCTTGGTGAAGCTACTTTCAATTGCATATATAACCAATACACAACGGTATCATGAGATTCTTATTCTTTTTCATGACACTAGCACTTATTACAATAATTACCGCAAAAACTACATCCAAAACCGCAAAAACTACCATTTGGCGTACCGGTACTAACTCAGACGGCATAACTGTTACGACACAAGATATCTTCACTCCAACCTTTATATCTATCTATGGTACTGGTGATGCGGAGTCAGTGCCTGCGGGTACAATCGGCATTGGCTCTATTAATGGTGAGGTTGGTAAAATTAGATCGTACACAAAGATGACTATCACTTCCGACTCCGACGCACAGTCCCTTAAATCAATTTTATCCGCGTCGGACAGAGGAATGGGATTTCTAAGTTCTGTCTTGATCAGTTTACTTTCTGCCTTTGGTTTACTTATCATGTTTGTATTCTAATAGCTGCATTCTGGTAGCTGCTCTATTGTGGTTCTATACACTCACTTATTCATTCATTTGTCATCAAGCTTTTTCAACATCTCGTTAACTATATTATCATCATATTATAATACGTCTGTATTATATATATATATATTCAAACTGGATTCATATTCATATTAATTAATACATTTTTCGCATCAATAAATATTATTACTCATTAATTGATTATAGAGCAGTACACACTATGCCCGGTAAAATCAACCTACGGGGAATTTACAGTCGGCAAGTTTGTATGTCTATAACAAGAGCCACCCAAAGCTGCTGTCTGTCGGAACTACACCGTCAAGCAACATTGCAAAAGGGCTCTTGTTACAGAACAATGTCACGTGCTTTTACCAACGGAATATGATTAAATTGTGGAACGCAACTAAAAGCCAAGCTACATGGATGCGACGTCATCCTGATTGACAAGACCACGAATGACCTCCAGAAATCAAGCAGATGAATCACTAAGCACACTTTTACGCGGCGGGACACAGTCATCGTCTTGTTCCCAGGCCGATGCATCCAGAAACGTACCCCGGGACCCCACGACCACGGATAGGCTAAACGCATTCCAATTTGCATCTATATCGCTAGAAAACAAGGGATCGGTTGCACGAGACCACGTACGTATATCCACATACCCGAAACACCGAAACTGCGAGTACTAACATCGTAGATGGCTAACGAGAGAACATTCTTGGCGTGGCTCCGAACGTCGTTGTCCTTCATCACCATTGGCATTGGTGTCACTCAATTGTTCAGGTTGGAGGAAAAGTCCTCCAGCGTCCAGATAAACCGTTTCGTCATCGAACTAGACAATAACGGCCGTGTCATCAACAATTACGGCAAGCCTTTAGGGTGTGTCTTCATAATGATAGGTTTACTCACGTTGTTATTGGGTGTGACTCGTTTTTTCAAGGTCCAGCACATGCTAGTCAAAAACTACTACCCTGTCACCAGATTGTCGATCGCAGTGTTGATATCGCTTCTCCTAGCTGTCGTCGTATCCACGTTCATCATGATCCTAAAGTCATTTGTATAGTAGGCTATTATAGACTATATTAACGTCCAAGTACTATTAAAGTTTTGCCTTCCGCTAACTTTTCTGAAAAAATGCCTATACGTCCATTCGAGTACCAACTGCCATGTAAAACTCGCTTCGATGTAGTTATATCTACGCTGATAAAGTACCAATCTTGACATACAATATCTTTCGCCATAAGGGTTCCAGACCTATGGAACGCATATGCTCACATGATGACAATCCCTCGAATTTTCTTTGGGTGCGTTTACCGATTTCAGGTTTTTTTTCACGAAAAAATCTCACCATCACTATTGAGAATTCAACGAAATTTCTCTATTAATAATAAAGTTGACTCTTTAGTATTACACCTAAATATATAAATAAATTAATACAAAATGGTATGTGGATTGCGCTCATTAGAGCACGTAAATGATTGCTGAAGGATTTGATGTGTGCATATCAGAAGTGGGAGGACATTTTAACGTATCTGTGACCAATAAGGAAGAACGAAGGAAGGGGATCAAAATTAGTCAGGATTGGCTTAATTTACGTTAAATAAGCGACGAAATAAATGAACACGAGGAAACAGCTTATCAGAAGGGAGCGAATTAGGAATGGAATAAGGGAGAATAATGTACGAAAAAGAGGTCGTCTATGGGTGATAAACAATCAGTTTGACAGCAATCAGGAATGATATTTGGAAGGCATCATACTAACATATAACAGGGTAAAGTTCACGGTTCTTTAGCTCGTGCTGGTAAGGTTAAGTCTCAAACTCCAAAGGTTGACCCTCAAGAAAAGCCAAAGAAGCCAAAGGGTAGAGCATACAAGCGTTTGTTATACACTAGAAGATTCATTAACGTTACTTTGACTAACGGTAAGAGAAAGATGAATCCATCCCCAACCTCTCAATAAGCTAACACGCGTTAAGGTAGGCTTGTTTTTATGTTGGTTTTCGATTATGAGTATTAATACAATAATTATGTTTATTAGTTTATAATATGGATTTATTCTTTTAATCAAGAATTATTTTCTTATTGTTCATAGTTTAATACTATGTCATTATGTATACCGCATACGTAGGCCGTGTTCGTAGTGAATGGATGTTTTATTAAGTACTAACATATACGTCTGGCATTTCGAGCACCTACCACTGTGGTACCAAGAAGAATGAATATACTCGGGCCCTGATATCGATGGTTTCATCGTCCTCTTCAAACATAGGCTTCCAGGTGACTAAGTCGATCACCTCGGCCTTGAATTGAAACTCTTCACAAGTCTTGAAGAATTCTAAGTCTTTTGGCAATAACTTTGGTCTATGTGGAGAGAAAACAACGAGACACTTCCCCTCCTTTTTCACAGTATCTCTACAAGTCTTCAACAACTTTATGTGTTCCGTGTGGTTGAAAACCAAATCTGACAAAATAACCAAATCAAACTTGTCTTCCGCTTGTATCCTCTTCTCACTATCTTCCATTAACGGTTTAACGTCGCCTCCCCATATAAACCCTTTAACCACATACTTAGACAATTCAAGTCCCTGGCAATGATCAAAGTTATACTGTATATTTGAAATTAAATCGGGATCCGGATAATCAGTGCAGACTACTCTATTGCATTTGTTAAGCCCGCAAATTAACGACGGTAACCCTGCCGCTGCACCTAGTTCTAAAACATTTTTCCCGGTCACTAACTCGTCAGCGTGCCTATCAAGATAATCAGCAGTAAATATACCCGCATTCCATAACAAGTGACCCCATAATGGTGATTTACCGACTAGTCTTAATTCTATTTCAGATTGATCAGTTTTATTCTTTCTTTGATATTTTGCAAAATGTGGTGCGGGTGCAGGTGGAGTGAATCCCTCTGGTTCGTCGAATAATCCTGTCTCTATAAGCTCCTCATCAGACATTTTTAAGGATCTATGTCACCGTGTTGGTAAATGGAAAAACTGGTCTGGATAAATATTTCACTAGAGATCACTAGCACGTGACCAAATACAAGATGACTTGAAAATATACCATAGTAGATGTTGAATTCATAAATATCCACATATCTTCAAAGACGGTTTATATCCTTTTGTAATGTACTACGGTTATGTCAAATTACACCATAACAAGGCTTCCGGATCATATCTTACATATTTTCAAAATCTATGAAAGGGCATCCAATAATACTTTACCATATAAGAATTCAACAATTAAAAACTATTTGCAAAAGACATCACAAGAATATAATAATTTCCAAAGAAATAAATTGTTGACCAATAAACCAGATACGAGCAAGTTTAATTCAAATGATTTCCCTCCTATAATAAGTTCTTTGATTAAACCCATTTTTAAAGATCCGCTTAAATTAGATGGATTAGAAGACATGACTACCGAAGAAATATTCAAGCATCACAACAAGACGGACGTTCAAAAAAGGAACTTAGAGGATTTCCCTCCCATAATTAGCTCCGCTAATAGGACTACCAAGAATTTCACTGATTACCAAGCCCAAATCGCAAGCTCGTTTGCGTCTTATTTCAACCCGTACCATTCAGTACCCAATGTCAATCTGATTATAAAGTCATTCCAGTGGTATCAAAGACTACTTACGCACACACCGGTAATATTCGTTTTAAGACAAACAAATCGACTTTTCTCGGAAGCATCGCTTTCACAAGTGAACAAGCCGTTATACGATTTCAAAAGATCGATATCATCGTTACTGAATAGCGTCGTCGATGATTATGCAGGCGATAAAAGTATTCGAAATTACCACTTCACTGATTTGTCAACCGTTGATTTATTTAATTTGGCTATCAAATCACAGCCCCATTTTCAGTTCGACAAGGATTTTGAAGAGCAATTACATACAGTTGATTGGAAAAAACAGTACCGTGTAAATGATCAGCTTAGCAATACATTGATGGCGAACAAATTAGTTGAATTGACGAATCAATCGTTTAATCCTGTGAATATAACACCCCATGAATTTATCACTAAATTTCCCTTGCAAAAAGTCTTAAGAGACCTTGAATATACGAACGTGAGAGACTTATTTCCCTATGATATAAAATATCACGATTATCATTTACTAACGATCGAAAGTCCGGTAATTCACGAAGACCATACCGAGCTTCTCAACATACTTGATGCATATAAGGATTCATTTGAAATTATTGCGGTCAGGTTAGGCTTAAACAATGAGGGAATCAATGAATTTTTCACTCATAATGCCCAAGCCAGTGATATAAAACCGTCGTCGAATTCATATGACGGATTATTACAAATTGCAAAATCTAGGCACAACAAAGCTGAACATAATGACAAGACAACATCGAACATAGATGCTTTGATGAAAGGTTTAGGCGAATCTGGATTGGTAGAAGTAGAGGAGGGATTTGCCAAGAATTGTATATATTTATTTCATAAACATTAATATAACGATATTGATTAGATGGTGTATTATATGTAGATTGGAAATTCTCGCGGTTGCATCAAAACCAAAAATATCTTTTAAGGAACCCAAATTTACTTTTTCAATCAATTCATTAAGATAATATGGCAGTTTATATATCAGATAGACGTTTTAGAACAGGTCGATTGATATTACTTATTGTAGGTGTTTTGTTTGGTCTATATCTTTTGCAGAATTTACCATCCAATACATCTCGTGATGCAAGCTCAGAAGTTACGGACATAGGTGATTTTGTTCAATTCACGAAAGATAAGAATCTTTTAAAAGAAGAATTGAAACACGATGAAGATTCGGTTGATATTAAAGACATTGGAGATGTTACAAAAGAATTCTTGAGGAAAATGGATAAGAAGACAAGCAAGTGTCCAGATTATGTCGAATATTCACAATCTAAGCACCCACCTTTTTCCAATGGCAAATATAGATACCCATATATGAGACCAGCACCAAAATGCAGGACATTTACATCAGACACAGTAGAAATGGTAATAAGCGACTTGAAAGAAAAGGTCGAAAGCAATGATCTTGCACGGTTGATAGAAAATTGTTTGCCTAACACTTTGGACACTACGATATTGTGGCACATCTCTTCATTGGAATCTAAGCAGGTTGATGAGCCACATTCATTTGTCGTAACTGGAGATATTCATGCCGAATGGTTGCGTGATGCTGCTAGGCAATTGTCTGTATATCAGCCATTAATAAAATACGACAAACATTTGAAAGAGTTAATTAAAGGTGCAATTAATACTCAAGCACTCTATATTATTAATTCTCCTTATTGTAATGCATTCCATCCACCTCCAGGTTCAGGTGTTAAACGAGGAAATACAGCTGTGGATCAAGTCTTTCCAAGACCAGATTGGAGACAAGTTTTTGAATGTAAATATGAATTGGATTCATTGGCATCATTTTTAACATTAACAAACGAATATTACGAAAATTCTGGCGGTGACTTGTCTTTCCTTAACGATCGTTGGTTCAGAGCTTACGAAAGGGTACTAATTGTATTGAAAAGAGAATCGCAACCATCATTCGATGAAGAAACCGGGCAAACTTTACACTTTTATTATTCGTTTCAAAGACAAACTCAAATTGGCTCTGAGACGCTACCATTGGGAGGTGTTGGAAATCCAGTTAATTACGCAACAGGTTTAATAAGATCAGCATTTCGTCCATCGGATGATGCTTGTATCTTACAATTTTTCATTCCTGCAAATTCCCATATGTTAACAGAATTGAAGAAGGTAAAACAGAATTTTTTAAAGCCAGAGAACAAACCAGACAAAGATATATTACCATTAATCACTCACACAGATGTTTTCATAGAAAATATTAGCGACGGTATTGCAAAGCACGGTATTGTTGATCACCCAGTTTGGGGTAAAGTATACGCATACGAGGTTGATGGATATGGAGGAGCAATTCATATGGACGATGCAAATATTCCTTCATTATTATCTTTGCCTGATATGGGGTTTGTAGATGTGAATGATGAAGTTTACCAGAACACGAGAAAAATGATATTATCTAAAGTAGGTAACCCATATTACCTAACCGGACGTCAATTTGAGGGCATTGGAGGACCACATATCGGGATCCATAATGCATGGCCAATGTCATTGTTAGTCAGAATAAGGACGACAGACGATGATACAGAAATTTTGAAAAGTTTGAAACTAATTATGGAAAATACAGCTGAATTAGGTTTAATGCACGAGAGTGTTCAAGTTAATTCAAGAAAGGGTCAGGATTTTACAAGATCGTGGTTTGCATGGTGCAATTCTGAATTTGGTAAAACAATCATGTATTTAGCCAAATATAAACCGCATTTAATATTTAAGAAAGAATTCTCAAATAATGCTTATGATATCGAGGATGTTTTAACAAAGGTGGCTGATTAAAGACATTACACTACAAATCATTAGATTCTTATAGATATATATTATATCACGAATTATTATACAGTATATTAATAGATATTTGAATTAACGCTTGATATATTCAGCAATTGACTCAGCAGTCTTCGAAGAAGCGTTTTTAGCAGTAGCATCAAACGCAGCTTGGTAACGGGCTTGTAAGTCGGCATCAGTATTACTGTTAATCTCAGAGTTTCTATCATCAGGAAAAGTGTATTCTCTTTCGACTTCGTCTTCATCCCTTGGTAATTCGCCTTGGTATTCATCATCTTCAGATTCTTCATAATCAGACAAGACTTCAGAATCCTTACCTTCTTGCTTCTTGTCTTTAATATCCAAATCTTTCATTAATTTATTCATTGAATTCGACTGTCTTTGATTTTCCTGTTCTTCTTTCTCCTTCAATATTCTTTCTCTTTCTGCTTTGTAGTATTCGTTATATTCATCGACCTTATTATCGACGGCATCTAAAAATTCATCAAAGCCTTCACCGGTATATGAGCTAACGCCAACGACATCCAATTGGGAATAGAATTCTTCCAACATTAATGACATGGAGTTAACCAAAGAACTCATATATCCAGAGGAAGTCCCGTCCTCACCATTTAATTCTTGATCTTCAGACAATGCCCTTTGGAAAGTTTCAAAATCTTGCATCCATTCCCTAGCAAAGTCTGAATTCTTAACGTCGCTCTTATTGAATACTATAATCATTGGCAATTTCGTTTTGTATAAAATGGAACAAGCATACAACATGTTTGACATAAATGTGGTAGGAGATGAGTTTCTTGGTGTATCCACAATATATGCGATAACAGTCGGAAATGTAGATGCAAATGCTTCTGTTATAATTGCCCCACTAGCCGACCAAACGAAACATTCAATTTGTCCTGGAGTGTCGATAATCACGTTGTTCACTTTATCTGATCTCTTTTCTACCAACTTAATCACTTGATCAATCTTGGTAGCAAATAAATTTAATGAAGTTACGATTGCACCATTGGGTCCCAAATTATATTCTTCCATGACTTTCTTATACTTAACCGAATCCCTAATATCAATATTTGCCCCAAACGGAACCTTGAGAACAGCGGGATCTAAATTAATCACATATGGTGGAGTCTTCTTAGAGTGAAGATAAGAGTTCAACCTTTGCATAAAAGTGGTTTTACCTGAACCAGCCATACCAATGCATATCACAGTAGAAGGTGCCATTTTGTTGTTTTTATATATGCCTATGGTTATTATTATATCAAAAGTTTTTATGACTTTAAGCGTATAGCGATGGATTATAAATCTATATTCACGTGATCTTTATAAATCCTTACACGATAAACACAACTGATACTTTTATGGTGACTATTTAGGATATATAAAATCTGTCTTGTACGCAATGGTGGTCTCAATTGAATTGGTGTACTACCCTATCAATAATTCCATCGAATGTCGATTCATGAGATAAAATTTGAATATTTTCCGCTTCAGCCTTGAAAACTTTATCTACTTTTGGTGCTCCCGGCCCACCAATACTAGGCATTTGCTGTTGTTGCTGTTGTTGCATCATTTGGTCGACGATTTTTGAATCTCCCATGAGCAAAGAATAGACTGGTTTCAACCCAAGTAAATTGACAAAGTACCACGAAATAGACGAAACGTAACGAACATTTAGATCTGGTGTAGCGACTCCATTTTGTAGCATGCTCTTAAATCCATCTGTAAGCGGGAAGGGGAGCTTCATCACAACAAATCCCGCAAAGAAATAATTAACCCACCCCATAATCAAAGTTTGCGGAATGTAATTCATTAAATTTCCCTTCATCATATTCATCATTGCATCATTTGTCGAAGGGTCAGTAAAAGGATTTGGTGGTTTGGCTTCAGGATCAACCTTTTCAGTAAAGAACTCAGACGAGTTCAATTTTTCAACGAAATACTGCTGTCTGGTTTCGAAGTCCTCAGCAGTTAAAAATCCATTATTTCTTCTGAAACAAACTGCCCTATTCAAAAACTGTCTACGGTATTATACGTTAGTACAATTAATTACGATTGTCTCCAGCGGATATCAAAACTTCCAGGCAGTTATTTGTTATACATACGTCTCTCTCGCTGATTTATATGGTGTCAACTTTGGTGTCGGTGTAAGCAATAACGTGATGTTCGACCTCAATAAACCAACTAAAACCATAACAAAAGATATGGGTAATAACACCCAATACTTTAATTGTGGATCTAATACAAGGTCTGGGGATAACATTGCAATTAGTAGCTATGGATTTAGTTTATAGATAAATATTATAATTTACTTTCATATTGTATTGCGCACTGAAAACTTCCAATTTCAATCGTAACATTGATTTCATTTACTGTAAATTTCCAGCCACTAATGAATAACTAGACGAATTTATACAAACCAATTGAAAAAAATTAACTACGTTAATAGTCTATTATGAATGTTCTTATGAATTAATTTGATATAAAGAAACTAACTGCTGTAATTTAAGTATTATTAGTTTCAAGTGAAATATAATATAAGTAACAAGCGTCGTGGCGCAGTGGGAGCGCGCAGGGCTCATAACCCTGATGTCCCCGGATCGAAACCGGGCGACGCTACTTTCTTTTTGCTTGAATCCCAATTATTACGCTGTATCCCTTTCGCTAGTGGAAATTCAGTAGGAAGCTATCTGGTTATTGTACTAACCAATTAAATTCGAAACTCTAAATACCGAGTTAAGAACGAAGTAGAGTGTCTTCTTAAATCAGTGCTTCATATTGTTTAGGTCACGTGGGTTCGTAGATGGCCGACTAAATTCTTCAATCTACTAGTCAAATGCTCCAGAGATGTAATAGTGAATTATATATGAAAAAAGTTGAGCATGGGTTGGTTTGGAAGTAATTCGACATCGAAAGTTACGCTGGTTAGCGAAGCTGTTGAAGAACCTAAACCCCAACAATTTTTGGAGGATTTACCACCAAAATTTGAAGATAATGGAAGTGTTCAGAAAGACCCCGCCTATACAGATGCCATCAGACAAATCAAATTATCTGATTTCTCGATGTCTCATTTTGTAGGCATGCCATGTTTTAGGGAGGCGATGATAACAGGTTTTCAGGCCATGGGTGTGTTAGGTATCGTGACGTTTTTGATACATAAAAACCCAAGCAAATCCGTGAATTGGGCAGTCTGTGGTTTTTTTTTGGGTAATGTAGTTGGATGGGAACAATGTCATTCCATCAGACGAAAATCCTTTCAAGCTATGGAAAATGCTAAAGAAGCTAATCAAAAGAAAATCGAGAAAAAATTGGAAGGAAAACAAGGCGAAGATGACGAAGTGATGAAGAGATTTAATGAAGTACAAGGTCGTAAATAGTGATCAGAACGCTTAGTTCACATATCCACTAGGTATCTTCTACGTCGCAATCTATACATGCGGAGTTTTTCGTCAACCATGAATAACCTGACAATATAAAACAAAATATCCTTTTTTTCATATGGAAAGAATATTCCTAAATAATCAGTTGCATTAGCATAAAAGAATAACTCGAACATTTGTATGTAGTATTAGTAATAAATAATATGATCAAGTTTTATAAATTTCCACTACCGTATTTTTATATTATTCGGATTATATCCTCGGCCCCACACACCAAGTGGGTAAGAATGCATATCTCGAAAAATCTGGAGAACTTATTATATAAAATTTAAATTCCCACTTCGTTCGTAAAAGTTATTAATATCAACGTATACACGTCATGGATAATCATAAGGTTCAAATATCCTACAAGCCTTTAAGGTCGAATTTGATTAATTTGCCGTCAAACTTGAGTAATTTATTATTCAATGCCAATGTGAATATTCAAGATGCAATCATAGAGTTGGTTCTGCAATCCGGAGCCAGACAATATGCTGGGTGGTCAGGAATGTCATCATCAAAGATCAGAACATTGGAAATTGACCCGATATTTGGGCAGTCATTGAATTTGATTGATAAAATGCAAATTACGTTGAATTTGAAATTGAACAACTTCGAAACTACTCAAATAAACTTGGAACCCGTTACTTCCTCAGATTGGGAACTAGTTGAATTGCATGCACAAATTTTGGAAGACAAATTGTTGTCACAATCCAGATGTGTTTCATTGAATCAAGTATTGGTGGTTTATCCATCTCAGACCACATCAGCTAAGTTAATAGTGACTGACATTGGAACCAAAGATCACAATTATGCTAAAATATCCCCTATGTGTGAAGTCGCAATTGCGCCAAAAGTCAGAGTCAAGAAATCAGAATCTACTTCTGGGAAATCTACAAAATCTACAAAGAGCAGTAGGGTCAATGAAGACTATTCGAATTTACCTTCTATTTTGAAAAGAGGTATATCGTTGCCGCATAATTTATATTCTGACTTACCATCACATTCTAACCCTGATGGGTATGAGATTTATGTCAATTTTAGTGAGGTGATACACTTTTTGAGCAAGGCGGAATATGCTGCAGTCTCTATAGTTCCAGGTCCAAATACCAAGCACAATATAGTCGGAAATGGTAATCAAAATCAAGAACAAAATCAACAAAAAGATAACAATCAGAGTTCAAAGGATAAAATTTCTGGGCCATTAAAAGAAAATAAGAGAGTAATTGCTAAGCTTGTTAACTTCCCGAAATGTCCTGCAAATACTGTGGGACTTTCGGCTAAATTAGCTATTGCGTTGAATGCAGAATTTCAGATTGGTTCCATAGTTGTATTAAATCCATCTTTCAAGTACATTTCTAAAAGACCATCAAGCTTCGTAATACATCCATATGCCCTTCAGACTAAAAAAGCTGATCAGATTAATTTAAATTCGAGTGAAAAGAAAGAGAAAAATACTAAATTAGTACATGCATTAACGTCATTATTCTATTCAGAAGAAACTTCAATTAATATTTCCCCAATAACAAATTATGTGAAGCTTCCTATTATCCCATATTTACTACCAAATGGTGGATTATTGAAATTTAAAAGAAATGATGACATGAACGCATGGATAAAGCCTTTCGTGATTTCAGAGGAAAAGAAACAAATTAAATTAGAATTCGGGGAAGAATTGATAAGAAATCATTCATTTATTGAAGAAATTAGATCTGAGCCAGAAGAGGGAGATAAAATAGTTGGCCTAGACAAGGTTATCGAAGATTCGGTTGATTCCATAACAATTACTAAAAACTCTGGAACATTAATCTATGGTAATTCTGGAAGTGGGAAAACATTGATGTTAAATTTGATTGCCGCTAAGGTAAGTTCTGAATTAGGATATCATACTAAATACGTTTCATGTGAAAAAGTAATGAATGAAAATTATAATCTGTTATCCAATAACCACGTTATGAAATGGATTCAAGAATGCTCGTGGCATAAACCTTCCTTATTGATTTTGGACAATTTAGACAAAATTTTACCAGCAGAAATGGAACATGTTGACTCGACAATTTCTAACCAATTAACCGAGTTTATAATTACGAGATTACAAAAAATATACTCGCAACATAATAGCAATTTATCGATTTTGATTTCAGCTACGTCGAAGGAGGCACTTAACAAGCTTTTATTTCAATGTCATTTGCTTGAGCATTTTCATCATTTATCTCCTCCAGATAAGAACTCAAGATTAGATATTTTAAATGGTTATTTGAAAGATAAATTAGGCTGCAAAATACAATTTGATATCATGGATATGGTCTCCGAAACTGAAGGTTACTTACCAAACGATTTGAAAATTTTATGTGACAGGATCTACCACGAATCACTATTCAACCTGGCACAAAATGAGCAAAATGAATTGAGCACTACTAAGGGGCACTTTGAAAAAGCGTTAAAAGGCTATACGCCATCTAATTTACGTGGTGTCAAGTTGCAAAAATCTTCAATTGGATGGTCTGATATTGGTGGTTTACAAGAAGCAAAAAATATACTTCTTGAAACATTAGAATGGCCTACCAAATACGCTCCGATTTTTGCAAATTGCCCATTAAGATTACGATCGGGTATCTTGTTATATGGTTATCCTGGTTGCGGTAAAACTTTATTGGCTAGCGCTATTGCTGGTCAATGTGGTTTGAATTTTATTTCTATAAAGGGTCCTGAAATTTTGAATAAATATATTGGTGCATCTGAACAGTCTGTTAGAGAATTGTTCGAAAGAGCACAATCAGCAAAGCCATGCATTTTATTTTTTGATGAATTTGATTCTATTGCACCAAAAAGAGGACATGACTCTACAGGTGTCACTGATAGAGTTGTTAATCAAATGTTGACACAAATGGATGGTGCTGAAGGTTTGGATGGCGTCTATGTTTTGGCAGCAACAAGTAGACCTGATTTGATTGATTCTGCTTTGTTAAGACCTGGTAGATTGGATAAAAGTGTGATTTGTGATATGCCAAATAATGAAGATAGATTGGATATTTTAAGGAGTATAACAACTAAAATGGACCTCATGGATGATGTGAATTTAAAGGATATTGCAGAGAAAACAGCTGGATTTAGTGGTGCGGATATGCAAGGTTTAGGATACAATGCTTATTTAAAAGCTGTCCATGTTAAACTTTCAAATGACGAGCTTCAAGCAGTCAAAGGTGAAAAGCATAATGCCAAAGATAAGACGTCTTTTGATTTTTTCCAAGTCAATTCGGAGAAGTTGAAGAATGCTAAATTAAGACCAGCTGATAGAGTTAAGGTCTTACAACAGATTGAGCAACTCTTTAATGAAGAATCTATGTTATCCGATAATGACAACAAATCAGAATCCATAGACTCGGAATCTCTGAAAGTTTTTATCTCACAGAAGGATTTGCTTGATTCCTTAAAGGAAACTAAGTCGTCAATTTCCGTTAGCGAAAAGACGAAGCTTAAAAAAATTTACAACAAATTTGTATTTGGTAGGGACGGAAACATGCCTGATGGTGCTCCAAGTAATGAAGTTGGGGGTAGAACTACTCTAATGTAGATCAATATTTAAATACATAATAATAATAAACATTTATAGAAGATGTATTCAAGACAAAAAAACACAAGCTCGCACTCAGGATCGAACTAAGGACCAACAGATTTGCAATCTGCTGCGCTACCACTGCGCCATACGAGCTAACTTTTGTAGCAAGGCTAGCATCTCCATAACATGACAAGTTGCAAAATGCTAACACTTCGTTTAAATTACTATCATTAAAGAGAAGCTTCAATCTGATTATTCGAATGATTAAAAATTTCAAAAAAATTTCGAAGTTACAAGTCTTATAGAGGAATAAATAGGTTCATTTAGAAAGATTGTATAAAATAGCATTCAGCCAATCTCAGAACCGAATATCCACAATTCGGCATTCAAGGCAGTCTGACAGTTGTTCGATGGACATGAATTATATATGGCCTTATGTATATGTTCCTCAATGTGTATATAGTACTGTAGCTTGATATCTAGGAATTCTGTTTTATCTGCAAGATTGGAAGCTCTTTCAAATATTAACGCGTATATATACAAAAACATTTACGAATATAGGGTTCATAAATATTCAAGTATTTTGAATTAATACAGCATCAGTATACCACATGTACGGGAACCTTGCCAATAAATTGATCCTCGATGCAAAGCGGTCATCAAATTTGTCAGAAATACCTCTATATCAAACTGATTTAGTGAAAAGTATAATAAAGGAAACGATAGATCTTAATAAAGATGCTGAATACTTGGGGGAAGAACAACGAATTCAAGAAGAAGATTCCGCAAATTTTAATGACGAAAAGATGAAGATCAACCAGTGCCAGTTATTTGTTACACACTTGTGTATGCGTAGAAATAAGAGATGTTTGTTGGCGTACGAAAAATTAAGAGCAGACAAGATAGATGAATTCTCTTGGTTGAATATTGATCCCATAACAGAATCGAGTATTAATGACCCTAACAGAAATAGGTTCGGATTTACAGGAAATAATGGCAATCCATTGGTTAGCAATTCTGCAAGCTATACCACACAATTGAATTTAGACGACTTAAATCATGCGGAACAAGAATACTACAAGAATTATCAGCATTTATTAACTAATTACAAATCTAACTTCGCCGATATAGATTTATCCGGCGATTTGGAACCACCAACTAATATATTTACCGATGTCAGGGTTCTTAAAAATGGTGGTGAGGTTCAAACTGAATACGGTGTATTTAACTTAATAAAGGACTCGCAATTTTATGTGAGGAAGTCTGATGTTGAAAGATTAATTCAGCAGGGTTATCTCGAAGAAATATAGACCGATAGAATGTGTAAAATAGAATGAAATAAATAATAATGATAGCATTATAAATGAAGTATTTAATAAATTCGTGTATGTAGCCTAGACAATCATATCAAAATCTTCGACCTTGTCCCCTTCCAGCTCCTCCTTGTTCTTTTTATCTTCTATGATGTCTTTTTTATCCGTTTGCAGGCTTCCGTTAGTAGCATTGTCTTCTTGCTTGGTAGTTGTTTCCTGTTTTGCATCTTCCATTTCCACGTTATCTTTATCTGATTCTTCCCCTACTATAGAATTCAACTCTTTAATTTCATCATTAAACTTTTTTATTCCTAAAGTTGTGTTCTTTTGGTCGACGCTAATTGGAAGTATCATTATACCATCCTTATTCTTATTGTAAACTCCAATGTTTTCATCCATTTTCTTAACCTCTTTTCTCAATCCTATTGCAACATTGCTTATCGTATTATAAATTGTTTTGGTTTGAGATTTCAATTGTCCTTTCTGTTCAGTTAAATCATTATCGTTAGATTTGGATGTGGAGTATGTTTGAAACAAGCTTGACATATTATCTAGCAATGATACAATCTTACAGTCAATTTCGTATAATGAATCCAATCTCTCCTGAACATAGTCGTTCCTGCTTTCCTTTTCTATAGACATCTGGACTAATAGATGGGCTTAAAAATTATTGAAATCCAGGTATTTGAGTAAAGCAGATTTTTAACGCATCAAAATTTCGTGATATTATCTATGATCAAAAATATATTACCCAGCAATAATAACGACAATTACAGCTCCTAATTATGCCAATTGACCTAGGACTCTCTAGAGTTACAAAATTACTTCAACATCTAGGTAATCCACATATAAATGCATATAAATCTATCCATATTGCAGGAACAAATGGTAAAGGGTCTACAGTAGCGTATTTGTCTTCAGTATTGACTCAAGCAAAAGTTAAAAATGGTCGGTTTGTTTCTCCACATATGATATACTATAATGATTCTGTTTCTATAAATAACGAAGTTTATCCTCTTTCCAAGTTTAGATATGTGAGTGATTATGTACAAAAGGAAAACACGTCCTTAGGATTGGGTTGTACAGAGTTTGAGCTATTAACAGTGACGGCATTCAAAATATTTGAACTAGAAAGAGTCGAACTAGCAATCATAGAAGTAGGTCTTGGCGGAAGATTGGATGCGACGAATGTATTAGAACCATTCTTTGCCAATAATGCAACAGACCATAAGGGTGGGGTTTTAGCTACTGGGATCACAAAAATAGGTATAGATCACGAAGCACTTTTAGGTGACACATTGGCTGCGATCGCATATGAGAAAACGTGTATTATGAAAAGGTTCATACCTTGCGTTGTTGATAGAAAGAATGACAAAGAGGTATTGGAGGTCATTAAAAATATGGCAAAAACAACGATGTCAGATTTGTACCTTGTCGATGGAATAAGTGATCCTGAGACATATCCTTCGGCAAAAGCAGGTTGTTGCAATGGTTCTGAATATTCCAGGTCTCTCCTAAAAAGTTCTCCTCTTAAAGGTGATTATCAGTTGCAGAACTTAAGTATAGCATTGACAATACTTGATGTAATTAAGCTGCAAAATCATTCTTCGTTAAAGCGTGAAAATGGTGATTCAAAAATAACCCCAGAAGCAACAAGACTTGGAATTGAAAAGACAATATGGCCCGGAAGGTTACAATCTTTAAACGTTCCCAAAACCGGCTTGTCCATTCTTCTTGATGGTGCACATAATACAAGTGCAGCCATAGAACTTGGAAACTATCTTGATAGTGTTAGAGACGATGGAAATGGAATAATATTTGTGATAGCATTAACGAAAGGTAAATCGATTGACAACCTTTTGAGGCACATAGTACATACCAATGACACAATCATACCTACTGTCTTCTCTACCCCCGATCAAATGCCCTGGATTTCAAGCTTTTCATGTGAGGACGTGCAAACAGTTGCAGAAAATTATATTGAGGACGTGAGAAGTATTGGTGCTCTGAGCCAAAATATTGAAAAGGTGTTAGATTATGTGAATGAACTCAAGTTATCGGGTGACACTAGAAAAGTAGTAGTGTGTGGAAGTTTGTACTTGTGTGCTGATGTTTTAAGATACGTGGATGTAAGTGTAGCTAAATAGAACGACGATGGTCTAATTGCATAAACTTGTAAATTTGTAAATGGGTGTGAGTTTATCACCAATACGCGTAAACGATTTGAAATTTTCGAGATAAGTTTAGAGTGAACAAAGCATGCAGTGGCACAATGGCACCCTTATCGGATTTTGAAAAGCAAAGGCAGGAGAATATACAGAGAAATAAGGATCTTCTCCGTAAATTGAATTTGGATTCGATTACTGATTCTATTTCTCGAGAAATTCCTCATCAAAACCACGACAATGATGCAAAAAAAAGAAAGACTAATAATGCCACCAAGCCGGTTAAAAAGGATCCACAAGAACCGTCCAGGCGGTCGCGTAGATTAGCAGGTGTTAATATGAAAAATACAGAGGAGTATCAAAAAGTAAGAGAAGAAATGGAAGAAGCGGAACGCAAGAGGAAAGAGTTAGAAAAGTTGAAACTGACGAGGCTATTTGGTAATTTCCATTTAATTGACCTAGTTACAGACAAAAGACTGGGGAACATGAAGTTCGAAGAGAAGACTCTAAAGATGCCGCTTAAAATTAAAGATGAACATGAAGAAATCAAAGAAAAAAATGAACTGGATTTAAATGAAGAGAATACGAATATAGAAGAAGATAACAAGGTATTGGAAATATTGAAAGATCTTGGAAACAAGTTCTCTACAGGAGACTTCTATGATTTAATAAAGGAATCACCATTGAATTATGATGATAAAAGTTTAGAATCAAGAAGAGAGGAATTTGACAAATTGAGTTTGTATAAACGTTTCGATCCATTGGATATTAAAATCACACATCAAAGAATTACTGCAATAAATTTTCACCCCTCGAAAACAGATAGGGTGATCACGGCTGGTGATAAAGTAGGTAACTTAGGAATATGGGCTGTTGATTCAACTGATGATGAAGATCCCACTATTACTATTCTAAAACCACATGGTAGATCAATAGCCAGGATACTCACGCAACATAAAAGCCCTTCAAAAATATACTCATGTGCGTACGATGGTTCAGTACGGGAGCTTGATTTAAATAAATTGGAGTCTTCTGAAGTTATCTATTTGAATGACCCTTATGAGTCTCAGGACCACCCATTAGCCATCTCAGATATTAATTCATGTCAAGAAGGAAACCCAAATGTTTTATATTTAACAACCTTGTGTGGAAATTTTTACCAGCATGACTTAAGGACCCCCTTTAAATCTGTCAAGCGTAATTCACTATTAAGATTGCACGATAGGAAAATCGGTTCATTCTGTATTAACCCAAATTTATCTTATCAGATTGCAACCGCATCATTAGATAGAACATTCAGAATATGGGATTTACGTAATATTAGTAAATCAAATAGTAGTTGGTCGGAATTCGAAGACCAGGTTTCTCCACATGTTTACGGTAGCTATTCGTCCAGGCTTTCTGTATCATCTATTGATTGGAATTATGAAAATAAATTGGTTTGTAATGGGTACGACGACACAATTAACATTTTCGATTTAAGTGGTCAGGATCTGAATATTCCTACAATTAACGAATGGTCAAAGACTTACCAACCCAATGTAAAAGAAGACGGCGAACAAATTCCAAACAATATAAAGCCTTTCACAAGGATTAAACATAATTGTCAGACTGGTAGATGGGTGTCGATTCTCAAATCAAAATGGCAGACGTCTCCAGGTGATGGGGTTCAGAAGTTTGTTATTGCAAATATGAATCGGGGTTTGGATATATACGATCAGAAAGGACAAATACAAGCGCATTTGACAGATTCAGAAAAAGTTGGGGCGGTACCAGCAGTCAGTGCTTTGCATCCAGTCGAAAATTGGTGTGTTGGAGGAAGTGCTAGTGGTAAGCTATATTTATTCGGATAAACAAGTTCACATTTACATGCTTTTATATAATATACATTTATTTTGTTTTATTGGAAACTATATACCTCAAATACTATAGAAACTATTAAGCAGAAGAGGTCATAACTTGCCAGACTCTAATAACGTTATCAGTGTAACCAGCAAATAAATTTTGACCATCAGCAGACCAAGCTAAAGAAACAGCTTCTGGGTCCTTAGCCTTGGCACCAATAGCGAATTCTGGCTTCAATTCATCTAATAAGGTTCTTTCTTGTAAGTTGAAGATCTTAATACCAGACGCAGTGGCAGCAGCTAACCAGTATCTGTTTGGAGAGAAAGCTAAGGCGTGAACTTCAGAAGCAGCGTTCAAAGTGTATAAGGTCTTGTTTGAGTTCAAGTCCCATAAGATGATAACACCGTCCTTACCAGCAGAAGCACATAATGATCCATCTGGAGAGATAGTGATACAAGAAATGTAACCGGTGTGACCGATAAAGTCAGCGTTAACATTGTATTCGTTTAAGTCCCATGACTAGTTTATGTTAGTATACCGAAACGGATATAAGTCTCGGGGAACAAAATTCACAGGGTAAGATCAAAAAGTGAGGTTATGGAAGTATCAGAGATCTTGGTGATTAAATATGTCTCATTCGAAGCTGATAAGCCCCGTCTGAAGTAGCAAATATGAATACATCATCTAGCCATAACCAGTAGAGAAAAGATCCCACGAATTTTGTAATCCCACGAAAACATCGAAAAAATTGAACATACCTTAACAGTCTTATCCCAAGAAGCAGAGATGACGGTAGAAGAGTCTTCGGATGGGGAAAATCTAACAGCGGAAACCCAGTCGTTGTGACCGGACAAAGTTTGCATACATTCACCAATGGTGTTCCAGACCTTGACGGTCTTATCACGGGAAGCAGAAACAATTTGTCTCAAGTTCTTGGCAATCGAACAAGATAAGACATCACCGTTGTGACCAACGAATCTTTGGGTACATTCACCAGATTCTAAATCCCATAATCTCAAGGTCTTATCCCAAGAAGCAGATAATGCGTAAGCACCGTCAGCAGAGACAGTGACATCTTGGACAATGTGAGAGTGACCTCTGAAAGACTTCTTTGGTACACCGTATTGACTGTCATCACCGGTTAATTTCCAGGTGATTAAAGTCTTATCTCTGGAACCAGATAATAATAAATCTGGATCAGCAGCGGAGGTGGCTAACGAAGTAACCCACCCATTGTGACCTTCTAAGGTACCTCTTAAAACTAAAACTTCTTGATCAGCCATTGTTAATATAATAAAATATTGTGTTGTTAATAAATTCCTTTACGTGCTATACTAGAGGTTTTATTCAAAAATTTTTCACCTAGCAGCATTAGTGGAATATTATTTATGACACAAACTCCATCTTAAGGTTACGGTGCCCGAGTTTGGGGTCGTTTTTTTTGCCTGAGAGTCGTGATGATATTAACTACGCAACTGTGCTCGGAAATACTCATTTCTTGGTGACTGTTTTTTAGCCGAGATATACGAGAAATAGTCATGTGTATTCTCACGTGATTGCAGCAATAGTCCTTCCAGCCAAATAGAATAAGGTATCAAGTGGGCAGGTGTCTAGAGGATTTTGGGATGGGCTCCGTGTTGAAAGTTCGCTGACGGAAGTGTGGTTTGGGAGAACTTTGCTTAAGTGGCAGTTTATGAGTAGGTTTGACAAGAACGAATTATTGTTCGATTTAAAGATAATTGGTATATTTTATGAACTTGAGCCTAATGTCAATATGCTAAATGTAAGAACCAACACTTTGGCGAAGTGGAGAGAATGCTTAACACGAAGTAGTATGTCTGCAGATATGTAGGAGTTAGTGGTGAAGAGCCAAATATACAAAGTTTCGACTGTGAGCGGGAGGGGGGTTGGCGAAGCTCTTCATTCGAGGGAGGTAAAACTTTATGAATCGTGGGTTATAGCCGCTTTCCTGATATCCATCCTGGCGTGGGATAATGGAACGGTGCAAGACCTTTGGGAGCAGTTGCAACTCATTTGGTGCCAAGACGTAGAGGAGTTTGATGCAAAATACACTCACATGAAAGGTAAGTGGGATAAATATTTCTGCAGGCGAACGACGGCTTATTTCTATTTAACAGCCCAGCACCCAGGTATACCTATACAATGTTTCATTGATTTCCGCTAGACGTCTGGACTAGAAGGTGCCTGTTCTTGCATACATGCCTTTTTGATGACACGTGACTGGATTATCATCAACTACTTAGATTATCCGGTATTCTTTAGTGCATCTGCTGTACAGGAGGGTTTCGTATTGCCAAGTTGACCGGTAAGCTAATATCAAGTCCCATGCCACAAGATAACATTAAGATTGCTGTTTTGAGCGGAGGGACAGCCACGAACGAGCTTGTTTCGCTATTCAAATCCGTTTCTGCAAATATCACATACATTTTGCCTATCCTGGACAATGGTGGTTCTACGTCGGAATTGATCCGTATTACTGGAGGTCCAGCTATTGGAGATATAAGGTCGCGTTTGACAAGGCTTATTCCGGAGAACCTGGAGGCATTGAGGAAATTGCTCAGCTTTAGGTTATCGTCGAACCCACATGAGGCTAAGACTCAGTGGAACGAAATAGTTGATGGCACGCATCAATTGTGGACCAACATAAATCCAGCCACTCGAGAAATATTCAGGGCGTTCTTCATACATGTTCATGTCCAGCTTTTGAAGAGATCCAAGCATCTGTTTTCTTTACACACAAATAAGAGACAATTCAGATACGAACTAGCTAATGTGGGGAACCTTTTTTTAACTGGTGGCAGACTTTTCATTGGGTCATTGGACTCAGCTATAGAACTATTTGCGCGTTTAACTGGAATCGATTCGGATACTCAGGTTTTACCATGCATTAACACCAACTTCACCTACCACATCACTGCTTTATTAGAAAACGGTTCAATTATAACAGGTCAGTCCCAAATATCCCACCCCTCAGAATCAGATTCTAAAGAAGATATCCATCCTCCTCCAATCCATGCCTCACATCCTGGAACACCATTAGGCGGTGTTTCAAATGAAAACACAGAGTCAGTTTTCTTTCTTGGAACGAACGACCTTGCTCATATAAATTACAACGATAGTCACAGCATTGACTCAGAGTTATCTAACAACTCTACAGACGAAGAATCTGGCCATGTTCCTCAATATACTCATCCGGCACTTAAGAAGTCTCAACTTCATTTCAATAAATCTGATCATATCGAACCTTTGTTATCTCCAATCAAACGAATATTTTATATTTCTCCTTATGGGGAGGAGATTTGCCCTACTGCAAATAATCGTGTGACCAATAGTTTAGCAAATGCCGATGTAATCGTTTATTCTATTGGTTCATTAATGACAAGTATAATACCGATTGTCATTTTGAAAGGAGTGGGAAAAGCTATTGCCAATGACATAGCTCAAGATAAAGTGGGTCGGAAGAAGAAGCGTATATTATTACTAAATGGATCGAATGATAGAGAAACCTCTGGTATGACCGCGATGGATTTTATTAAGGTGATTGTTAAACTGGCTACCTACTCACTAAGTGAAAATAAAATAGAACCCGATATTGAAACTGTAAGCAACCAAATAGAATGGAGTAAATACGTTACTCATTTGTTCTACATGACGAATCCAAGCATTGAAGTGGATCGTGAATATTTGGAGTCTGAAAAGAATATATCTTGCGTAGAAGTTAAACAGATGGACGATCAAGATTACTACAATTTAGATGATTTAGAATCGAAGTTAAAAACCATAGCACAAAGTGATTAAAATTACTGTTTATATTATTAAATAGTGGGTGATTATAGAGTATATATCTAATCATACCATATTTTAATCAATTCTTCAGATACTGCTGATGGAGTTAGGACACCTAAATCTGTAATTAAAGCGGTTATGTATTCATGAGGCGTGAAATCAATGAGTTGCGCCTTGAATAAATCTTCATCATCATCGTTCTCTTGTTTTGATTGAGAGATGGAGGTTGGCAAATCGTTTGGTGCTAATGGGAACAATCTCACAAACTTGTGTGACTCGGTAACCACGTAGAATGGCTTGTTATTTGCCTTAGCTAGACACCCAATTTGGTATGATCCAATGTGGTTAATGATACCACCACTTTCTGCTACACCTTCAGCTCCTACTAAAATTTTGTCCACTTTATGTATGACATAACCAACAGCATTGTCAACTATCAACTCTACTGGTATATCTGCTTCTCTTAAAAGTTTAGCCATGTGGTATCCTGTACCAGTAGGGCGAGATTCTGTGACTATGACTCTAAAACGAAGTAATTTTTCTGATCTTGCTTTCAATAACAATTGATACACAACACGGGAGAATGCGTGCACTAGTATTGTGTCATCATCCCTGATAAATGGGAGTCCAAAAGCGGCCAGTTTAGCTCTCGATTCTTTGGCCCTTTGTACGAACAATTCACCATTCTCAACTAAATTTTGTTTGCACGATTCCCAATCAGAATATAAATTAGTGTTTCTTAAAACGAATCTCATAAACAAATCACAACCTGCAGAAAGAGAAATCGCATTAGGAATCGAAGTTTTCAAAGTTTCAATATTAGACTTTACTAAGTTTATCAACTCGGAGGATGTAGAAGGCTCTTTGATTCTTAACATGGTGACTAATGACTCTATAGCTGCAATAGGCATAGTCATATCTTTATCTTCTTCTAAGAACTTGAGATAGATTTGCTTGATATCAAATCCTGCTTCAGACATCTTGGTTTCTCTATATTATGCTATATACAAATTATTCTGAAGCTACCTTGATAACTCTAAACTTTTAGATGCTCTTAACTAAAATATCCAGTGAGATGCCACCAAAATGATATAATCACGTGATACATATTTCACTATAAAGAATTTTGTGATGGGATTTTATATATTCGTATGGTAGTTTCTAGTGTTCAGGTAACTATTATGGCTGCATCTTCTATAGTAAACGAGGCTCTTTTCGTCGAAGAAGACGACAATATGAACGTTGACTCGGAATCTGAGTCACCTATCCAATATCATGAAGCATACGAGGAACAACCTAGCGATGATGATCCTATTGTTGAATCGATTCCACTCGTATTAAATGGATTGCCTGACAGATCCAAACAATCTTTGCACATACTTCAATACACGGGTAGACCGAAGGCTCGTAATTTCTCCAAGGAATACCTTAAAGCATCGGTAAAGGAAGAATCTAATTACGTTGAGGTTAGAGTACCCTTAGATACGCAAAAATTTTATGATGAATCAAGAACTGAAGAATGGGGTACACAAGTAAATGAGCATAGATTGCAAGGTGTCTTGAACAAGACCGATGGTGGGTTGTATGCTGGCCAATTACTCCAAGATGATAAGAAAAAGAAAATAGTGTTAATACCAATTGATAGTACTGCCCAATTAAGACCTTCCTTCAAATACTTAGATGAGTTGGAGGCATCGAAACTGGCTCAGCGTAGATCAGACACATTGGAATCCCTGAAGCCAAGTAATATTCAGATCTTACAAACATCTGCGAAATCAAACGCCCAGGCCAATGCAGGAGATGGATTTGCTAACCACACATTGGGTGAGTCGTTGAAACATGTTAAGAAGTTCTCAGAAGAAGAATGGTCATCGCTACAATGGGTTGGATCTGAAAATAAAAAAACACAGGAATATAAAGAACGATTGGGCCATGATGCAGATGGCATTGAATTATCCACTGAAACAACCATGAATGAATACATTGACGCTTTGACTCAATATTAAAGAAATCGTTGATTGAGCTCTAGAAGTATTTAACATGTAGTGTATATTAGTTTAAATAGAAGAGTTTAATACATGTTATACTATCTACTATGTATAGCTCAAAAGTCACGTGAAAGGCATTATGCGGCTCATCATATATAATTATGAAAATTTAGTATGAAATCTTATCATTTAACTTACATTAGAACTATTATCAAAATGAATGAAGATGATGGGTTATTGTTGAACTTTGCTATTCCTAGCTCGAAACCAGTCGGAAACAAAACCAAAAAGTCTGCTAATAAAGTCACTGGAGGAAGATGGAAGGACCGTCGTAAGCTACAATTATCATTGCAAGGAAGAGGTAGAAACCAGAAAAAAGAAAAAATTGTTGCTACAGGAGTGAATAATACGGAAGTTGATAATTATAGGTTGAATAAAACGAACGAGTCGTCCAATTCTATCCCAGAAAAGCCAGCACAGGAAAGGAGAAAAACTCCAATTAATCAAGATCATTTAGGCCCCTCATCGAAAAGAATAAAATTCAAAGAGACTTCAGGCGAGTTTGGAGGTAAGAACAGCTCTTACGTTTCTTCATTGTTTACATCAAATGAGATGAGCTCGACCTTAACTCCGACCGATACGTCTGCTGCGACCACGACGTATTTACCTTCCAATGCTCCATTGAAAGATGCAACGACTTTCGACGGTCTTGGACTTAATGATAAATTGGCCACACATTTGACAGACGCGTTACGCTTTAAAGCTCCCACTAAGGTTCAGAGAGCAGTGATTCCAAGTTTGATAGCAACACAGAGTGATTTGTTCGTTAAGGCGCAGACTGGTTCTGGTAAGACATTGTCTTTCTTACTACCAATTTTTCACAAGTTAATGTCAGAAGAAAAACACAAAATCACTCGTGAATCTGGGTTATTTGCAATAATTTTGGTCCCAACTAGAGAATTGTGTACGCAAATCTACGGGGTCCTAGAAACTTTAGTAAGATGCCATCATCAAATTGTACCTGGAATTGTTATTGGTGGTGAAAAAAAGAAATCCGAGAAGGCCAGACTTAGAAAAGGTGTAAACATCTTGGTAGCAACTCCAGGCAGATTAGCCGATCATATGGAAAACACTACTTCGTTGGACGTAAGTCAATTAAGATGGTTAATTTTAGATGAAGGTGATAGGTTAACTGAATTAGGTTTCGAAGAAACGATTACAAAGATCACTGACAATATTTCTAAAAGCTCAGGGATTTCCGAAACAGTACATAAGTATCAAGGATTACCCACAGAGAGAGTTAATGTGTTATGTTCTGCGACTATTCAAGAAAATGTAAAAAAACTAGGTAACATGATCTTAAATAATCCCGAAACGATTTCGGTTGATTCAAATAAACAAATCGAAGGAACTCTTAACTTTGATGATGAAGGAGAACAAGATAACTTTGACAATGGTAAAACGGAAGTGGAAAGAATGTCTGCTCCAGATCAATTGATTCAAAAAATTTTAGTTGTACCACCAAAATTAAGACTTGTAGCTCTTAGTGCTATGTTGAAAAAGTTATCTAAAGAAACAAAAAGTTCGGAGGATGGACTCAATCGAAGAAGTATTGTTTTCTTTTCTTGTTCAGACTCGCTTAATTTTCACTTTGATGTGTTCACAAGAAATGGTAACATGTTCAAAAAGAGAAGAAACCGAGAGACTGATAAATTTGAAACCGTCGAAGTTCCGTATTATTCCAAGTATGATGATAATGAGGATGAGAATGAAGAAGAAAAGCCAAGCATTTTAACTTCACCACTATTAGGATCAGGCTCATGCGTATATAAACTTCACGGTTCATTATCTCAACAACAACGTGCGTCTACATTACAAGCTTTTATTAAAGATAAATCTGAAGTTAATACATCAGCGAAACATTCAATATTGTTCTGTACTGATGTCGCATCTCGTGGTTTAGATTTGCCGAATATCTCTAGTGTTATTGAATATGATCCACCATTCAGTGTTGAAGATCATTTACACAGAATAGGAAGATCAGCCAGGGTCGGTAACGAGGGGAGTGCTGTTTTATTTTTATTACCAGGAAATGAAGAAGGTTATGTTGATGGAAAAATCAGAGTGGTTCATCCAAAAGAAGACAATCTAAGAATTATCAGCTACGAGGACGTCTTAAAAGAAGGCTTTGCGGAACTCGAGGAAGGCCAGGAAGATAAGAAAGTATCAGGCAAAGTTGACTCTAAAAAGAAATATGGTAAATGGGATATTCATGCCACCACATGGCACTTAGATGTTGAAAGATGGTTATTGGAAGATATCACAGCTCATGACAAGGCAGTTCAAGCATTTACGTCGCACATTAGAGCATACGCTACTCATTTGTCCACTGAGAGGAGCTTCTTCAACGTAAAATTATTACATTTAGGTCATTTGGCTAAGAGCTTTGGTTTGAGAGAGACACCTAAGAAGTTAGGTAAGTCGGTTGGTGACAATACAGGATTCCAAGAGGGGACGAATAGCAGCAAAAAGATAAAGAAAGAAGACCCGAGAAAGAAGATGTTAAGAATGGCAAGAATGACACTTAAGTCTAACACCAGCGAATTTAATTATTAGTTATTGTCACTTACATACTTTGTATATTAGTTTTATAATAGATTCAAGCATTTTTGTTATATCAGTAGAGCTTAAATTAATCCCCTATTTCTGAGTTGACTGTAATGTGCTTCTCTAAATCCCTTATTGTCCCATAATCCATGATTTTCTCCAATTAAGTAACCAAGATTACGTTGGATATAGTAGTCATCTTTAATTTTGATATTTTCAATAACATCATCCAATAAAATTGCTTTGCCCACAGAAATACCATCACCTAAGCCTGGATGTTTAACATTAACAATATGAATATGAAAATGATAGTATGATGGTTGATAATGAATAAATATTCTCAATTCATCAGGTTTAATTGGAAATTTTTCGCTAGTAATCTTCCTTATTCTATTTTGGATTTCAACCAAAAACGAGAGATGCAACGAATTCAAATCTCTAATAGAAGATATATCAGGTCTATTGACGATACAGCAAAGGTACAAGGAATCCATGTTGATTTTATCCCATTTCATGTCTGGCAAAAGTACAAAACCATCCTGTACATCCTCATCATGATATATAAAAGTTTCTGATTCTTTCCTTTCAAACAAAATATTATAAACCCATTTAATCCTGTCACCTTTCATTGATTCTATATAAGGTTTGACGAATTTCTTATATGTTTCTGGTGTCTCCAAGACATAATGGTAGTTTTGTTGCTCGTATTTCTTGATATGGGTTTCTGTAGCTGGATAAATTATATTGAGTTTAGCAGAGGGTAAATTGGGCAAAGATTGGGCGAGAATTACCAGAGACCAGTAGTAAACATCATTATGATTTATCATTTGCAATTTCTCCACCAATTCCTTAACTTTAATGTCAGATTCATTTGCGATAAAATGAGATTTCTCAATTGATATGATAGCATCATCGGAATTAATTCTACCAAGAAAGACGATTGATTTAGTTTGGGGATCGGTCTTCAATAATTTGGTGAACTCGAACTGACTTACTAAGTCAGAGACATTAATTGCCATTTTTGCTTTTCCATACAATAGATTCTTAAAAAACGATGTCCTTTTAAGATCGCGCTTTAAATATATATACAAGTATTTAATAAGATAAATTAATTCTCACCTGGATCATCACATTGTTCTTGATCGTCACTTTCATTATTCTCATCATCGTCTATATCAAAACAGACCCAACTAGGCCATGCAAATTCATCTCGTATTATATTTCTTAATTGTTCTACCAAGAATCTCTCTACTTTACCAACATTACGTAAAGCATTTTGTTCAGCTTCACCTATTTCGGATTCAATTTTTACCTTTTTGATAATGTCAATTCTTTCTCTATTAATTGGCCCAGAAACATAATCTACAAAATTTCCCCCACTGTTTGAGGCACCATTCATAGTTTCTGGTGTGGTTGGATTTTGAGTGCTTGAAGTGAAGTAATCCGAATTTATATCATTGACATCACAAAGAAACGAGAGAAAAACAGAATTTTTCAAATATGCTATAGTAACAATCGAATGTACCACTAGATCGGTTAAGTGTAATTTAATTGGCAAGGAAATAAAGTTAGGCGATGGATAATTAACCAATAAATTAACCGTTAGCTCCAAATGCAAATCACCATTATATTTGACTTCAGCAATAATTTGGATATCATTCTCACTCTTGTTCGTACAAGATTCTTTTGATTTCAATTTTAGTCCACTCTTATTGGTACTGTCAGCACCCAAAGGTCTCAATGTATCCTTATTCTTGTAATACGACGACGGGTTACTTTTTAGTGTCGCATACGGATTCTGATTAAGGATGTTTGTCGGAGTATCGGTTCCCGAATGTGTACCGGCAGCATTGAGGTTCCCAAGACCAACATAGTTCATGTTGTAATTGTGCATGTAGTTCAAGTTGTTGTTAGCCATAATCAAGGAGATTGGATCCAGCGCAGTACGAGACCTCTTGAGGTCTATTGGCTGTGTTGGAGTAGGGCTTACAAGTCTGGACGTACCAGTCTCACTTGCGAAGGTATGTATGTTTGGATCTTCAGTGATTATCGACAAGTCATTACTTCTATCACCGTCGTATTCGTCATCTTCATCATCGCTCGAATTATCTCCCGGCACCCCTTGCGGAACACAAGTATTTTTCCTTTCTCTCTCGTCATCTTCGCGTTCGTCTTCGTAAAATTTGTCGAATGGGTCTCCTATATGTCTAATTGTGATTTCTGGTGGTGAGTTCCCAAGACTGAAATCTGAAACGGACAAATTGTCTATAAATGACGGTAGCGAAATACTTTGGAACTGATTATCAAAAAACTCCTTGATCGACTCATTTATTGAGTCGTCTGACACAAGATCCGTCCAATTGATATCAAAAGACATTACATTAAGATCATTTATCGTCCCTTTTGTTAATGTTGATAATTAAATATTACTGACGCATCATTACACAAAACAGCACTGATCTCATAGCAAAAAAAATGGTCTGTTGAACTACGGATAAGAATATTGTCTTCCGGGTTAATGTCATTATTATTAGGATTTATCGTTCCCCGATCGCCCGCGAGAAACAGGCCTTTAAATCATATTATCCATATAAGGAGGAACTAAAACCAATCCATAGTGATTGCGGGCTAAACATATGTCCGAGATTACTCGAACTCCGCAAAATCTTTACTGAAAAATTCATGAGAAGAATATATAAATACGTAGATTATGAATGCAACATTGGACGTCAGAGCATATTATCAAAGGAATATTTTGACTGTAGGTACTTTGTTGACTAAGATTAGTCTATATAGTCTTGGACTTGAAATATTCTAGAGAAGCGTAGACTTTGAGAAAATTTCCGAAACTTATTAGACTAACAATATTTAGAATTGAAAAATGGTTGCTAGTTCTTTACAGATAGCTGTGATTGGTGCAGGCCTCATTGGACCACGTCACGCCGGACACGTTTATCAGAACTTTCAGACTGAGCTTTTTGGGTTTGTTGATCCAACTCCAACAGGTGCTGCTGCGGCAGAAAAATTTCAAACTCGTTCATTCACGTCGTCCATTAGTGAGATGATTAAGGATTGCGATGAAAATGATAGGACATACCCTGATGGAGCAATTGTATGTACCCCTAATTCATTACATATTAGTATTGCTGCGGAGTTAGCAGCTCATGGGATCTACTTGTTATTAGAAAAGCCATTATCTTCTAAGGCAGAAGATTCCAAGGCTTTAAAGGAGTACTCAAATATGAAAAATGTCAAGTTATTAGTGGGCCACGACAGAAGGTTCAGTCCATTTATTACAGAAACAAAGAAGAATTTGAGTAAGGTAGGTAATATCGTGGCTGTTCAAGGTATGTAGACCACTCGTAAGACTGACGATTACTTTTCTATTTCACCTTGGAGAACCGATATTAAAACTGGTGGTGGAGCGTTATTAATTAATATGGTGCACGATATCGACTTGATGCAGTATTTATTTGGCCCTATTATGCGGGTTTATACGAGCCTTTAAGTAAACAAAGACTACAGTACCCAATGCCGACGAAGGTGCTGTTTTAACATTAAGGTTCAAAAACGGTATTTGCGGTATATTCATCTGCTCTGATGGCGTCACATCACCATTTAGTTTTGAAGCCCGTCCAGGCGAATTTCCCACTATTCCATTTCATGATGGGTTAGAAGGGTTCTATCGTGATTTCGGGTCTGAAGGTACATTATCGGTTCCAGACTTGAACTTATATCACCAGGAACCTATAGAATCCGGCGCTGATAGGACATGTTTGAATCCAATTGTTAAGGAAGCCTTGGTTCCAAATAACCAACAAGTTTTGCATTCTGCGTTACCATTTGATTTCCAATGGGATTATTTCGTTGACGTTATCAATAACAAGCAAGAACCTTTGTGTACTATAGACGATATTATATATGCTTTGCTTTTCACTGAAGCTCTTATAAAATCACTCAACTCATGTTTGCCTGAATTAATCGAAGATGTTAAAAACATCCAGCCTGATTTTGATTCCTTAGGATTGGACGAATCTGTTTCAACATATTTGAAAACCAATTAAGTAACCCGGAACTTATTCTGAAACGATCAGCTAGTATAATGACGATATTTAATAAACAGGTTATACTTATAAATAGAGTGTAGTTCATAATTGTTGGTCTACAAGACTAATTGCATACTTTTTGAATAGCTGCAAAATACTTGATTCCCCCACGGCATATAGACTTACCTGCATTTACGATACCTCAGATTCATGTTAGATAATATTCTTCAAGATATCACGTATTATGCACATCAGCACATCATATGGTGGGAAGGAATAGGTAAATACGGAGTGGTAGGCACTTCATAAGTTCATCATTATGCATATATATTCACGCTTTTGTGTAATATGTACCAAAATACACGACTTTCTGTTTAACCAGTTAAATTCAAATAATTAATAGTAATATTGAAGCATTAAGCAGATATCATTCGTAACTACATATTACAGATCAGACCTAACTATAATGTCTAAGTTTATCTTACCAAATACCTTGAGGGAATTAAGATTCCACTTATCCCAAACTGGTGAAGCTTCAATACCATTAAGAAAATTTTTAACTGCCAACTATCCAGCATTAAAAACCCAACTGAACTACAAATTACCAATCTTGGTTAGAGAATCGTATGGTATTCCACCAAGTATAACTGCCAGGTTTGAGAAAGGTCAGGAAATAAAAAATAACGTTGAGGGATTAGACGAAAAGGGAATCGAAGGTATTTTCAAAAACTTATTGAAGAATTAATTTCATAAGGTGAAATCTGAATTGGATAATCAATATATAAACACTGCATAAGTTACACTTATTTAACACTAAACCTAAATATATATTTTAAGTTGAAAAGTTATAGATGCAATAAGTAAAGTCTAAGCCGAATAGTTGTTACCAATTTGGTAAATACCCCATCCCAAGCTAGCAACTTCATCATTATGCAATTCTTTAATTGGCTCGTTGGTTTCATCGATAAGCCCGCTAGCAACCACTAAAGGCACGAAATGTTCTAATGTAGGATGGGCCAGGAACAATAGTTTGGGGTAGTTTGTTTGCAAGCCCTTTAAGTTCTCTAAAACCTTATCCGTATTAGTGATTGATTTTCTTAACAATTGATTGAACAGCTTGGCCTACGGCATAGTTTTACCAGGTATTCTAAAAGATGAGAGGTCTTTCAAGTTGTAGCAGATTACCATCCCTATGTGGTACGTCTGTCCACTCCCGTCCCAAATGAAATTCTCTCTAAATTTCGATAACACCTTCCCTAACTTGTAATGCGTGTCGAAGTTCTTCTCGTCTCCAGAAAGTGAAACCTGGATTAACGACGTTTCGGGCAAGTCCAAGCCCTTCTCGGCTGGTTGTACCTTAGATAACGTGTTGTAGTCCAGAAACGCAACCTTCGATGATATCCACACTCCGTGGTCAATTCCACGGTGGTTAAGCTCACTGGCAAAACCTCCGTTCTCAAATTCTTGCTTAATTTGTTGTACAACAAAAATGCTGTTGTTCGTGTGGAACTCTTCCTTGTACATATGATCCGGGAACCCGTAGAAATCGTAGGTAAGCGGGCTTTCCTTTTCAGTTTTCAGAATACTAACCTCCACCAGTCTGCATCCACTCGACTGTCAATGCGCCGAAACAACAATTATATAATCTGACTTCCACTGCGCTTTGATCTGCGTTCCAAGCTTCTTGATGAAATTCCAAGCACCCTTGTTACCAAAAGCATCCTCCTCATACATAAACGTTGGTCCTCCAGTGACTCAAAAAGTACACTGGGTATGGGCGTGTGTTCTTCTGTGTTACAGCATTACTGATTCCACCGGAAACGGAACCGATACTCATAGTATACATTCTTCTAATAATTGTCATATATATAGCTGAAACAATAAGCCCCAATAAGATTTCGAGGTTCATATAGCAAGGACATATTTCATTTTTATAATTGTCATTTGCAACCCTACATATACAAACTGTCTTATTAGATTCATACTAATATCATTTCTAAGCTATAGTAATAGTAACAATTAGCATAGTAATTTGATCATGTCGAAAGGTTACGTAAGTATTGGAATAGAAAAACTTGACAACGCATTTCGCAATTTAAGCAAAAACATGACAGTAAGATGACTATCAATAGAAAATGAAATTATAAACAATGGCAACTGAGACCAATTAGTCTGAAGAAAGTATATAGGAAAGTTATATCGACAAAAAACGAAATTAAGGAAAAAAAATTAAAATATCGTAACAAATATTATCAATAGTCTAATAATGGTTAATTTTTTCTCTAAAAACAAAGTATGTATCAGACCGGGCGTCGAAGCACATCTAATGGAAGCATGAATAATGCAATGCAATTGAACAATACTAACGATATCAATCAGCGGAGGTCAAACTCCTACCAAGGATTTAACAAATACACTGATGAATTGAACAGATACCTGAACCAAGAAAGTAATAATGTTGCGGGAATAGCTAGTACAGGCGAGTCTAGAAGTAAATCAATGACTCAAGGTGCGGGACAAGCGGCGATGGTAGCTATTCAGAGACACAACCAACAGCAGAATACTCCACGACAGACACCACGACAGACGGCAGGATTGAGCCAGCCAGCGAGAAGGGCCAATTCCATGACTGCGACGTCGAATAGATCGAATTCGATGAGGAGCTATACGTACCATCCCAAACCATCGTATACCGTTGGTCAACCGCTCGGAAATGCGAACCAGGGTGTTAGAAGGTTTAATTCATTAAACAGCAAATCTAGTGTCGGGTCGTTTCAAAGGAACAACCACCGAGTGAGCTCGTTATCATCTCAGAATTCGTATGTGAGGTCGAGGAGTCAACCTGTGGTCTATGAACAAGACAACGATGGAGGGGAAGACGGGAATGTCACAATCACTACCAAGACCACTAAAGTTGTAGATTCTCAAGGTAACGTACTGTCAATCACAGTGGAAACCATCAAAACATACGCAGATGGGTCGACAGTTGTCGACACAACTACTAAGAATATATCCAGGAGTAATTCCAGAGCCAGTTCGTTGAATTCGCAATCAATGGCATTGAAAGGTAATGCTGGTAGACATGGCTCAATGTTATCGAATGGCGGGGGAGGCGCCTATAACCTTTCGAAGATCGACGAGGATTTGCAGGACTTTGATTATAACTATGAGCTTGATAACGATGTTTTAACTCAACAGGGACGTGGCCATGCACACGAGGATGCCCACGGAAAATACGTCAATCATGATAAGAACTTGAATCATGGTTTACGTTTGAATCGTGGTAATTATGATTCTCCATATCAAGGGGATGAGTTTGGATCACCCGAGTTAAATTCATACGCAGGTGGTAATGAATCGATGAATAGTAATGGACATCTTAAGTCACTTACCAGTTTTGACTCGTCTAGGCCTTTAAAATCTATTTTGAAAAAGAAAACTAACGTGAATGACAAAGAAGAAGATGATGATGGAGGATTTGCGGACGCTGTAGAAGAATTGCGCTCAGATAAATCAAAGCCTGAAACGAACGATTCTCAACATCCGTACAAGAGTTTAGGTAGCCCTCAAGTCAACCAAACTCCTGAATTTAAAGTACCCCCATCCCCAACTTTACATGCACCTCAACAAGTGAACAGGATAGTTACTAACACAGGTAATAAGAGAACTCGTTCACTTTTGTCTTCGCCAGTTTCTAGACATGATGATGTATTTTCAGATAAATCGGAAACGTCGAACTCTATAAAATTTGTCGATAAGCACGAAACAATTCCAATCTATTATAATAATGATAATATCAGAGCGAAAGAAACAGAGCATTCCAAGCCTTCAGATAAAGACTTTTATACTATAGCGATGCAGGTGGCGATGGAAAGAGTGTATGGCAATAAAGAAAATCAACAATCTCCGAAGCTCAACGCGCAAAGAAGTACTTCTATGAATTCCAATGTGTCACCTATTTCAGATCATAAACCAAAAAAGGAAAAGAAAGTGCGAGAATTGAACGAACAAGGTGTGAGTGATAACTATACTTATCAAAACCACCATAAGGAATTTGTGGGTCTTTCTTTAAGAGATGGTGTAGATCCTAAACAAACCAGCAGAAAGGAGAGAGCAAAAGAGGAGAAGAAACAACAGAAATCTGAGATAAAGGAGCAGAAACAAAAGCAGAAGGAGAAAGAAAAAATGGCTGCTGAATCTGCAAAGGACGAGAAAAAGTCTCAAAAAAATCAAAAACATGGAAGATTTGCATCATTATTTGGTAGAAGGAAAAGCTTGTCCAATGATGATGATTCAACTTTGACTACTGAAGATAACAAGGAGGTGAATGATGACAATTCACAAAATTTGCCTGCTAATATCAATGGTGAGTCTGCTTCTGATATAAACAATGGCCACACGTCTGCACAAGTGTATCCAAGACACGAAAAAGTTGAATCCAACATGGGAGAACATCCAAAAACTAATGACCCTTCTGAAATGAAGCCTTTAAAAGAAGGAGTAATAGGCATTGATAACTCTAATCCTGAGACGGAACGTCGTTTAATCGGAGGTAATAGCTTTAATCCTGAAAAAGAACGTCGTTTAATGAACACTGATGGCTTTAATTCGGAAAGCGAACCTGGTAATTATAGTCATGGAACAGAATTGAATTCCTATGACCCTGACATTATGAATAGCGGTACGTCGAATATCAATAATTCTGGTGTCAGTTCTCTGTTACAACGAATGAAACAAAAGTATGATTCTGTTCGTAAAATGCCATCAAAGCCTATGTTAAATGATTCTAGTTCTGGATCATATTCTATGAGATTTCCTCGCACTAATGATGCTAAACCGGATTCTAATACTTTAGTAGACTCATCAAATAAGCAGAACACGGTTGTTTCTGATTCAAAAACTCAAGATTCCGAAGATTCAAATACTGAGCGTGAAGTATTGCAGAATGTGCCTGGCACCATGGAAGGTGTCGATTCATCCATACTTAGAGCCACTGTCAACGATGATTCAGAAGGGACCCGTTTGTTTGATCAAGATGTGGCACAAGAGAAAAGCTCAACACTTGATCCATCAACTGGTGCATTAAATGACGGGACATCAATATATTCAAACGATGCGGAGGAAAAACGTAAGGAAAAAGTGTTAGACCCGATCACAGTACCAGTCCTCAACGAGATTAAATCTGAAACAACAAGTATCGAAACTCAATCCAATAAGTACACGGATATTGATACAGGACTTGAAACTGGTGATATGGAGGATTCTGATGCATTACTTGAATCTGGCGATACGCAAATTATCACGGAATCATCTCATGATGTTCATGATCCAGATACCGCAACTAGGACAGGTGATTTAAGTCCAAACTTACAGGGATATACGAATAACCAAATAACCCATAATTCTTATCCAGAATCGAAAACAACAAATTTCAAGAATGTCGATGAAGCAGTGGTTGTTAATGAAGAGGATATCAGAGGATATAACAATTCGTTTTCGGATGATCCAATTAAAGTCCAAAAACAAAAGACTCAGAAACCCATTTCCAAGATCGAGAATGAAATCAACTCGTACCCTGCGGTTGCGAATACTAATGATAAAATTACGGGTGATACGGATGCTTATTCAAGAGGGTTATCTCAAAAGCCTGTCTATGACGATTTTACACACACACATGATTCTTCATTAAAATCGAAGACAGCGTTCTCAGATAATAGTAAAGTTGATTATTTAGGTAATTCCTTACCTCCTTCAAGTTATGATAATCATGGGGATAATATTAATGAGAATAGCGCTTCTAATATTAAGACAATGGAAAATCAATCTTCAGTAACGCCTATTGAAAATGAACTTGTTGATAGTAAAGGCATAGATAAGAATAATTTCAACGTTATGGATGCAACTACCGATCACCAGGAATTAACTGCGAATTCTTTGCGAAAGTCTTCATTTGAACATATGCAAAGGGAAGAGTGTGATTCACCTGTAGTTGTTCACAATAGCGAACAAGGCGATTCAAAACCACCTAAGAAAGGCAGTAAATTCAAACAAAAACTTTTCAAGTATTTTGTTAATTCGTACACCAACTGATGTGCTGAAATCAGAGTTGTGTGTATTTATTTTATTTAATATTATTATAGCTTCTTTTGTGTAATACATTTAATAATTTATGTTTATTTATTCATATAGTTGATCTCTAACTGTTTGATTATGGCGCAATTAAGGTATTCGTAACTTGAATGAATGTAAATCAATTGAGGGTATCATCTCAGCAGAAAACAATAGTTGAATACTCTGCTAAATCTATTTCCATTGCGAATATGTTTCTTTGCCATTGAAATCGTGAGGTTCTCCTTCCTTATTTCTTTAAGCCGATCTTTGAATTTCATTAAATACTCCCTTGAAAAGTTGTCTTTTAGCAATAAATTACTTTCCTCTGATTCTGTTTTGTTTTCTTGACCTGTGAAAATGCTGTTTCGTAAGCCGGCATAGTTTAATTTCCTCCTGGCTATATAGTAATTTATATGAAATTGATCCTCAGTGTTCTTTGCAGGTAAACTGTTTTTGTTATTCTCGTTTTTAAGTTTTCCTTTCTCTTCTCTTGACTTCATATTAAGAACCTCATCAGGTCCATCCTTGAATTTCAAAGTATTTAGCACGTTCACCAAGCTATTAGCATCCGACTCATCAAGCGAGAGCAAAGATGCATCGAATAATTGTTCACACATTGATTCTTCACTTGCAAATATATCGCTATTCTCAATTGGGCACTCCAAGCTTTCGGATGAAACAATAGAACTCATTGTATTTTTCATGGAACTTTCAGGTGACGACATTATTTGCTGGTGTTTAACTTCATTGGTCTCATTATTCGATGATACTACGTCCTCTGCCTTACGATTATTAATAATTGATTCAAATCCACTTCTTTTCTCAACATTGTCTGTTAATTCATAATAATCTGGTGAACTAAGATTCATCGAGTGTGTAGCATATAATTGGGTTTGGTCGTTTTCTTTATTCGTTATGGAAATACCACTTTGTTTATTATGTATTTGTAAAGTAGGCATTGATGACCATTTGTTCAGTCGGTTGTGCTTGAAAAACTTGTTTGCATAATACGTCTTCCCGTAAGGAGAGAATGGGTTATTAACCTTAGGTTTAAAAATCATTATTAAAGTGGTTTTTTGTTTAGATCTGTAGACTGTAAATAAAGACTTTTCGAATACGGAACAACTTGTTGTGTGTGTTTGTGGTAAAAATTTGCACCCATTTTATTTATCTATTTTATTCGATATAAGAATCAATTATAAAGCGCCCGAGTTTCCATTATCCTCTGACATAATGCCTTTCTGTATTTGTTCACAAAAATTCAACTACTAAACTAAAACGTACGTATAAGATCTTGTTTCATGATTTCATTGCTTTGCAATATTTTTTATTTTATGTTGATATCTAGGGAAAGCATAACTTCTGTTGAAACGAAGTCTTAATTGTATTTGAGTCTAACTATTAAACGCAGCTTCATCATCATGTGGTGTAAATGTTTATACTTATTCTCTTATGGGTGTAGTGTACATTGTAGATATAAGACTTTAGTTTTCATTAGGGGGTCGATTGCGAAGATCTATTGAATTTTGAATTCGTTCAGAAATGTTCCACGTTTACTTCCAAACTTTATAATTATGACAGTAAGACTACCAACTCCAAATAATGATGAATCAGACGACCCTGAAGTTCAATCTTATGTTACATTCCCAATGAATTATGACCACATGCAGTCGGCAATCTATCAAATGGAAACACCACCGCAAACAGGACATGATTCGAGTCAAGATCTTTCGAAAGTTTTCAATGATTTGTGCATGAGTTGTCGTGCAGGGGATATTGATACAGCAGACTCATTGCTTTCGACGCCCGAGCTTAATATTAACCAAGTAGATGAGTGGGATTACTCGCCGTTGATTTTAGCTTCATTATGTGGTCATACAAAAATAGTTGAATTATTATTATCCAGAGGAGCCGTTTGCGATAGAGATACATTTCAAGGGGCCAGATGCATCTACGGAGCATTGAATGATACTATCCGTGATTTGTTAATAAGTTTTGATATTTCTAAAACGGTAGATATGTCCCAGCCATTCGCAGGTCATCTTTCGTCTTTATTGAATCCATTGAATCAGATACAGACGAGCGATATTGTATTTTGGTTTCCGCATATTAACGGTACTTTGACGAGAGATTTGCAAGTTTTCAGATTAAATAGATTCATACTAGCTGCGAGGAGTCCGTATTTCTTCAATAAGTTAAAGATTGGAGGAGCATGGAATTTAAAGTCATTGATTGAAATGCCCTCCTCCACTAGTCCCATTGTTTTCAGAATTATCGTGGATTATATGTATTTGAGAACCGACGGCCTTCCCATTGATCAACTCAAATCTCAAGATCAACTAGTAAAGTTTGCATCTAAATTGGAGTTAGAAGATTTATTAAAAAGTATCCAAATGATAAATGAAACTAAGAATGATAAAGAAAAAGCAAAGGTGAAGCATAAGGCGTCATTCATGTTTGTTGAAAAAGCAAGAAAGGACATGGATTCTTTCTTGATGAATCGTATCATATGCAATAGAGTTATCTCAAAACTCAATTTGAACAATGAAATTGACTTTGAAGAAATAAACTCAGAACTTTATATTGATGAAAATCAAAAACAGATCCTTTTAGAATCCCTATCTATTCCTGATACAATAGTTTCAATCATAGATGCTGAATTGGAATCAATAGTTTATTTACCCGTACATAAGGCAATATTGGCTAGGTCTGAATACTTTGAAACAATGTTCAAATCAGATATTTTCTTATCGTCGCAAGTGGATTTACCAACTTACCAAGATTATAAGAAAACGTTGAATAAACCAATCATCGATAGGCCACTAATGCTTCCAAACCATATACCTGTCATTCAAATATCTACATCTACATCAAGCTTTGAAGCAGCCAAGATCATATTGTCTTTCTTATATCACGACGATGTTCCGCCAATTCCATTGCTGCTTACTATTGAGTTGTTGTTCGCTGCGGATGAATTATTCTTAGAAAGACTCAAAACAATGTGTGTCGTTAATATCACTTCCCACTTTTCAAAGCTCACGTATATAGAATTCCAATCCTTATTTGAAAAAGTTGGCTACAACGCATATGACATAATTCGTGTATCTTGGCAGACTAGATGTGACAAATTAGAACAGCATATTTCAAAGTTGATTGCCCACAATATTGAAAGCATTTACCATTATGACAACGAAAAGTCTTCATTCTGTTCGCTTATTGAAGAAAGTGCCTCTAGGATTCAAGAGAGACAGGATACTGACACTATTGAACTTATAGATGATATTCGGTATTATCTAGCGAAAAAGTATTCCGTTAATGACGAATTTACTGATTTTGAACCAATAGCAGAACAGTTTAGAGAGAGCGATCCCAATTACGTAGCTACCGAAGATATACAAATGTACAAAAATGCTTTATTTAAGTATGAAGCGGATATAGACATGATTGATGTCATACTAGACGATTTACTGTTAGGAGCTTGATCTAATATATCACGTGTGCTTAATATCTTCGCATCTCAACCTGAAAAAAAAAATATTTATCTTTATGGTGAAAGTAAGTAGAATTTCAATAGTTAATAAATTCGATTTAATAATAGTAATGGCTGATAATAATCCCGATGGTGGCTTATCTGCTGATATATTCTTAATGGAAGACAAATTATCGAAAATAAGATCTCAAATTAATTCAAAATTAGACAATCAGAAGAATTTAGCGATAATCTTATCCGCCGTGGAAGAAAACATCGAGGAACAAAAGAATGAAAAGACACCAGTTGCATACTTTGTTTCTTTTTTGTCATTGATAGACCAATCTGTTAAGGATGATACGATTGTTGATAGCGGTTTGGCGACAACTACTGCCTACTTTTTAGATATTATCTTTCCGTTCACTCCTAAACCATTATTAAAAGCTAAGTTTGGTGAAATTTTAACCAAACTAGCACCACCACTCACAAATCCTGAATCGGAGGCTCCATTAGTTAGATCAACTATTGGTGCGTTAGAAAGTTTATTGTTAGCGCAAGATCATCAACAATGGGTTTCTTTGGGTAACATTTCTCCCAAGAGAGCAATGATTGGTTTGTTGGAATTATCATTCGATCCTAGACCAAAAGTCAGAAGAAGAGCACAAGAAGCAATACACAAGATCTTGGTTAATCCTCCTCCTTCCCCATCGCCGATCCATGTTGCAGCGCCATTGTGTGGTGATTTGGCTTTAAAAAAATTAATTTCTTTGGTTGAAAAACAGTCCAAAAATAATAGAAAAAATTCAAATAAGGAGTCAAATTCCCAGATAATCCATACATTACAATTGATTACATCTATCACGTCGGCAAACTCATGGCCGTCCACACAAATAGAACCATTATGTGACATATTACTCGAAATTTCTAAAACTTCGGACCAATATTTAGTTACGTCTGCTTTCTCAGCATTTGAAGGATTGTTCAAGTCCATGTCTAATATTATTGATGTGGAAAAATTCACGAAAGTTTTAGACATTATCTTTGATTTGAAACCATCTGTTAATGATTCACATTTAGCTGCTTCTTGGTTAGCAGTTGTTGCTAAGGCATTAGAAAGTTTTGCATCTTTATCGCCCGAAACTTGTCTCAAGAGACTTTCGGTAATTATTCCAATCGTTTCTGTGTTTTTATCGTCAGAGTCAAGAGATATTTACATTTCTGCATCTCAATGTTTAATAGCTATTATTACTGAAACTATTCCTGATAATTACCTACTTCAACCATCACAAGAACACAATGTATCAAGTGAAGTGTATGAGTTAATGGATGAAACGGTTAGTTTTATTGCTGAACATATTGAGAAAGAATTGTTATCTATTAAGCACCAGCATGCTACTAAAGAAATTTTGGAATTCATCACTGCTACTATTTTGAAATTAAGAAGACGCTGTAACCCTGACTTTTTAAGTGTATTAAAAGTCGTTGGAGAATGGCGTACTAACGAAGCTGATTCGTTTCCACATAATAAGGAAGCGGAAGATGTTATTTCTGCATCAATCTCTACAATGGGTCCAGATGTAGTCTTAAGTGTCTTGCCTTTAAACTTGGCTGGTAACGGATCAGGTAGAGCTTGGTTATTGCCATTGTTAAGAGATAATGTTCGTTTTGCTAATTTAGATTTCTACAGAAAAGAAATCTTACCTTTAGTTGAATTTTTTGAGCAGAAAATTAAAGATGCATCTAACAAAGAATCAATGCACATTAAAGTTTTCCAAACTATTTTTGATCAACTCTGGTCATTATTGCCACATTTCTGCGATTTACCAAAGGATTTAAGAATGAGCTTTGATGATTCCTTTGCTGCAAGCTTGTCTGACTTGATGTATGCAAATGTGGATTTAAGAATCCCTATTTGCCACGCGTTAAGATTGTTAGTCGAATCCAATATCGCTTATAGTGAAGGTGCCCTTGATGATGATTTGTTAATGCAAGAAGAATTCCCTATTGCAGAATCCAAGAAAAATTTAGAATATTTAGCTTCTAAAGCGTCAAACATTTTATCAGTTTTATTCAATGTTTTTACATCCACAATCCCTGATTCTAGAGGCTTTATTTTAGATACGATTGACACATACTTACAAGTTATTCCAAAGAATGATTTGGAAAGTACTTTCAATAAAGTTTGTGGTTTGTTAAAAAACAGTATGGACGAGGAAGCGAACGCAGCCTCAACGCCAAATAAATCCAAAAAAGAGGCTCCAAAATTGAGTTCAACAATGATGGACTTAATTGTCGCCATGTCGAAGTATGTCCCTGAATCATCGCATAATGCATTATTTAGTATTTTCTCTAATACTGTTGCTTTAGATAATAACGTCCTTATGCAAAAAAGGTCGTATAGGATCATCAATAAACTCTTTGAAACTGAAGAAGGTAAAGCTTCTATTGTTAAGTTTATCGGTAATATTGAAGATGTTTTGCTTGCAACTACAGAAATAACTCATAAATCAGCAAGAGCTTCTAGATTGTCAGCGATTCGTTTGGTTTTGGATTTATTACCAGAAAATGATTTGCATTTTATTCCAGCTGTTTTACAGGAAATCATTATGTCAACAAAAGATGTCAATGAAAGAACCCGTGGTTTATCGTATCAAATTTTGATTAAGATGGGCCGCAGAATGAGTCAAGGTGGTATAGTTGACAACTCGAAGGTTCCTGGTTTGGATGAAGAAACTCCTGCAAGCGAAGCATCATTAACAGATTTTTTTACTATGGTAAGTGCTGGTTTAGCTGCCCAGACACCACATATGATATCCGCAACAATTACTGCAGTATCATGCTTAGTGTTTGAATTCAAAGATGAATTACCCACAGAAGTCTTGTTAGAAATTGCATCCACTGTAGAATTATTTTTAACTCACAATTCAAGAGAGATTGCAAAATCAGCAATTGGTTTCGTTAAAGTTGAAGTCTTATCATTACCAGAAGATTTAGTCAGAGCCAATTTGAAAGAGTTGTTGACTAAATTAATGAGATGGTCACACGAACATAAGGGTCATTTCAAATCAAAAGTGAAGCACATTTTGGAAAGATTAATAAGAAAGTTCGGAGTTGAAGAGGTTGAAGAAGCTATTCCAGAAGACGATAAGAAATTGGTAGCTAACATAAAGAAGACCAGAGATAGAACAAAGAGAAAGCAGGAAGCAGAATTAGCAGAAGGTGTTCAAACCCCAAGTGATAAGAAATTTGTTTCTGCCTACGAGGAAGCTTTATACGATTCTGATGACGACGATGCTGATGATGGAGATAATGAGGAAAAGCAAACAGATAACAAGAAGGCTAACCAGTTTATATTAGAAACCGGCGATGAACCTTTGAACTTGTTAGATCGTCAAACTCTTGCCCACATTTCTTCTTCCAAACCAAAGAAATTTACCAAGAAGGATTTGGCTGCGAAATCTGATTTCAAGACTGAAAATGGGAAATTTGTTTTCAACGAAGGTGAAGATGAGGATCCGATTTCTTCAACGGGCACAGGAATTGATGCATACTTGGATGCGGTAAAACTGGCGCCTGTAAGAGGTCAAAAAAATAAATTGAAATTCAAGAAGAATACGAATGAAGATAACTGGTCGGATGATGAAGAAAATGCAAAACCTACTTTAAAGAAATCTTCAAATAATAAATTAATAAACAAATCCAGAATTCAGAAGCCAAAACAGAAATTCAAGGCCAAGAAGAAGCTTTAAACAATGTTGTCAATAGTGTACTTTTATATAGTGAATGCATATATTATAATAGCTTAATCTAGCGTAGTGTTAGTATCAAAAATTTTAGAAATCACATGATCAATAATTTTTTCATACATTAATTTTTTCATTAGTTTATAGGTGTCAATATCTACATCATACAAGTAACCGTGATATCATGTCTTTGAAAGCAAATCCTATAAAGATCAGGTTGGCCCGTTTTGGAAGGAAGAACCAACCATTATATAATATTGTTGTTGCCAATAAAAGATCAGCTCGTGATGGTTTACCAATTGAAGTGCTCGGCACATACAACCCAATTCCAGTTCCTTTAGCACCAGAGGAGAAGGTACAAGATGTTAAGCCATATAAGCATATTGAATTAGACTTTGATAGGTCAAAATATTGGATAGGTGTCGGCGCAGATGTCTCGGACCGTGTTAACTTTCTATTTAAAAAGGCAGGCTTATTACCTGAGCAATGGCCAAATCCAAATAAATTATCTCAGCATGTTAAAAAGTCAGTTGTTAATGAAGTAAAAACAATTTACGAAGAACCAAAACAATACATTAGATCAAGGGACTAGACCAACAGATCTACAGATTATTATATCTAACAGGACAATTATTAACCTTAACTGATCAACAGGAATACGTTTCAAGTCTTCATTAATCCATCTTGTATATATACTAGTATATTTCGCTACTCAATATAAATATCAGCTTCATGTTTGTGGTATAAATAACGAAAAGGAAAGAATTTACATTTCTTACAATTCTGATCACCTAGTCTTGGGTTTCGATATTTAGTAAATGAACGAGTCCAAATACTTCTTATTTTACGTCTAAATCCTCGTCTTGCATGATTTGACTCAATTCTATTTGTATTATTATAACTTTCGATTTCATTATTTATAATGTCCTTCGTAGTTTGAAGTTGTGTCTCATTATTTACCTTTAGATCGTAGAAGTTTTTCACCCATTCAGGCTCTTTTGGACTCTTAGCTAAATGAAATTTATAGTTTGCATTTTCAAACGTTTGTTGTTTTTGGGAAGATTTAAGTACCGTTTTCTTGAAAGAATTATTCGACGTACTTGTAAGATTTGAAATTGGTGCAACCTTATTCTTCTGAAATATTTGAATATACGTAACTAGGAGTTTCGAAAACTCTTTGTCTTGATCTAAATGTCCATATTTTTTGCCGTGTATAGTAGTTATTATTAATTTTAGGCAGTGCCTGATATTCATATATTCCTCATCGATGGTGACGTTATCTATTTGCAAATATTCCAGTATTTGCTTCATGTGAACCATTAGTAACATCAATTCTTTGCAGAGGGAGTTGATATCAGATACGAAATCATGTTGTAACAATTCATAGAAGTAATTAAACACTTCAGAGGAGGGATTGCATGCTTCTTCTACTAAATACAAAAGTCGATTTATAAGGACAAACTTGAGATAAATATACTCATATTGTTCACTGTTTCTCTGGAAAACCTTATGTTGCTTCCTATATGTTGTGTTAAGTTTAGACACTAGTATGCTGTCTGTGATACAATATGTTTTGGGTTTATCATTGATATGCCCTAGGAGGGAAAGTTGTGTAGATTTGAGACACCGTAGAAGCTGAACCGTTATGCTGTCAGATATAAGTAGCGTGCATGCAGAGGCGGTATTTAAAGGATCATTCAAGCTGTATATCAATCCAAGTAGTTTGTTTACTTTGGTAAGACTATCGTTGTTGGGAAGAAAATAGATACCATTGTAGCCATTATTAAAAATCGATTCAATAATCACATTTTTGATTATTTTATCAAGTCGAGTACGATAAAAACCAACAAACTGCGTAATTAGTCGAGATTCCAATTCGGCTATTCTTTGCAGACTTATTATCAATTCAATGAGATTGTCTAAAGGAATTTCATTGAGCGGGTACGGCAGTTCGTTAATTGCAAAATCTATTTTCGCTAAAATTATCGACAACTCCTTCTCGGGTTCAACAATTTGTAGAGCTTTAAGCGTATTGAAAGACGGATATATGGTGCTAATATAGGAATCCTCGTAACTCATGTCTTTGACTCCTAGAATGTGCTTCCCGTAGTTGAATTTATCAAATTATATCTGTGGTTAAATTAGTCGCAATTTCCTATCTACTTGTCTAATCCTACTTGCGGTTTCTAGAAGAAACGTAACTATATTAGGATATATAAGAAAACTAAATTAATAATTACCAATCAGTTTAATCGAATAAACCCATACCCATGTCACCATCAGATTCTTCTTCTTCTTCTTCAGCTGGAGCATCTTCAGTAGCACCAGTAGAAGAAGCAGCGGCAGCAGGTGCAGCAGCAGCGTAAGCATCTGGGTTAGCTAATCTGTCCTTGATGGCTTCGGAACCTTCGAAGGTGTAGTCAGTAGCAATAGATAAAGCTAAGACGTTCTTGTAGTGGTTAACAACAGAGTGACCAACAGATGGCAAGGTTGGGTAACCAACGGCCAAGGAGATAGAAGCAATGGTGTTGATAGCAGAAACGAAGTGATTGACTAATTCATCATCAGTAATATCCAAGATAGACGATGGGAATACTTGGCCGTTATCGTAAACTTGGACAACAGTCATACCATAGGTAAATGGAGAAATATCCAACATGTTCAATAAAGTAGCTTCGGAAGGACCAACCTTAGAGTTGTTTTCGACGACCTTAACATCGGAAACAATTTCAATGGTACCTCTGGCAATCTTGGTTGGAACACCTAAAGCTTGGAAGAAAGAGGTCTTACCTGGCTCCATACCAGTGTTACCGGCTGGAATCCAGACATCCTTTGGAGCAAAGGCACCAGCCTTAGCTGGTGCAGCAACAACATTGGAAATAATGGTATCTCTGATGGTCTTCAAGTCACGGTTGGTGAAAATGAAACCAACATTACCTCTAACGAAAGGCATCAACTTTTCGAATTCTGGTAATTCAGATAAGAATCCTCTCAAAGCTCTTCTGACCATGGTATTCTTACCCATTAAGACAGTAGCGTCATCACGTAATGCCTTTCTGATTTCGTGCATTTGTTGGGACGAAACATTGTCGACACCAACGATGAAGATAGACTTATATTCTTCTAATAATTCTCTTAATTTGTTGAAGTATTGAACTTTCTTTTCACGAGCACCACCCATTTCGACTTATTTGCTTATTTATTGACGATAGGAATATTTAATGGTCCCAATATCTGAATGTGTAGTAAGAGTAAAAAACTCTATTTAATTATGTCCTCTCTAGAATTTCAACCGGAGAGTATACAAAACTTTTCAGTTAGATTTTGTGTCATTTTACAGAATTTCTCGCGGAACCCTAAACCTAGTTTTATCCACGTGAATATATATATATATAGTACCTACTTTATGTATCTAGATATAAACGATTAGCCCATACCCATGTATTCGTAGTCTGTACTGACAAACGAGTATCTCAAGTAATGCTTCCACAAGTTTTCCAACTTCCCTGATTGTTGTGACTTACTTTTGTCTTTCAAGCCACTGTTTTCGGCGAGATCATCGGAGTGCATAGTTGGATGGTCTTCGGCCAGTCTCCTACCCTTACCTTTACCCTTCTTTTTATTTCTCTTCTTGTCGCTCTTCTTCGTCTTCTCCTTGATCGGCTTCGCAAGCTTTCTGGCAAGCGAAATCCAATCATCGACGGTTAAGGATTTCATGTCATAAACCTTATCGTCGGTTGCGTATTCCAATTCGTAGGCAAACTCCTTCTTACCGGAGTTTATGCTGGCCAAGTCTGCATAGTATTGAACATATCTTTCTGGAGTGAAGGCTTGCGGTGTGTAGGCAGGGCCCAAAGATTTGGAATTTGGCATTTTAGGTGGGAAGGTGTTGTCCTGTCTGAATATTTCTACCTGTTGGTCGAGGGTGATGAATTCGTCGGTGTAGTCTGCCTCAGGTTGCGTGTCCATCAACTTCTCTAACCCTTGGAAGAATTCATTCCAGGGGGCAAATTTTGGTGGAGAGCTGGAAGTGAGGATGTCTTTAAGGTTGGTGGTGTTGTATTCCCACACTCTCAACCCAGAATTAAAAGTTGGAACAACGCTAGCTGTGACGTGGGCGATAGAGTATCTCTCTGACGCAAATCCGCTCTTCTTCTTTCTCTTCACGTTTGCGTAACATTCCTTTCTCAAGGTGTCCATGTATCCTACCTTGCCATTTGGAATACCACCTTGGATCCGGATCTCATCCACGTTTTTGAAGCTCACAGGATCGTCGAACCCATCCTTGAGTATTGGACTGTTGAACTTAGCATATGATTCTTCTAACGAGAAACCTTCGTCATCCGACTCATGGGAGTCGTCTTCAAAATCCTCCTCTTGGCCAAGAATCTTGGTGGCATCTTCATAAGACAATTCGTAATCAAATCCAAGCTTGCCATACTTCTTCTTAATAGATTTATATGCTGCTTTGGAATCTAACGGAATGAAGTGATCAATATTCATGTGCCCGTACAAGCCTCCGATTATAATATCTCTGTATTCATAAGCCCAAACGATATACTTACGCAAGCATGATATATCGTAGTTCTTCTCGTTAGGGGGTACATGTCCAGTAAGCCAGACTTTCATGTTTCTAGCCCTCATTTCCTTTAATGTATATCCTAGCCATTCAAATAGTTTATGGCCAGGATCCTTTTTATTATCGCAATTATCGACCAACGGGTTCGACTGAAAAAGGTATAGCGTATTGATCGACAATACCGCCAATTCATTTGGAATGATTTCTTGGAAGAAGTATGCTCCTCTGTTGAAAATATGCAACTGTGCCGGTGGGATGAAATCTTTCCATATCTTGAATAACTCGCGGGTCTGTAACGTTGGACCTGGAGAAAACAAGTTATGCGGAAAGACATCGTTATTACCGAGCGATGGAACTAATGGGACTTGCAACTGTCTTACTGGTCCCCCACGAGGGTGTTCCTTCTTAAATGTTTCGTACATCAATTTACTAACCCTCTCATTCATTTCAAATATATTCGACTCAGTCCTTGGAAACCTTCTGTCGTTATCGTGTCTGACATTGTCCCCTGTCCACACCACGAAATCAATCTTATCTTTCAAGTTTTCCTTGATCCATTTGAGTGTATCTTCCATCAACGCAATGGGACTATCACATCCAAGAATAGCATCACCGTATTTTCCTGCATCCCCATTTCCACTGTGACACATGAAGCCTGCTTTCGACCCAGTCTTGTAGTATATATCTGGGTGTATATCCGTGATATGCAAGAATCTACCATGTAAAATTTGCTCATCCTGCCCATCCCCAATCTTCAATTTAGGTTTAGGTGTCAATCCTAATTGTATGATTTTCTCAGCTTCTGCCTCCTCCAAATTCAACACCTCAAACGATGGTTTATGCATTTCTACTATCCCCGTAACTTCACTCATCGAGACGTATTGCGGGCCAAGCAATAATACTAACCCGGATATCATCATGAATACAATTACGACAGCCACCAACCGTATTCGTGACACCCGGTATCCATTCCTTTGGCTCTTCTCATCAACTAAGATTGTCATTTTCGCTTTCCATAACGATCTGCTCTATAGAAGGTTTATGACATAATTACCATGTGTATATCAATAATTGCTCGGCCACGTGCAACTTAGTATGCCAACCTGTATATATCTGTGGTATTTTGTATTTTGCAGGTTAGTTGAATTTCCGTGGTGTGCGGATCCACGCATGAGGAAAACATCCTTGTGTCAGGTGTACTATATGAATCCTGTCGGTAGTACTCATGTATTGATTGGATCTGGATATCCACGATACCCGAATCTGCTTACAAGTCAGACAAACCTTATAGTTACTGGAAGCGTATATTAACTAGATTCATTCCAAATTACCTACGTCGCATACATGAATTTCGTCCGTAATGGTATTTCATTTACCTAATACAGGTGCAATAATCATCGCGATTCGGTTTATTTACGTATTTTGCAGCATTTAAATAGGCATTGTTGAACGCGAAAGTTGTAAACGCGAAACTGGGCGATTAGGAGGTTTTCTACGGTAAACAATTTCGGAATAAAGGATACATTATGAGTATTATTGTTTATTTGGAAGTTCTCTCGATGTACACTATATATTAAGTGCAGAAAAATATGTTTGGATCGCGATTTGAATAAAAGGACTGATTCACGAAACGTACTACAAGCCACGGTTCGCACAATAAATGGCTCAAAAAGAATAATTAAAACGAGTTTGGGTTAAATTAAACGTCTGGATGTTGTTTTTACTTTTCAAGGTACATAACATGCGTTTGAATTGTTCTACCGTGATTTACCAACAAAAGAACATAAATGGTCATATATATATAAGAGATCCAATAGATTTATTAAATTTGTAATAATTCTGACCTAATTTTCGAATTGCAGAATCACCTATATAGACATGTCTTCCATTTCCATGTACATGCAAACGCCCAAACGACCAAATTTACCAGCAACACCATTACCATATGGGACCAGTACTAAGACTAGTCTTCCACCATTGTCGTCGATTTTGACTCATGCTGAAGACGGATCATCCCACTACACCACCATGCATAAATTACCATCTGTCGATTCGTTGACGACGCCAAGCACTCAAACCAACCAAGTGCCAAATTTCTCCAGCGAGCAATACGTTCCACAACAATATCCATTTCGTCATCCAGTCCCACAACATACGTTACAAACACCATCCAAGCGTCATCGAAACATGTCTACACCCATCAGCACTAATCCAAATTCGAGTTTCGATACAAGCGACAACGACATAAACATAAATGGCGTTGAAGTAACGGTCAAAAAGGCTAAGGTCTCACCTACTAATGAAAAATCCTATGCATTTATAAGTCACTCGCCTGTGACGTTCCCATCACAAGAACCTTCGATTGACAATGCACCATTGGCAAGAAGAAAGAGAAGAAGAACCTCGCCAAATGAACTATCTATATTGAACAGTGAGTTCGACATAGGCCAGACTCCAAATAAACTGAGAAGAATAGAAATCGCAGAGAAGGTTTCGATGACGGAAAAGGCCGTACAGATATGGTTTCAAAACAAGAGACAGTCTCTAAGAAAGCAATCTACTGTGGAAAAGGAAATCACCGAATTACCATCCACTGTTTCAATCACCACACCAATAAAACCTCCATTACAAAAAGCGGAATCCCAACCATTTATCTCAAGTCCTTCCACCTTCACCACAACTCATAGAACAAGATCGTCAGCGTCACTTCCAGTCATCTCACATCCAACCATGGATACCCCAACAAATCAAAAGACAGCTTTCAGTTCGTTGAGCACTCCAAATTCATCCTACATCAATTATGACGATTCAAGCAACTCAATTGAATCAACCTCACCAAACTTAGTGTTGAATGAAACTACAAAAAAGCAACCAGTTTCGCTTAATTCCAACGCCTCAAGCACCATGACTTTCAAGTTGATGCCTGCTAGACCTGCATCCGTTAATTCTACAAACAAGCTTGGCCAGAAATTAGCCGATGAATCTCAGAATTCTGAAAAGTCATCTCCTAAAGAAGAAAAGCCTGTACCTAAAAGTGCAGACTTACAAGGGTTGTTGAACACTGCATCTAACACATCATCTACAGAGACTAGTCCTAAGAGGATCCCATTAGGAGAATTAAATGTCAATACTACTCAATCATCTAAGCCTCTGAAGAAGCAAAATGAAAAGGAATGCATCAAAAACTTGTTATCTTTAAGAGCCGGGAACTGGAACTAGATTAAGCACTGTACTATATCACTGTATTATAATAAATATCATTTATACGTAATTACATTTTGCAACCTCGGCAACGATCTCTATTCGGATAAAATATGTCTACTCGCGACTTGAAATTTTTTTCTATTTCAATTGTCTTAGCTTGGATGGCTGTATCAAGTAATATGTGGTATATGGTTATGCGTTATATGTGCATAATACGTGCCAACGTAAATAAGCCAATAACAAATTCTTGGAACAAAACGATGTAAACGGACATACGACGACCCTGGGTCCAGTTTATAGAGCTACAGAATCTTTGAACGTCCTTCCGATATACTGTCAAATAACATATAGTATTATTAAATTACATGGAAAAATATTAACAAAAATAAACATAAAATAACTATTTTAAAAGTAAACTATGAATACCCAAGTAACTTAAAATTAACGATTACGAGAAGTGGTTTTGGTGTGTTGACCTCTGACCTTTAAGCCCCAGAAGTGTCTGATACCACGGTGAGCTCTGATCTTCTTTAATCTCTCTAAATCATCTCTTAATTTGGATTCTAAGTTGTTAGCCAAGACATGGTGGTCCTTACCGTCAATTTGGTCCCTTTGTCTGTTCAAGAACCAAGCTGGGATCTTATAGTTGGTTGGGTTTTGCATAATGGTGACAACTCTTTCCAATTCTTCTTGGGTTAATTCACCAGCACGCTTTTGTAAGTCAACATCAGCCTTCTTACAGACCAAGTTGGAGTAACGACGACCGACACCTCTAATCTTGGTCAAGGCGTACATGATCTTGATTCTACCATCAATATTGGTGTTCAATAAACTATAATATGTTAGTATTAGTTCTCCCGGTTACTGAAGAGTAAATTGCTTGAAAGTTCGTTCTACATCAAAACATCATCACCTTTTTACACATTTCCGTCGTTCCTGTATTCGCAATTTGTCTGCTATTACATCTGTAATTTCTCTACCTCTTCCTTGTTCTTATCATCTCTTCAGTTCAGACTCTCTAGTTGCATATTCTCCCGTCGTCGTCTTCTAGAAGACTCTCTCTCTCTCTCTCTCTCGTGTATCAATTCATATATGATTTTCCTCAAGTCACTTGCGGTATGTCTTTTTGCATTATGTCCCTTCATTGATAAAAATTTTCCCCCGACAGCAAAACTTCTTTCAAACGTATTCTACCCCATTCTTCTATCTAGTTATAAACATACCGTAAAATGTGTTGGAATGAACCTTCTTCGTTGACAACTAATGACATCTTGCCTGTTTGTTATGCTATATTTCCGAAACGTTTGGATAGACTGGAATTTTTCTACTAGTTTTTTTAATTTTTCAATCTCAATAGATTCGTTCAGTACTGTGTAGGTTTGTCCATACAAAATTGGGCGCATTGTAAGAGAGACGTTCACGGCACAAAAATTGAAATTTTTTTCTGAAATCTTCACGTGTAACTAAAGAGTCTTCATTTAGGGCAGTACCCTATAGATATGGAACATAATACAGGTGTCGTGGTGGTGGGTTGTAGGTATGTAGCTGCAAAAGCACAACGACAAGTTAACGTGGACTCTGAGGGAACAGGTGAGTTACAGGGGTTCCGAAGGAATTCGGGATGAATTCGGGAGGAATTTGGGAGGAGTTATGTCTAAAGGCTAGATATTTTCAAGAGTAATTGGACATAACCAGTGGTGTAAGTGTGGTGCATGTGTGGTGCAGAAGTCAGTACTACGGTTGTGTAGAAAGATTACCGCGGGTCAGTAAGATATTATGACGGACCGACACTATAAGATGAGTGCTACGGGGGACATAAGTCTGGTTAGCGTGTATATATAGGTACTGTGCTGAAATTATGTACAAGACTACTAGGCATCGGTGGCATACTTACCGACGAACCATTGCAAGGCCGGAGCCTCGATGTAGATACGATTGGCCTTCAATATGTCTCTGACTTCGACGGCCTCCTTGATGAGCACGTCCGCCTTTTTGCCGATATATTCTGTGGAGTTGATCAAGTTGTCTCTTTGGGCATCCGTGATGAACAACAAGCTCAAACGTTCTAAATCGTGGGCGTCGACAAACTGCCTGGTGGCATCGGGGTGGTCGTACTTGAAGTCAGCAACGACGTCGTCCGAAGGTTTGGCGTCGCTCTTGTCTCCTCCGATTATGAATACTCTCCCGTTACGGTATTGGTCAGATAATGCTGTCTGGAAAGCTTTGCTGTAGACCTTAGAAGGCAATCTGGTAGACCAGTCGTGTGGGGCCTTGATACCATGGGCCTTGACCTCGTTGTCCCTGATGGGTGAGTTGGCATCACCGGTTCTGGCTCTACCGGTACCCTTTTGTGCATGAAGCTTTCTGTTGGAGTACAACTTGTCTCCTTTGGTAATGACATACCCCGAACCAACTCTAGCACGATCGGCCTCAAATACGACCGCACTCCACAAGAAGTCTCTTCTCAACGGAGTATCGAAGAACTGTGTGGGCAACGGAACGAATGAATGGGGCTCCAACGATGGGAAACTACGCAACGACCCTAACGTATATTTTGGTGGGGTTGCTATTTTAAACGAAACGTCGCCTGAGACTTTGGCCTCCGTGGCTAATTTACGGATCGATTGTCTGAACATGATGTATATGTCTTGGTCACTATATTCAACTGTTTGTCTGGTTCTGTCCTTGGAACTATATTAATGGAAAAATGTGTTAATGCAAATATCTTTATAGGAGATCAGGAACCGAAGTACGTCGTTTTATATGTTATTTGATGAACCTGAATCTTGGAGACTCTTATTACAAATACGGTCAATAGTATATAATAGAACAACCGGCTATTCTTATCTATTTAACTTGATCAAGCTTCATTTACTAACCACAAGTTTATGAAAAATTATTCTTGTGGTTGGTACACGCCGATTCATCCGTCGTATGTGGGTGCAAAACACCTAATCCATGGATATAAATACAAATCTAGTATCGTGTAATAACTATTTAAAAGTGCTTGTCTATTTCGAGAGATATGGATTATTATCTGTATGGCCGTCTTTGTGAGTATCTTGATGATCCTCAGGACTATTGGCATGATTATCTTCATGCGAATCTTCTGTGTCACTTTCAATAACGAAATTCACGACGCCATTATCGGCGTGTTCAGTAATTCCTTCATTCATCTCAATATCTTCATGGGCTTTACCAGAAGTTGGTGCGTATGTACCGCGGTTATCAACGCCTTTTAACTTGTTAATGGCGCGAGACAATATGCCTTGTTCATTTGGTTCAATTTCTTCCTCTTCAAACTGTCTTAATTGGTCCGCCCATTGGACATTCTTCTTCTTACCTGAAGGACCTGTTTTTATTATCGAAGATGGACGTGACCTGTACGACGAATAAAGTATATAGATACCCCAGATAAGAACAACAATGACTAAAAGTTGGATAAGTCTAGTTATACGATTTGTGGTGTTTTGATCCTTTTTTTCCGCCGCCTCCGAGCTCGATGACGCAGATGGTATTCCTGATGTGGCAGTCATGGCTCTTAATGTACCTGATTTTACTGGTGTGGTTGATGTTGCCGATTCTGGGATAGAAGTCGAGGTTGTTTTTTGCTTTGATTCCTCTTTCTGTTTGGCCATTCTAACTCCTAATGGATAAGTAACAATTGACTTCTTCTTTTTATCACTTTTGTTGTCGACTTCTTTTTGGTCAAAGTTACCAGTAATTAGGTCAATCAAACTCCTCGAAATTTCGGGCTTGTCGAAAGGAACCATGTGTGAAGCATCGAATACATTAACAAAAGTTAAATTTCTTTCTGTTTTAATATATCCTGCTGTCTTTTTGTCATAGATCCAGTCTGCTGCATCGAGGTCTTCAGAAAATCCAGTTTGACCATTCCAAGTTAATTTTTTTATAAAATTTTCGGTACCAATATAATTACAAATAATATCCCTATTTCCATTAAATAATACCACTGGGATCTCCTTTAAAATCGAGGGTAATAAATGAATAGCAGGCTTAGAGTTTTTGGCGTTGAAGTGACTCCCAACCTTTCCAGAACATTCGTTCCACTTTTTATGATAAATTAAATTCAAATCATTCATGACACTTTGCTCACGTAAAAACGGCGTAATATTGGCTAAATCAGGTGGCCAGTTCATACCACAAGAAGGATACGAATCGTTTAAAGTATAATCATACATATTGATACATTGTTGGTCTCCCGCTGCCAGTTCGTCTCTTGTGGCTTGCAAAATCAAATTCAATACTTGCTCACAAGTATTCGAAACTACTTCAGACTCCTTTGTCCCATCAGGTCCATCGTGCTCGCCGACAATGTTTTGACAATCCTCGTGTTGTCGCAAAATCTGACGCCATCCGGGATTATTCGTCTTAATAAGACCAGCCTGAACTGAATATGGTAAATATGATAAACTCTGTTCATTTGGTGCAATCCACCCATTTCCGATCAATAACCCTTTTAAATTATATGCATTTTCGCCCTTATGTAAATTCTTGTTACGACGTAATATCCCATCAGCGATATATGGGATATACTGACCAGCATAACTTTCACCAGCAAAATATATTTCGTTCTCTGCATCTTCAGGAAACAACTCAAAATACTTCTCCATAAACTTCAAAAATCCTGTAGTTATCTGGTCCAAATCATGATTGTACTCGTCTGAATAACTAAAACCAGTTCCAGCCGGTTGATCGACAAAAATCACATCTCCAGATTTGTGCCACGAACCTTCGTTGTATACAACCTCGCCCTCTTCATTAACTCTGAAGGGACCCGCTTCCATTAACGCACCATCCATAGAAGAACATCCTGGTCCACCGTTGAGCCAAAATATAGTCCTCTTCTCTGCTTCGGGAATTTTATTTATATCCTTGTACTTCCAGAAGAAGTAATGTGTGTGGTTTTCAGGATATAATTCGAGTTGCCCAGAGAACATTAAAGGTCTTTCATCTTTATGAATATTCAGATACAATCCTGGCAAATACGTTACTAAATATTCTGCCTTTGGATCATTTCTAGATGTAAACGGGAGTGCAAATGCTATTAAACTTTGGATAAGAATTAATAATGAATATTTAATCACCATTTTATAGAACAGTCCAAGCAACTAGTATAAACAAGGTACACTTTTCAAGTACTTCTTTATATTAATCTAACAATTTAATAACTAGTTTCTCGAAAAAAGCTTATCCAAAAATTGTAACAGGTTTAAAGCGGTATGGAAAAGGAAATGCCTGCACAAATCTACACGTGAATTCCAAGATTCGATAAACAATATTTCTAAATATAACGTTACTCTATAACAAAAAATGAAAGACAGAAGAGTACGAATTGAAAGAATTAGGAGGTGTTGAATAACATAGAAAAGCAAATCGAAAACAAATCAGAAAATAACTAAAAATTTGATGGTTCGACATCCCAAATATTTTCCGCATATTCATCAATACATCTGTCAGAACTAAAGAATCCCATGTTTGCAACACTCAAAACGGATTTTCTAACCCATCCATGTAAATGGTCCTTGTCTTTAGCGTCACCACCGTGATGGCCGTAGGTCTTCTCTAATTTAATATGAGTATCCAAAAATAAATCGAAATCGTCACTAACAAGATAGTGATCGCCGTGATATTTAATACTGTCTATCAATGTATGATATTCATTAGGGTCACCGAATGTGCCAGACTCAATAGCACTAAACACCGCTTTTAACGATTCTGGAATAGTGACACCGCAGTAGACGTGATTGTGTCTTAATTCGTCCACAGATTCAGCTAAGTTTCCAAATAAGAAGATGTTCTCCTCGCCAATTTCTCTAGTGATCTCGACATTTGCACCATCGACAGTACCGATGATTAAACCACCATTCAATGCAAATTTCATATTGGATGTTCCAGAAGCCTCGGTACCTGCAGTGGAAATATGATTTGATAAGTCAGAAGCAGGAATGATGATTTCTGCTTTCGAAACATTATAATCAGGAATAAACACAACTTTTAATAAGTTACCGATTTCCTCATCGTTGTTTACCACCTCAGCGACCTGGTTAACTAAATGGATAATTGTTTTGGCCATATAGTAGCCCGGTGCAGCCTTACCACCAAAGATCGAACACTTTGAAATATAATATTTCAACTTGATCTCTTCAATACTGACACCTTTAGCAAGCAACTCCTTGATATGTAAATATCTGTAAATCACTGCAAAAATATTTAACTGTTGTCTTTTGTATTCATGGATTCTCTTGACTTGAATATCAAACAAGACTGTCGGGTCTATGATAACTCCCGTCAAATTTTCGACTAAATCGGCCAATTTAACTTTATTGTCGAATTTGATATTATCCCATTTAGTCAAAAATTGATCATCATCAACAAACTGTTCCAATTTTTTTAATTTACCTAAATTGGTTAAGTAGCCGTAATTGGGATCATCCAATTTTTCACTGATCAATTCTGCCAATTTTGGATTAGCCTGTTTCAACCATCTTCTTGGCGTGATACCATTTGTAACGTTCATGAACTTATCCTCTCCAAAAATTTTAACAAAATCTTTGAAAATCGTAGTTTTGATTAATTCCGAGTGTAATTCTGCAACGCCATTCACCTTATGAGAACCAATAATAGCTAAAAATGCCATTCTAACTGACTTTTCACTGTCTTCTTCAATAACTGATACCCTTCTAAGCAAATCACGATCGCCTGGAAATTTACTTTGAACAGCTTTTAAGAAAAAAAAGTTGATGTCATAAATAATTTCTAGGTGACGTGGTAATAATCTAACTATTAATTCAACGGGCCATTTCTCTAAGGCTTCAGTCATAACGGTGTGGTTGGTATAGGCAAAAACTCTTGTAACAATCGACCAGGCGTCGTCCCAAGATAATTCTTCCAAATCAACCAAAATTCTTTGTAATTCAACAATCGCTAAAGTAGGGTGGGTATCGTTCAATTGAATTGCAACTTGATCGGGAAATTTTTTCCAGTCATCCTTGTGGTTTTTCTTAAAACGACGGACAATATCGTGTAAAGATGCAGCCACCCAAAAGTATTGTTGCTTCAATCTTAATTCTTTACCTCTCATAAAATTGTCATTTGGATATAAGACTGCGGTGATTGATTCAGCCTTTTGTTGTGCAGCAACAGATTGCTGATAATCACCCGAATTAAACTTATTGAAATCAAATTCATTTGTAGGTTTTGCGTTCCACAATCTCAAATTATTAGTGTTGTCGGTATTGAATCCAGGAATAGGGTAATCAACTGGAACTGCCAACACACGCTCTCCACCATTCCAAATTTTCTTTGGTTTCCCAGTATTGGTATCGTAGGACTCATACACATAACCAAAGAAGTCAACAGGAATCTGAATTTCAGTTCTGGCGATCTCCCACGGGTTGGCGAATTTTAACCAATAATCAGGTTGTTCAACCTGGTATCCATCAATAATTTTTTGCTTGAAAATACCGTACTGGTAATTCAACCCGTATCCCCATCCGGAATAGTTCTTTGACGAGAGCGAATCAACAAAACATGCTGCTAGTCTACCTAAACCACCGTTACCCAAAGCCGCGTCAGGCTCCTGGTCTAATACGTCTTCCAAATTGAATCCTAATTCGTGTAACGCACTCTTGGTATTGTCTCTGCTTCTTAAATTGATCAACGCATTGTCCATGGCCCGGCCCATTAAAAACTCTAGCGAAAAATAGTACACCCTTTTACCATCGTGAATTGTTTGCTTTTGCTGTGTGTTAGCCCAGTCAATCAACAATCCGTCCCGGATAGTATTGGACGCCGCCTGATATGCACCCAAGTCATCGCAATTGTACATATTCCTGGCCAACGTAATTTCAACATGTTTGATGAAGTCTGCCTCAAATTTTTCCGAATTGTTCAACGGAGTGTCTTTATTCTTCTGGTCTTCATCGCATCTCTTTTCCTTGGTATCCAATGGCTTTAAGTGGGAATGCTTTTTCCAGATTTTTTTAGAAGATTCAGGGATTGACGCATCAAGCGCAATAATCTGATTGGGGGTGAACCCCGTGTTTGTTCTGCTTAATTTAGGCTGTGGTAATTCCGAAGGGGTTAAGTAGTCACTCATTCTAAACTAGGTCCTAATTGTGGTTTTCAATGATTTGATTTTAGAATAGGACAATTAGTGTATTTTTAATGTATTTAAATAAGGGATATTGTACTAATCTTGGCTTAATCGGGTGCAATCCAAATGTGGAACCATATTTTCGGACTGAGCAAGCCCATTTGGCAAATATCCTATTTAATGCAACCAACTTATAATTGCAGTTACTGGGCATTCTCGGACGGTCTGGGAGCATACTTATGTCCATCCTTCTAGAAATGGCCTTATCTCGGGTGTCTCGACAATTTTATACACCATCGTGGTGCAAATTGTATACAGAATAGCAATGATAATTTGCAACTATTCTGAAACACCAAGATATTCTCCAATGTCTTGCAGGCTTCGATGTACAGCTCGTTCACCTATGTGCATCGATTATCTAGTTATGGTTATCGTATATTGCATTATTCTGTTGTTTGAGTTCCTGACCGTGAGCATGCTACAAAATAGTGAGGTATGAAACATTTGGTAAGTGCCGCAAAAATGTCGAATAATGACCATCGCAAACTGAAATAGACCGTTACCAAGGGTCAAAGTCGGTTGAATGTTCCTATTCCGCTTGGTTGTCAAATTTCCGATGAAGAACGTATGGTAGTAGAGTTTTGTAGAGACAGGAGCTGCATAATAATGTGCAGCGTTGAAATCTTCAATTAGATCATTCGGTAACTATTACAAGATTTGGATTTTGCAGCAAAAGACGAGTCATGTTCCCCAATATTCCAATAATGACCATGGCGACAATGTCTCTGGTCAGAAGGCTAGCCAAAAACCGAAACGAACCCAATCACAACGCAGTCGATCTTGAGTGAAAATGAAATCAAAGTCGTCCAGGGGATTTGGCGTTCTTTGCACCTAACTTTGGACGAAGATTTGAGTCAGGAACTAAAGAACGATCGTTTTTTGCATCAAATGGTGCCAATGTCGACTGTACTGGAGTTTAGGAGAAAGAAGACGAAGAGGATTGATCCCGCAACGCTTCGAGAATTTAAAGTCAAATTGCAGACTAATATATATGAATATCTCGATCCTTATCTGGAGCTATATAGCCCGCTATATACTGAGGGAACAAGACAGGAAACCCCGGAAGACATTCTGTTTGAGTTACATTTGTCGGCTGTTTTGAAGTTGATTCCTAACCTTATATGGCACTTAAAGGATGAAATATTATACTGGAAGCCAGTAAATTCCGCTCGCATATTTGAAGATTCAACGCATGGCATTTTAACGTAATTGGCGAAGGATTGGTGTCGAGTATTTTGGAATTGCTTGGCAGAAATAAGTTCTCGTATGACGAAGAATATACTTGAATTAAATTCTATAATAGGATCGCAAATATATTACATTCAAAGGAAAAAAGCCCGTCCCGATCATAGAAGGATTACCTATGATTTAAGAACAATTTATGAATCATTTATAAACTCTACAGATAAGCGTAACGGAGTTACCCATCAGACTAATTTTTTAAGATATATTATTGAGCCCTCAGAGAGTTATACAAGCATGAAATAAACATCAAATATGTATCATTAAAGAAGGTGATAAGATGGTATTTACATTTCATGTATTTAACTTAATACACATATTATATAATAGATTGTAACTGATTTTTTCAAGATGATAAATTTTAAATTTTTCCACTTTTTTCAGATAATCGCACTTACCGCAAAATTTCTACAGAACGTATCAAATATTCGAGAATATATATAACCTATAGATACAACAATAATGCTTCAAAGTAGTAATCTTATAAAGGTTTATTGAAAGGTGCTAACAGGAATAGTAAAAAATGTGCGAGAAAATGAACTATACTAAGCTAAATGCAACAATCTATGATTGGAATTGTCCGGATTGACCTGGACCAGCTTGGCCTGGGCCCGGTTGGCCTGGAGTTACTTTAACTGCGGAAGATTCAGACGTAGCTTGGCCTGAAGATTGGCTGCTCAAAGTGCTCAAAGTAGTTGGGGTAAAATCAGTGCTCGAAGCGGAACCAGTCGACGAAGTACCGCTAACAGGACAAGTGTCTCTGTCAATTAATTCATCATTTTGATAAGATTTGCAACATTGTTCAGATGGGTAGAATTTGGTACACCAGTCCTTACCACCATCGTATTTGAATCCAGAGTTATATTCGACACATCTGAAACCTTGCGAAAGTAAGTCGTTGTAAGCATCTGGATGGTAACGCATGTTTTCTTGACAAGAACCAACTAAGAAGATCTTGTCTGAAGTCTTTGAGTGATCTTGTCTTTCCAATTGGTACATGACTGTAAATTGGTATAAGAATTGACATAATAAACCCTTTTCGAAGTTAAATTTAAATTCAACTCCGAAGCCTGGTTGCTTGGAGATAACTTGTGGGTTATAACGTTGCAAAACGGCATCTGAGTCGGAAGCATTCAAGATGGTGAAGTCGTTTAAGGAATGGTGGCTTGGGTTCTTGAAGTATAAATCAACTGTATAGTTTTCTTCTGGTGCCTTGTTGTTGTTCGCAACGTATAAGTTGAAATCGATTGGGAAATCCTTGGTGTTGTTAGAAGCTTGGATAGTAGAAGAAAATTTATCACAAACATAATCACCATTGTACAATAAGTCTGCTGGAGACTTAATGCCAGCACCAGCAATCTTTGAAGTTCCTGGAGTGCTTAATTTGTTGATTTCAGGAATGTTGGAAATGAATGCATTAGAGACTGCAATCACAAATAAAAGTGGATACAAAGCGGAGCTGAACATGTTAGTATATTGTTTAGGTCTACAGGAAGAAACCTAAAAATTGCACAGAGGAGTTCTCGGGTTCCTTATATACTAAATCAACTCTGGAATGCAAAACACAGTTTGAGCGTCTGAAGTTGCTCGATCCCATAAGGTACAAGAGTGGGTATGTGGCGCAATATTAAATAATCAGATTCAGTCTGGCATTGTTCTCAGCATGCGTATAATGCGAGGTCGTTAAAAGGCCAGGGGTATCATATGATTTGTGAGTCAATTCTATTTTTAATATAAACATTTATGTACTGCTTAGGCGAATATCGGTTATAAATCTGTACCTTAAATTTGACTTACAAGAGCTTCGATCTGCCTTCAGCAAAAGCCTAAGTTAAAAATACTTACGGAGAAGATAGTCTGTAGGTCATGCTATGATCAATGTTTGAATTGTACTATTCTGTTACGAATCATTAGTGGTTTCATCATTAGCAGTAAGGAATGACAATGTATGATACTTGAGATGGGCTCAAACATCATCGCGCAATTTTATACTTTCGCTCAGCCATGACTATGTTTATTTATTTAGAAGTTTTCCTAAACAAAAAATCATTCATTGATGTTATAATTGTTCTATGTATTACAGATCTTTTAAAGCACATAGCAACTCATCCATAAATTCATTATGTCTGATTAAATCCACAAATTTTGTGTTGTCTGGTGGTGGAAACGATTGCTTGGTCCGCTTACATAATCTTAATGAAGACAATATCCAATCAACTTCGTTTCCAAAAGAACATATTACTTCAATTAATAGTATCGATGTGAATGACTCCGGAGAAACGTTTGTGTCCGGAGGTGGAGACACGATCAATGTATGGGACCTGGTCAAGCAATGCAAAATGATAAGATATCAATCGATAAATGAGCAATTAAGAGATGAAGTCTTTGATTGCAAAATATTGAACGATAGCTTAGTTGTGTCATGTGGATCCAATTGTTTTGTTAACTTTCATGACTTGAGACAGCCCAAAAGATCGAGGCCGATTTACTCTGTTAAGGCTGGCAACGATAATTTGAATTCTCTAGACTATAGCCCTGTATCGAATGTTCTTTCAGTAGCAAGTCTTGATGGGAGATTAACGAGAATTGACTTGCGGAAACAGGAAGTTATCAGGGATGGATTCGATAATGGTGGGTTGTTGAACGTAAGATTGTGTGCTGGCGATATGATTTTAATTACTTTTGAAGATGGCAACATTAGGCTATGTAACTCTAGCGATTTGCAGACTTTGTCAGAAGTAAGATTACCCAGTAGCAAATTGAACTACAGAATAACTTCGGATGTTATAAAGGATTATTACTCCGACGCTGAGTATATAGTAAGCGGGTCTGAGAGTGGTGCGGTTTACATGTGGAAACACCACCTTGCAGACCATTCCATTTCAAACCTCAAGACGTTAGAACCACATACATTGCAAGGTACGGACAAGTCTCATATTTTGAGTGTCGTAAGGTTCATTTCATCGTCAAACAGACTAATTAGTTCTAGTGAAAATGGAATTTTGCATATCTGGGAAAATGTTTTGTAAAGCGGAAAAGAGCTGGTGAACTTAGTGGACTACACACATCTAATTCGGCATGCGTTTATTTAATTAATTAGTCGTTAAAGGCATAGTTTGTTTTCTTGTACAAACAATGAACGATGAGAAATATTTGCATCATCTCTACATGATTTTCAAAATGTAATATTCTTGAAATCGTAGCGATTTTGATTGAATCGAACAAAATTAGTTTACTTGTATAAGTGAAATAAAAGAATCAAATAGCTACCACTATATATTTGGCAGAATGCTGCAAATTAAGCATTAATATAATAAATTGGCTTTTTTTTTCAAATAATGCTTAATTTGCAGCATTCTGCCTAAAACATCTATAATCTACCATGGAATCTTTAACAGATACCAAGGCTACAGTTGGGAGGCATACGCTGCTTCATTAATATAGCTTTACCATTAAACTAGAAATATTTCTAGGTTATATGGTCGTGTACGGTCGAAATCGCTTTATTGAATTTTTTCACCCACGCAATCATATACTAGTCCAGAAACCGTAGATTAACAATACAGATCAATTAATCTATCCTGAAATCATCAACAAGTTAAGATGTCTTCGGTCACAACAGCACCTAATGAGATACTGGAATCAATAGAAGTACCAGAATCGAAAGCCACTCAGGAACCAGAAAGTCAAACAAACCAATCAAATGATAACCCATACCCACCAAAATCAATAGTTTTAGCCAAAGTTAAAGGGTATCCACCATGGCCTGCGATGATTCTTGAAGAATCTATGTTACCTGAGAATATTCTTCAGAAGAAACCAAAAACCGTTAAACAGCCAGCTAAAAGGAAACTGGCGAAGCCAATAACCATTTTACCAGTTCGATTCTTCAGTGACGATACTTACATTTGGATTAAGAGTAATGAATTGAAGACATTGAACCACGATATGATAAATCAATTCTTGGGGAATGATAAGAGACGCAAGGATAACTTATTACAAACGGCCTACGAATTAGCCAACGACCCTCCAGACATGGAATTGTTTATTACATGGGGATCGAAAGGCGAACAGCCATATGCTCCAGAAGAAATGGAAATAGAAGATGTGCACGAGGTAGAAGAAGAGTTAGAGGAAGATGAGGAAGACGAAGAAGAGGATTACGAAGAACCCTCTCAGAAGAAGCAGAAGAAGAATACCAAACCAGCCAAGAGTACCAAGAAGCAGCCAGCGAAAAAGGGCGGCAAAGTCAGTGCAAAGCCTAAGGCAAATCAGATTGACCCAAGGGAGGAAGGGTACGATAGCGATTGGGGATTGGATGAAGTTCAGCACTACAACTACGAAGAGGGAAATTACATTTTTGATAAAGAAAAAGACCAAATCAAATTCGAAGAAGACTTCCCATCTGCTGCATCATTGAGCGAAGCATTGGCTAAATACCACAGCCAGTTTGACAAGCTAGACATGTTGTTAACTGACCAATTGCTCCTGGATTCAATAAACGAGACCGAGATATTGCAGAATCTCAAAAAGCTTGACGCGCTAAGCTTACCGAAATCAGTTTATATAAAGAGCAAAGTCTTGAAGACATTAATTCTTACATTAAGAAGACCAAGTGAAAGATTCCCCCACCCAAAAATTAGAAAAGAAGTCAAGCGGATTGTACGTGAATGGGCCGATTTAGATATCGAAGAAAATACACTAGAAGACTTGGAAACTGTGGAAGAAGATGGAGACGCGACCCAGGAACCAGAAGAACAACCAGAACTGGAACCAAACCCTGAACAACAGGAGAACGCTCATGAAACACCGGCATCTACACAAGCCCTCCAGGAGCCTACGCAAGTAACTACAGAACCGGCTGTACATGAACCAGCCGATATTTCGCATAACGAAGCGAATGGCGTCAAGTCAGACTCATTCAACTCAGAAAGCTTTGTCACGGCCGAACCGTAGCTCACTTCTGCTCACTTTTGTATAATAGATGTACTATAAATAATCACGTTTTGAATGTAGGAATCAGCCACACGTTCTTGCTCATGCCTAGTACTATATACTATGCTACCAATTTAACGTATAACGTCTTTATTGACAGGATTAGCCTGTAGCTTCTATTATTTGGAGGTTTTATCTGCGTATTTATGGTACTTACAGTAGTAAAATCGAGCACATCATGATTTAGTACGAGAACCAAAAAACACCAAATTTCTCATTTTAGAAACACCAAATTGGTTCATCCCCTTTTGTTTTGATTGCTCTTTTAGTCAAAAAATAGCTGCTTAGTATTAGGTAAACTTAATAGTAATATTTTAAAGTACGTATCGAGACTGAATATGATGAGAAACTATGGCTTGTATTGTAATTCTACCTTCTTGATTAACTCCAGACTTATATCAACAAAACATAATTACAAGAATTGATGTTGAGGCGAGTTACCTAATTAGGTACAAGTCAATTTCCTATTATGGTTAGGGTTGCACATATCTTGAAGTGGATGGTTTGGTCAACGTCCACCATAAAGAAGTGTTAAGGGCCATTTATTGATAGAAAGAAACGGTTAATTGAGAATAAGGGACAATGTCAAGATGTTTTGAGATTGGGGTGACGACGACGAGGACAACGAATACTAACACAAGAACAGATGTCTGAAGCTACGATCAAGAAGTTGGATAACGACGAACAATTAGGATCCAGTAGATCTGGAAACACCCAATTCACGTCCAATTCGTCGACCGCCCCTACCGGAGGCGACGAAGACGACGACGACGAACCAACCAGCGGAGGAAAACAACAGAAGGAAAGGAGAAAGATTGAGATCAAGTTTATTCAGGACAAATCGAGGCGTCATATCACCTTCTCCAAGAGAAAGGCAGGTATTATGAAGAAGGCGTACGAATTGTCGGTATTGACCGGAACACAGGTGTTGTTGTTGGTAGTGAGTGAGACTGGGTTAGTGTACACCTTCACCACGCCCAAATTGCAGCCTTTAGTTACCAAGTCCGAAGGTAAGAACTTGATCCAGGCGTGCTTGAACGCACCAGAAGAGGGCTTGGGCGACGACCAGGGCGAACAGTCCGACGGGAACTCACAGGAGCTGCCAGACCAGAGCCCAGTTCCTCAACAAGGCCAACAACAGGCCCAGCAGCAAGCGGCTCAGGTCCACCATGCCCAGCAGGTCCAGGCTGCGGCTGCTCAGCAAATGCCCCCAGGTGCCCACATACCTCACGGCATGCCTTACCCAGGAGCCGGTCATCCTCAAGCTGGCATGCCCATGCCTCCGCAGAGTTACAACGACCCAAATGTGTACCAGCAATATTTTGCCAACATGCAAAATAGCAATATGCCCAACCAACAACAATACCAATAGCTCCCTGGTTAGTTCATTTCTGTGTGTAATATATGTTAGCAACGTTGTGGTTTCTGTTAGATTTAATACTTCATACTACGAATCCAAATAATGTACTTTATTTTGCATGTAGTCGTCCCGTAACCCATCCTTGACCAATCTGGGGACTATCTGCCATATTGGAGGGTGCATACGAAGTCCCTCGTAAATAGTTTTAACACATACCGGTATTACTGTGACCAATGGCGGTCATAGTGGCCTGCTAACGTGAATGTCAAGTCCATTATCTCGAACGGGGCGCTCAATACAATATCCGTTATATATACGTTATCTTCACACTCATAATTGCTACTACATCCGATTTACTCATAACTCAGACTGCGTCTAGCTCTCAATCTGCGCCCGATGATTTCCTCTATCTCCCATTCCTGTCCCTATTGCCCTTAATCAACAATTGAAACCCATTGCTACCACCTCCAGTCATTTGGCACCTATTAAAGCCACATTTGACCCGTAAAAAGCCTTCTATTGTCCCTATTATTACATATGTCATAATATCACCGAGCCTCACGGTTCCTCTTTTGAGGGTTAGTGCGCAACTCCTCGATGGTCTTTTCATCGAGATGACTATAATTACTATGCTTGTTTTTGGCCCCACATTATGTACATCCGCGAAATGTGTAAACTTCTGGACCCCTGGACGCTCATAGCAATGATTAATCTAGTCGTGATTAATCGCATTGTCGCGCATTGAACGTCTAATACGAGTTTATAATCACACAAGACTTACCGTATTGATCTCGTATATGTGTATACACAGATTCTCAATTGAATGACCTTACAAATAGCTTGACTAATTTATGTTCTTGTGATCCCCGCCAATCACCAACCGTTAGTAGTAACTAGAATCACTCAAGTTAGGTAAAAGTAGGACGAACTAAGGCCTGGTTCTGAAGATCAGGTGACCGGATTTATTGCTCTTAAATATACTTGATAAGGAGAAGTATCCCTAATTTATATTTCGATCATTCTTTCTACAAGGTAGTATTAGATAGAAGATAAAGTATTAGCAAAAGACAGTTACTATGCGTTCTTCATCATTCGGAGAAGATCAGATATGGTTGACCCCCAGTCAGACATCCCCTTCGCAGAGAAGGCCGTCTACGTTTGATTCGATATGGGTCAACAGTGGTGGTGGTGGTGCCAATGCAGGGATGGGAACCGGGGTTTCGGGGAGCAGTGGAAACAGCGGAAGCAGTGTGTCAAGCGGGTCGGGGGCAAGGGGAGGCAATAGCGAGGTGTCACAGGGAACAGTGGGACCAGGTCCCACTGTTCCCAATGGTGCCAACAGCAACATCTGGTCAACGAACCGCAACAGTGTGGGCTCGATGAATGATTTCGTGCCACAGATGCTGACGATGTTTAACAGGAACTCGTTTGCGGGACAACCACAATCTTTTAGCCCCAAATCGCCTCCGCACCCTGAATACGAGAATTTTAACCAATACGGGTTCAACTTGAGGAGACATTCTTATGGAGATGTGTATAATCATAAAAACAACATCGGAGTGGGCAAGCAGCCATCGCTTTCTGCGTTGCCTCCCAACCCCAATTTTTTGCTGGATGGCAATACTTTGGAAATGGTCAACGAGTACTTTGAAAAAGATCCCCACGAAAGAGTCAAGGTGACGGTTCTGCTATTGAATGAGCGTTATTTCGACGAGGAGAAGTATTTGGGAGATTCTTACCAGTTGCCGAAGTTTCCAATTGAAAACTCACTTCGGAACTATCAGTTGGTGCTTGTTGGGTTTAAGGCAGGAAGGGTTGACGTTTTTTATTTGCCGTCGTCTAATGATCTTGCGAATTTGAAGCTTGGGGATTTGGTGATAGTGGAGGCAGACAGGGGTCGAGACTTGGGAAAGATTTTCAAGATGAACATATCCATCGATGAGGCTAGGTTGATGAAATTGTTGCAATTTCAAGAACAACAGGCAGCGTTATCTGAAAATGACGTCATCACTGACTTATCTGTCAAGAATTTGAATTTTCAAACATCGCCCGTATCACCACCTACATTGCACTACCCTAAGCCAATTATTTCATTGGCCCAACCAAATGACATCTTACAGATTTTGAATAAGAGGCAGGACGAAGAGAAAGCATGTAGACTTTGTTTAGCCAAGATTGCAAATATCACTAACGCGACTAACAATGCCAATGATGTACCTGCGTCGACTAACTCGTTGGATTTATTACAAATGAAATTGATTGATGCCGAATACCAATTTGACAGGAAAAAGTTAATTTTCTATTATTCGACACATAAGAGAATTGATTTTAGAGACTTGGTAAGAGAATTATTTAGAATTTACAAAACAAGAATTTGGATGTGTGCCGTGATTGGGATCCCTTATGTTCCGAATGCTGGACTACAAAATTATGTGAGTCCAATCTTGAATAATTCAAATACGGCTAATGAACAGTATAATGCCAAACCTTTCACGGAAGGTAATCAGCCATTCAATCAGTTTAACATGGGACCTGACTCGCATTCGACCGGTCCATATCAGAATTTTGCATCAGGGCCAGGGCCAGGGCCAGGGCCAGGATCAATGTCTATGTCGGGACAGGGTGGACTAGGACCAGCCGGATATTTTCAATTTCAGGAGCAGTATAATAGATCAGCACCAGCAACCGCTGGAGGACCTGTTCCCGGTCTGGGACCAGGACCTGGCAATATGCCAGTATTGAACGATCCATCTAGACAGTCTATGGGACCACAAGGTACATTCCCGCCTTATAATACTGACGGAAGAGTAGCGTATCAAGGATATAATGGTGATTACAATAGAAGATTGTCGTTGCAAGGACACGGGGACATTCCACGGAAATTCTTCAACGGCAGTGAAAAAGAGCAGGACTCAAATAACGAATCATTTGTTTTAAAGTCATTAGTTGATTCCATCGATCATTAAGTATTAATGGTGATAATAAACTGATGTTCGATCTATAATACAGATTTTAAATTATTAAACAAAAAGCGTTTAAACTAGATAATATTATATGGGTAGGAAAAAAGGATATAGATAAAATTAATTGGTTGCGAATATAAATGATTAGATTTAATATATGGACTTTATTACTGAGAGCAGTAGATTGTTGATTTAATGAATTATCTTAGGTAGATATCTCATTGGCGCTTATTTCAAATGATTAATTAGTTTGTTATATTGTATATTCTATTATAAGTCCGGTAACATTACATTCCAGAAACATATTATTAAATTTATATCGTATTTGATATTTGTACCGTATTATGGTATTTCTACGAATCACAATAATGTCTTCATAGGATCTAAGCCCATCTTAGATGCTATTAACCTGTGGTCAGCGTAGCCAAACTGCTAAATAGCCGAGACTCGTGGATATCGCAGATGATTCACCTGATTATCCGAGTCTGAGTCACCGGGCTAAGTTCGGATTTATAACCGTCAACGTCTGTTTATAGAGTACCTAACTACAATAAAATCAATTGTTACAATAACCATAGACTTCAAAACCGTATGCTTAGAAATACCACAGCCCCACCGTATCTCAACCGAAAAGCAGAATTCTTATTGTAGATAAAACATGCAAATAGTATTTGTAATAGTATTACTAATTAATTCGGATGAAATTTTTTTCGTTCGTTTTTAAGGTGCGCTCAATCGTTATTTTCTTTATCTCGTCTTTCCAGTACAGCAATTTAAGTCTTTTTATGATATACCTATTCATATAGTTACAGAAAAGAGCATACAATATGAACTTTCAACCAACAGATTATTTGAATGATCTAAATCTAGATTTTGAAAACGTTTCTCCAAACACAGACCACTCGTCTAGTGATTTAGACTTGTTTAGTCAATCTGAGTTCTTTGACTTAGATGTGTTTGCTAAGGACTCAGTGGCACCGGCGAAGGAAGAACAATTTGCTATAAAACGAGAACAGGAACAAGATATTGGGTTGTTATTTAATTTAGAAGGCGAACAAGTGAATCAACTGGAAGACCAATCAGAACAAGAAGGCAACATATTCTCTTCGGAATCATCCGTAGAAGACAAAAGAAAAAGAAACACAGCGGCCAGCGCCAGATTCCGTATTAAAAAGAAGTTGAAGGAACAACAAATGCAACAAAGATCCAAAGAATTACAAGACCGTATGATAGGGTTAGAAAAGAAATTGAAAACCTTGGATATGGAAAACAAGTGCCTAAAGAACTTGATAATCAAGCAAAATGAACAAAAGAACAGCGACTTGTTAGAAAACATCAAGAAGAGATCCATAGTTGACTCTTCGTCCACTATCGAAATTACCAAATAAGCATACAGTCGAATTGCGTATTGATCCAGGTCGATGCGATGTAATGCTTGTTTACTACTTATAATTAGCCGTATTACCCTTATTGATGTACTACGATTAATATTGTTAAATCCAACTTTAACACCTAGATCCAACTCTAATGATTAACGACTTCTAATTCTTCAACAAGAAAGTTTTTTAGTTATTTCCAACAAATAATTAAATGTTTTTATATTTTATGTTTACTTATAGTTAGAGACTTATGTTCACAGAAAGACACTATTTCATCCCTTACTTCCATTGTAGCCTGAATTCCTACACTTTTATAGTATCAACACCATTGTAATCGTAGATACTGTTAACCAAAATTACTCAGGTTTCCAATCAAATTGGACATCCTTTTAATTGGATAACACTTCTTTATTATTGAGTATCAGAAAATGAAGTGTACTAATATTTTGATTATGTATTGTCTATACCGATAAGTTAGTGAGTAAAGTACTTAAGAAAGTGAGGATTCCTTTAGTTAGGTGTTTCTCAATGAGGTAAACGGAGTACTACAATACCATGGCCAACCTTAAGTGTCACTTTACCCGTGCTTCTATCTGTCCTAACTAATATTCAGTATACAATACTTATTTTTTTGGAGCCTTTAAACCGCGCACCAAAAAATGATAAGATTAATTAATTACAACTCCTATAAGTTATTATTAAACTTTTAAGTACTTCAGAAAGAAGTAGCATTATTTCATTAGGGTTATTAATACCATTATGAATTCTGGAGATTCATTAGATGAACAGAATCAAGAAAATATTCCCAGACAACGGAAGTCAAGTGAAGCATTAAATGAGACGTATAGTGAAGAGGATGTAGGTACATCCATATTCAACGCTCCCCATTTTGAACTCTCCGAATCCAACATCAAAGAACTAGATCGGTCAGTTTCCCCTTGTGAAATATCATTAGTTCATACGGATAATGATAATGAAGGATATTCAGGAGATAAAAGTGTAGAGACACCGAAACCTAACATGGATTTCCACAATTTTGTAGAGATTATTCAGGAAAAAATCGACTTGAGGTTGGCATCGTCAGACAATCCAACGGCAGTTATGGAATTGGATCTTGATGCCAATGTACGGTATTTAAGTCAAAATTGGGAAACCATTGTCGGAACTAGGATCAAGAAGATTGTAAATAAACCGATTTCAAACATTATTGTGGGTAATGATGAGGACGCAAAAGTTTTTAATAATTCGATTGAGCAAATGGTTATAGATGATGGCAGCTATAAGGTAAAATTTGTTACTGCGACAGACGATAAGCGCTCTTCTGCGCTCACTGAATCGCATTCGAGTGGGAAGATAACACCCCATAATTCATTAGAGGATTTAACAAAAGAAATACCCATGCAAGATTTACAGTATCAACACGCTCCAAAAGATGAATCGAAATTGGAAAGTGATTCATCAAGTAGTATAAGCTCAATGGTATCTAACAATGGAAACGTAATTGAATTAGAAGCACAAGGCATATTAATTCATGATTCAAGAACTAAATTACCTACACATTCAATATGGACAATAAAGCCTTTTATTCATGTTGACCTCGATTTGACATTACCTGAACAATTGATCAACTTGTTGGGTTTCGGATCTGAAATATTTGAGGGATACCTTGTGAGCCTAAAGGAATTAGGAATAATAGATGAGGATTCTGTACCTCAGCCTAAGACGATCCTATGTAGAATTTGTGAACAAAATATACCGGCTTGGTTTATTGAAAAGCATAGTGATCTTTGTATTGTTGAACACAGAGTTAGTGAAGATCTACAGACTTGTCATGATGCAATTTCAAATCAAAAGGAATTGATTCTTAAAATTTCTGAAAATTTCTGGATACAACAGTCTCAGCTATCTCAAAATTCCAATAATTCAGCGTCTGTATCCCCTACCTCATCGCCACCATCGTCATCAAGTTCTTTGAATCTGCTAAATTCATCTACTAGTATGATATTGGACTATAAAGGTCTCCCATTGCCAAAACTATGTCCAATGGAGTCCCCTAAGCTATCTAATCAGGTTTTGGTAAAAAATGCTTCGGCCCTTCAATCTCTTCAAACTAAGAAATTTCCCTTTGGAATTTTTCAAAGATTAGTTGAATATTGCGACGAAGCTCTTCAAATAAATACAGTAGACACTAATGAAGTCGGAAGCTTTCAATTCAGTCCAAATTCCGAACGGGCTATTAACGTTGTTCTTAACTGGAAGGCATTTGAGACATCTGACCTATCTATTAAAACCATCATCAAGGATACGCAAAATCTTGTCAATGAGAAAATCGATACGTTATCTCGATTATTATCAATTTTACAATATTCTGAGAAGATCAAGAATGAAGTTGATGAATTAGTTTTGCAAACGGTAAGAGAGACTGTATCCAAAATCAAAGAACAAACCTTGATGAACGAACAACATCATGATTCCGTTTATTCGTCCAACGATGACAAGGAATCTTCGACAACATATCTAAATGATCAAAACTTTTCTGGAGTAGATTTAGAGGTACCGAAAATATCAACAAATAACTCTACCAATAATTTAATTCAATCTCCCCAACCTTCGCGTACGAGAAGCCCTCAATCTAAATTGTTTACAGACCCATACCTAAATGATGAAGGTAAATCCAGTCAATCCATAACGCCTAGAGATATATTGCTTAGAGGTAGAACATCAAGTGGATTGCTGACGAATTCATTATCTACGTCATCGCTTTCCGCTAATTCTAGGAGTCATTCGAGGAACCCTTCGAAAGATAATAATTTAACTGAATCGTTGAATGATTTAGATCTAAATAAAAAATCATCAGAAGCATTGTCAAATAATTCTTCGTATTCGTCGCCAAGGCGACATTTATCACCTGTTCCATACGTTGAAAAGCAAAACTTATCATCATTTCAAAGAAACACTAATTCGAGATTTGAAAGCAATACGCCATTGTCTTCTCCATCGCTTGCCAACGCTGAGATTCAAAGCAATGATAAGAATAGTCATATCTATGAAAAGAGAGTCGGTCCGGGTGGCTGGCACAATCATCATAATATGTCGTTGAATTTAAATTTTAATTCAAGTAAGAGTTCAACTAGTAAACCGCCATTATCACCTTTATTAGTTTCTCTGACACCCACAAGTAAACCATCGACCGGGGATATTAGGGATTATGAAGTATTAAAAGCTATTAGTAAAGGTGCGTTTGGATCAGTATTTTTAGCTAAACGAAAATTAACAGGAGAATATGTGGCAATTAAATGTTTAAAGAAGCGAGATATGATTGCAAAAAATCAAATATTAAATGTCAAATCCGAAAGAGCGGTAATGATGAGGCAGACAGATTCACCATATGTCGCGCAGCTTTACAGCAGTTTTCAGACCAGAGATTATCTTTATTTGGTCATGGAATATTTGAATGGCGGTGATTGTGCAACCTTGCTAAAAGTATTAGGTACTTTAGGAAACGAATGGGCTAAGAGATACATAGCTGAGGTAGTAATCGGAGTTGATGATTTACACAAAAGAGGTATAATTCATAGGGATTTGAAACCTGATAACTTAGTCATAGATAGTAAGGGCCATCTAAAATTGACCGATTTTGGTTTATCTAGATTAGGTGTCGTGGGTAGACAGACTAGGGCACAGAGAAAAAGTAGCACTTCCGAACAAGCCATTGATATTTTCCGAAAAAGTCTTAGTCAATCTAACCAAAATGCATTTTCAAATGTATCGGGGTTAGGCTTAACAAGTACAAATGATTCACCAATATCTGATACAGGTGCACATAAAAGAACAGCATCCGAAACCTTGTTTTCATTATCACCAACTTTCGACTATGCAAAGTTGGCACCCATTTCTGGCGCGGGTTCCCAGATGATATCTCCAATCGTTTCTTTCAATGATGCCTTTGGTCAGCCTTTGATACACCAATCACAACAAAGCCCTTTACAAACACCACAACAAAGACAGAATAGTAGCAAGTTTAACTCTTCTGGTAGAGCAGGTTCTGGCTCATTAGAATCTCCTTTATTAAAACCAGTATTAGCAAGAACAGCATCAGAATCATCGTTTTCAATCGTAGAAGATGATTTACCATCAATACCATCTCAGAATCATGATGCAATTAACTCGTATGCGTTATTCGACCCAGCGAATGAGGACTCCTCTGAAATGAAAAATTTCGTTGGCACCCCGGACTATTTAGCACCTGAGACTATCGCTGGTGAAAGGCAGAGTGAATCTTCTGATTGGTGGTCATTAGGATGTATACTATTTGAATTTTTATTTGGATATCCACCGTTCCATGCAGATACCCCAGATAAAGTATTCAAGAAAATACTAAATTGTGAAATTGATTGGCCACCATTGTCTGAGGAGGAAGAAAAGGAAATATGCCCTCCAAATGCAAAAGATTTGATCAAAAAATTATTATCGTTAAAGCCAGAAGAAAGATTAGGTTATAATGGTGCAGACGAAATTAAAAAGCACCCATATTTCAAGGAAATAAATTGGTTTACATTATTTGAAGAAGTACCCACTTTTATTCCAACACAGGATGATCCAGAATCCACCGACTACTTTGATAATAGAGGTGCGGATATATCTCATTTCCCTAAAGAGGATTCTGATGAAGAGAATAAATTAATGACAAATGCTACTTCCATAAACACGACCGAGTTTGGATCACCATCATTAAATTGCACGTCTAACACAGAAACAAATTCCAATTTAAACACGGGAGGGTACGATAGCGGTAATGGAAGTGGAAGCAATAGCAACAATAGCAATACTAATGGATTTGGTAATAATGATACAGGAAATGGAAAAAGAGAAAGACGAGGGAGTAGGTTAGCTGACCCTAGTGAGTTTGGATCATTCCATTTTCGTAATTTATATGTATTGGAAAAGGCCAATAAAGATGTTATCAATAGGTTGAAGAATGAACATTTGGAACATAGAAATAGTTTTTCGTCATCATCATCAGAGTCTACTACACATTCAAGGTCAAGAGGGTTTTCATTTAGTGGAACAAGTAATAATAATAGTCCAGGGAATCCATTTAGGAGACCTGTTTCTCCAACAAATTATTTGAACCATAGATCTTCGTCCCCTAATAAATTTGAAAAAGAAGGCCAATCTTCTCCACAATCAGTTATTTACAGACATGAAAGAATAGGGTCAGCTGTAAGTACATATTCGTCCGGTGATGAATATCCATTTGAAACTGGAAAAACTTCGCCGGGGTCTGAAAATATTAAGGGTAGCAATGGTCATAGATCATCAGTGCATTCATTATCAAGACAAGTATTTAAACTTCCCACTAATGATTATTCCCCATCGAGTTCGGATACAGAAGATTCAAAATCGCTGGCTTTATTACGGGTTAGGAAAAGGCGTGAGAGTGTGAGAAGACAAGGAAGCAGTGAAGGGTCTTTCTCAAGACTCGGAAGTAAACATAGCGAGGAACTGTTTCGCCCTAAATTACATGAGTTAGATGTATTATACTGTGAACCAATTCCAATTGTACGTCATACAATTTCAAAGTTGATGGATACATTAGGATGTATTGTTGTGTCAGTTTCTGATGGCGACGAGTTGATTCGTCGTGCGACAAGTCAAGTGAAATTTGATTTAATATTCACTGCATTGAAGTCTTCCAAGGTCGAAGCTCCAGATGCAGTTAAATTGATTAAATATACCAGTGGAATAAATTCGACTACTCCAATTATCGCGATTACTGGATTTTCTAAAGAAGCGATTCAGTCAGAGGCATTCGATGAAGTGCTTGAAAAGCCAATTGATCTAGAGCGTCTCAGGAATTGTTTGAATAAATTTTGTCATAATTCAATTGTGCTAGATGATGAAGCTATTGAATCAGATACTGAAGTTGAATCTAGGAAATAATGTTATTAGATATTTATGTTATACGATATTGATTGAATAATTTTTAGCTGTAAGTTTCATATCTATACTATAAAATCAACGGGTATTAATTGAAATATATTCGAACTTTATATACTTTTTTAGTCTATTTCTTATCCACTTGGTGGGGACTTATTCTCGTTCTCCAACAATTTATTGTTTACTATTAATTCTTTGGTTTCCTGTTCACTTTTAAGGTAATTTTGTTTGTACCATTTTAATTGGTTAATGCTTTCCAAGATGTCTGATCTGGCGGTGTGATTGCCTTGTTTTTTAGGGAATAATTTCATTAGTTCTGGGTTGTGCCTGTAACCAACCTCCATAATCGAAGAAACATCAATTAATCTGTAATGCAAATAATCAATAATCTTTGGGAATTCTCTCATCATAAAAAATTTATCCATATGAATAGAATTTCCTGCCATAATGCCCTTGTTTGGTTGCACATATTGTTTTATATATTCCAACAAATCATCTTCAATTTTGGATAATTCACATTGTGGATTGTCAAGAATTTTAGCTGATAAGCCGGATTTCCCGTGTTGATTGACACACCATTCATTCATATTGTCTAATACTTCCATTGGATAATACACCGTGGATTCGAACCCCTTTTCATCTATTATTTCTAAATTTCCATCTGTTATGATGCAACAAATTTCAATAATATGATCTTGGAAAACGTTTAAACCAGTCATTTCACAATCTATCCATACTAGAGGTTTCCAACTCGGCTTTTTGGAATTGATCATATTCTTCATCATTGACTGCAAGTTCGACTCACAACTGACGTCATCTTTTACTTCTGTAATATCTGTTTCAGGTTTCGTCGTTGTGATTTTCAACTTTGATGTTTCTTTGGTTCCGTCTTCACCGTCAGTCGATAATTTCATTTTCTTGTTAGGCACGCCCTGCGAGAGGTTTTGAGTAGACATAATTCGTGGTATTAACTTTGGATACCTCGCTTTAGTTATATACTTGATCATAAACATTTATTACGACGTTTCGGAGTTGAACGCGATTAACTGAATGGTGAGATTTAAAATTAAAATTATTCAGTTTAGCGTCTACTGCATTGTAGCATTTAAAAACAACATAGTATGTTAGCTGCTAAAACGACCACAAAGATCAGCGGAATTGACAAATTCTACGTAGCATATTTCATAATCCATATTCCTGTAACGTTGATCATTGATTCGTGCATCATAATTCCCGACGAACAGAGATTCCAATTTCAAAGACAGTTTTTAGAGTTCCATGTTTCCAGCAACAAGGACTTTTTGCTTATCAGCTTACCACTCTGGCTAAAGGTGTTTGGCTTATTTGAGTTATTTATACAGTTGCCATTTTTCGTTGCCGGTTCGTATATGCTTGTGAAGCAAATGACGGAAGTGTACCCATACATGTTGATCTACGGGTTCAACGCGTCGTTTACTACTCTAGTCTGCTTGGTGCACATCCTCTGTGACTACAAGAGATTCGACTTGACCACAGGCGAGTCCTATAAACTAGCTGCCTTATATATTCCGTACTTAATCATCCCCCTTGTGATGCTTGTGGACTACTCGACCAGAATAAACCATGCCATTAAGACACACATACCACCCGCAAAGAAAAATATATAGAAATATACGCACTATATATTTAGACCGAATCTACTGGTATTTCGCCAATAGTTCATCACCAAACTTGATGTATTGCTGTTCAGCATCATCCTGCGAAGTACCCTTCAATTTTTCCCACGCCTTCCACTTGTACTTGCCCTTCAAGTTGAACATGCCTGGCTCCGCCGTGTCGTTGTCACCAACGGTCGCCTGCTTGTACAACCCATACAAGTCCAACAATTCGTCGTCGGAAGGACGTTTGGTCAACTTTTGGACCGCATCAGCCTATATCGTTAGTACATCCGCCCCTATCCACACACCTCCTCGCGTGCTACCTGATTGTGCCCCGATTGAAATTCGTCCACCACGCCCATGTTTTGCTCCCTGCGAGTTAATGCTACGTTGCCCCAAAACGGGAATGAACATCTGTCAACTTCGGCTCCCCATTCGTCTCCCTCCCGGTATCGATCTCAATCCGCATCTCTCTGTCTCCCGTGTGGACGCATATACATACTTTGTCAGTAAATTCTTGAGAAACCATTGTACCTGTAATCTCTTGTGGTGGAAAGTTTGGGGTCTGGTACCATTTAATTTAACTATGAAGGCCATGTCGTGCGAGCCTCAATGATACGTTATTGGACACACACGCATATTATCACTCGGGAGCAAACATCGATACACCAATGTTGACGGCACCCTTACATCAATCATACACACCGGTGCCTAATAAACATCCGATGCACCGGAAACGCATCGAATCGCAAATAAGCAACTACGGAGATAGATCAACTGGGTAATGGGCAACTGCGATGAGAATTTCCGCGCTTAATAAGCGCACGGGTGTATATTCTTGGATCCGAGCAAGAACGGCGGATAACGGAGATAAAAGAACTCCCGTCGGCATTAATTGAATAATTTCTAATCGAGCTGCAAATTGGTAGTAGTTACGAAAATGATTATAAATAGTCTTGCAAGTAATGACAAACCTAAATTATTGTCATTTCTAAGCCGTATATGTACACGATAACAGATCTAATATATATATAAGGGAATATTGACAGGTAATTGGCAATTGTATCCTTGTTTAATTGTACCAAATATTGTTCTATCTATACAGTTAGGAATCAGAGCGAAAGTAAGCCAGGTGCGACGGACATATTAATGAAGAAGAACGAAACTTTGAACAATCCATGGAAACTTCAGTACGATGAGGTGTTGGAACAGTACCATTATATCAACGTAATAGACAACACGACAACGTTTGACTTGCCGTGTGAGGTGAACTATACGCCGGAATTGATACGGCCGAGGTCGATTTTTCACCTTAAGAAGCGGCCGAGCCAGGTGCGGTCACTGAGCCTGGAGATGTGCAAGCAGATGAGCTGGGGATCGTCGGATAGCGCGTTATTGGAAAACACGAAGAAGAGGTCGATATTGGACAAGTTGGGATCGATATTGAGACACGGGCATCGGTCGGAGGCCGCGGAAGACAACGCAATTGCCGCGACCCAGATAGTAACGGGCACACTGGCCGAAGACAGCGATGCGGAAATGAGCGACAGGGACAACTACCACTACAAGGCGGCGGTGGGCGACTCGTCGGAGTCGCCAGACGACGTCAACAGCATGATAAGCAGCCTAGATGACGCCTATCTTTTGGACACGTCGAATTCGAAGAACTTCGCCGCAACGTCTGTAAACAACGACCAAGACTACGAGTCGATAAGCTCGAGCGATTCCATACATTCGTATTACTCGAATTTGCCATATGAATACGAAGAGATCGATAGCACGATGCTCGACTACGACAAGGAAAGAGAAAGGTACGAATTGAGAATGCAATTCAAAGAGGCATTGGAAATTTAACCGGCGTACACTACAGACGACGATTCCCTAGCGATCCACAAGCATTTTCCATTTATTTATTTGATGTATATATTTTTATTTTGTGTAAATATAAGTTTTCGTTATTAGATAAATACTAGCATCACATTATAAACGACTCAATTCTGGCATTAGTAACCATTTCATTAAGTACTAAAAAATTACGGTATCGTAAGGCGCACATCGATCAATTACAGATTATTTATATTTGTACTAATACAGGATTCATGTCCACTAGATCATAACGATACAAAAACATTTGCGCTAAATATTGATTTCTAAATCAAGGTCAATTTCTTTGATCAACAGGTCCATTACTCCTAAGCATCTATAGCTGGAGCTAGCAATTTTTGCTTCTTTCTCGGACTTTTCGGCCACTAAGGTTTCGTAGTTCATTTTGGCGTCATCGATGGCTTTTTCATTTTCCTGGTTAATCAAATCTTGGTAGAACATTCTGGCGTTGGTCTTCAATCTTGAAAATGAATCACCTCCATCATATTCTGCCACTTTTCTTTGTTGAGATGATTTGGTTTCGACTCTATCAATGTTCAATAAATTCAACTTTCTATTTCTTTCATTAACCTTAGACATGGAGTTCAATGATTCAGAATTATTATGTGACTGGGTCTGGGATATTAATAGTTGGTCCAATTTATGTAACTTGTCACTTAATTCTTTAACTTTGCTTAAATTGTTTTCTTGCTTGGCGATCTTCAATTGGTCCATAACCCTAGTTTTTTGGAAAACTGCATCGTAACCATGAATATTGGATTGCAACTTTTGTTTCTTAGCAATCATCTCGTTGACATCCTTATCCGAAACTCCTCTATTTAACATGTGTTGCAAACTTTCATATTTTTCGTTAACATCATCCAAGTAAGAAATTTTTTCTCCAGTCTTATTCAATTCATGCATGTATCTATCGAACTCTTCTAGCAATATTGGCGAGTCAGAGAAAATACTCATTGGGAAATCTTTTCTTTGTTCCTTATTTTGATTTACTGTTAAATATATGTCGCATTTAAAGCTTGGCGTGCTATAAGTCTTTTCTGGAACGCTTTTGACATCTGTTATTTGCACCATTCTATACATAGGTTGTCTTGTTCTCTTGTCCATACCAATATTAATTCTGGCAAAACAATCAATTATAGTCTCATTGAAGTCACTGTAAAAACAATGCTTAAGCAAGATAGAACGACCAACTCTAGTCCTGTTTACATCCTCCAATTTGGCACGCTCATTACTTCTTTTCTTAAATTTGGACGCAGTTCCAGATCCCCAGACAACTTCGTCCTCACCATATCCGTATTCATCTTCATCATCTTCAATAAACCCTTGTTCATCGTTTTCTTCACCTCCTTCTTCTCCTGAATATTCATCGTAATCCCTTCTACTTTCATTACGTGATTTTTGCTCTCTTTGTTTTCTCAATTCACTTAATTTATCAAGTTTCGAACTTTTGCCTGTGGCTTTAGTTCTATTACTGGATCGTGTAGCCTTGGCTCCACCAGTAGCTTGCAGCTGTTGCTTCATTCTTTGTTGTAAGTATTTCTTCTCATTAAATCTTTCCATTTCTTGCGTTCTTTCAAAGAATGTTTGTTCTCTTTGAATTTCATCCATTGCTAATAAATGTTCACGGTCTTCTTCATCCTTATATTTACCTTCTAGAGGATATGGATTAACCAATTCATTCTTATTGTCTTCGTCTTCCTCGTAATCTTCTGCTATATCTTCATCGTCTTCATCTTCGTCACCAAATTCAAGGTCACTAGCGTCAACTCGTCTTTTCTTTGATGAACCTGGGCTTTCATTAGATTTGTTCAGACGTTTCAAAGGAACATCAGATTCATTTTCGGATCCTGAGTCCCCTGCTCCAGCGAGTGCCAATAGATCATCATCTAAATCAGACATCCTTTCGTTTATTGATTGATAGTTTTGTTTTTATTCAACTTCTACTGTTCATTGTAATAATTAATTGAACGTAAGTTATAACTCCAGCGCGACATTATTCATCATATAATGTCGCAGATCAAAGCTATATCTATTTACCCGTATCAATACCAGGGATTCACATGAAGCGATATAATGACCAGCATAGACTCGTGTGTTATTATCTACGACTATGGAATCAAATACGAAAAGTGAAGGCAATACAATATTGAGTTTGGTGTATCTGTATACGCCTTGCAGGAAGTATTCTACTGGAAAAAGGGTGGAACGTACATATTTAACGACGATTTAGCAACATCAATTCTTAGATTTTGTTCCTTTGAATACATGAGATGTATCCCTAGTTACTGGCTGTTTTTATCACTAAAGCATATTTGTCAATTTTTGTTATTATGTGGTTCAAACATTGAAAATGCGAGAGTCAATTGCTGCAAACTATTATACGAATTAATTAACCCATGGTTTTGGCAATATCAGAAGAAAGATAACAGAAGAATGATTACGATTAACATCACAAGTATGATACCATAAAGTTCATTCTATTATAATAATTATGATTGCAAACTTCCTTCATTCTCCAAAGTACGAGGGAGTTGAGTAATTTTGATACTAACTTATGTCCAATGAAGGTCCCTTCAACAATTACTCTACACTTTTGAAATAGTATATTGATTCTTATTGCCCCAATATTGAAGTACATCAGCAGATTACCCTGCCAATAAGGGTAATTTGAAGCCATGGACATTAGGCTACTACTCAATAATACAGGATCGGAAACTTTGGTACCCGAGAAGAAGCCAAACTGCAAGCGGAAATTGGAAAGTCCACCAGAGAGTACATATAAAAAAGTCAGGATAGATGAGTTCAATGATTCAGACGAGGGAAGTGATGCGGATTTGAGCACAAGATCTTCTCGAAGATCGACTGCAACGTCTATTTCATCTATCGATTCTAATGATAGTACACCGTCACCTAATCTTTTACAAGCACCAAAGCCAGATACCAACTACAATGAGATCGACGACAGGCTTATAATTAATTCTAATAATTCAGACATCAGCAATTGCAAAGATCTTATTAAGGCGTTGTCGCAGAATTGCGAAAGATCCATACAACTAATAAAAATATCTTTTATTGATAGAGATTTGCCAAAAATTTCAGCACCCACCAATTTGACAGAGGAAGAAGAAGTGTCAATACGACTGAATGTGATAACCCGAATACATGAAAAATACGTTGAGCCTCTACTTGATATCACTGGGTATCGATGGGTACGAAAAGAGGTGCCGTCAAAAGGTAGAGGTATAAAGGTATTCTCGATCAAGTACTCCTGTTCTCAACAATCTAGAAAGAGTTGCACAAACTTCAATATTTCTGAAAACAATAGATCCAGATATTTAAGTCATCCTCTCAAGCAATACGATTGTGAATCTTTGTATTCATTCAAGTACATATGGTCGACGCAAACCATCGAGGTTAACTATAAGCACTTGAATCATGCTCCTTATAAAAGATTACCGGAGAAACTAAAACCGTTCATCAGAGAAAGATTAGATATGAAAGCATTAGACTTGTATCAGAAGATTTTGAACGACCCCCAATTTAATGATGTCAAACATCTAATATTCTTCGGTAAAATACAAAGTTACTGGTCAAAGGAACGAACCAGAAGAAAAGAGAAAACAACTAAGGAAGCATTCCAGCAATTCTTTCAAAGTTAATGCAATGTGTCTACATACAAACGAATATTAGACTAAAGGTAATAGTTTATTAATATTAGAAATTAATATCTAATGCAAGTAGCATATATATGAATACATGATTAATGACATGATAATTCATCAATTTTGACAAACTACCATATGTTTTTCCTCACTGTGTTGATCTCTCACCAGTTGGCAAAAGATGTGATATTAGAAAGATAAGCCCAATTCATAATAGTAATCCTCATTAATAAAATAAAAAAAAGTAGGTTCTTTCATAAAATTTAAAATACAAGTTGAATTTCTAACTGAAGTGTAATATCTCCGATATTTTTATTAAATCCTAGCTGATTTATTTCTTACCGGTATTCTTAGAGGCTTTTTGTTCCTTTTCTTGCTGTTCCTTCAAGACTCTCTTGACAATCTTTTGTTCTTCAATCAAGAAAGCTCTGACAATTCTTTCCTTGACACAGTTGGCACATCTGGAACCACCATAGGCTCTAGAGACGGTCTTGTGGGTTTTGGAGACTTGAGCGTATTCTCTTGGTCTTAAAGTAGAGATACCTTGTAAAGCATCACCACAGTCACCACACTTTGGTCTAGATGCAAGCTTCTTGACATGTTGGGCGACTAATTTTCCACCTGGGGTCTTGACGACCTTGATTTTGTTGGATTTGGTGTTGTATGGATTTCTTCTTCTGTAGGTAACACGTTGAGCCATTTTTACTAGTCTTGATATCTATAACAAAGGAAGTTAGATTAGTATTAATGACATTGAAAAATTTCACTATTAGCGCACCGAATCAGAGAGGGTTGACAAAAAAAAAGATTATATTACACAAAACCGTAGAAGTTAGGGCTTCGACCATATACGCGGTGCGGCCATAATGTGATCTTGTGACTGTTTTAATGTTTGATACCATCAACTACAAGCTACTGACTACGTTCCAGATACTGTGAAATTATCACTCTGAAGATCAAACCTTATAATTTAAATGTATTAAAACATGGAGGATGAAGTGGTAAACGTAAGCGAGCAAAATATGACAAATAAAATTTTGGAACCCCAATATATATGTAAATAAATATCAACCCATTCGTTCATAGTAAATGACTATAATTCAATATAAAGGTGTAGGATAATAAAGCTTCTTAACGTAATCTTCTGGCTTCACGTTCAGATTCCATTAAGCATAAGATGTCGTTTTCTCTGACTGGACCCTTGACGTTTCTGACAATAGTTCTGGAAGCATCTTCTAAGAATTCAACCCTAACTTGGGTGACACCACCTCTGGAACCGGTTCTACCCAAGACCTTGATAACTTTAGCTAAAGTAACTGGAGTTTTAGTGTCCTATAAAAACATTGTTAGTACTTGGTTCGTTGACTTGGGCACCACCACACTTTCAAGTTGTGATGTAGTTCCGCAACTGATCGGAATGGCTTCCCTCAATGCGCTCTGAGTTGTCGAGTGGGTACATACCATTTTGTATACTAATAAGATATATGTAGTAAATTATACAATTTTTCAAAACTCTTCTGCGTTCACTTTTCACCAGAGATTTTTCAAAAAAAATTGAGCTCTGAGTGATTGAAGGTATTCTAGAGGTGTTCGGTAAATACACGAAAGAGCTTTTGTGGTTATTCTGTTTTGGAAGCAGCCCAGGTGATAGTCGTGTACCATATCGATATTTCAGACGAGGGGAAAGAAGAAGAAAAAGAACACAAACACAGCATGCAAAACGTTAAACTGTAGCAATATTGTTTGCAGGTTACCTGTGTTTACATGTCACAACATGTAAACTGGACATATCTGTTGTACAGGTTATGGACGTAGTGCAGAGATTACGCATGGAATCATCGATAGAGGTGACGAAAGGTAAATGAGAGCGGGTTTCCGATCGATTAAAGCGTGTCTGATTCATAAAGTAGACATGGGTGGCGGACAGCGTAAACGAGAGATGTCAAGGAAGTTTTGTGCGATAAGTAGAAGCGATTGTGAAGACAAAAGAAATGTGTATTGAAATTTGTCAACCAGATATGACCGACGGATTTAACGGACTTAGATCCGATGCATTGAGAGCGAATTTTGAACTAATCTATACATGTTTATAAAGAACCGGAGCAAGAACAACTGGTTGTTTATAAGTCGAGGCACAAAAAGAAGCCTTGAAAAGGTGAGAATACAGAGGATGACATCATCTACACAAGTTGAAACAAAGACGGATATTGCTCTGGAAAGAAAAAGCGCATGGGAGAACAGGAAAGCTAAGAAGAACGAATTTGAAGATGGGAGAGTAAGACCAGTTTACACATGGAAGGAATCGGCCAGAGATTGGTATAGACAGGGCTTACAGAAGGATTATACAGATGAACAAGTGGAGCATAATCTACTTCTGAGTTTACCTTTCTATCCGGAACCTGATGCAACTAGAAAGGCGCAGATCATCAACACAGACATTGGTGGCGGAAATTACATTCACGAATTTTATATCGAGAATACCGAAAAACCGACCACGACAGCAGTGGGTGAGAAGTCTCCAGTCACTGAGGTTGTGCTAATACACGGTTATGCAGCATCGTTGGGGTTGTTCATTGATAATTTTGACTTGTTATCGTCGGCTCCGGGCATAAAGATCCATGCTATTGATCTTTTAGGGTTTGGGTTTTCCTCTAGGCCGAAATTTCCAAACTTTCGGTCAGAGACTAAGGATGACATATACAAGATCGAGAATTGGTTTATCGATGCAGTGGAAGAATGGAGACGGAAGCGTAATATTAACAAGTTTATTTTGATGGGACATTCGTTTGGTGGGTATTTGAGCTGTGCGTATGTGATGAAATATAACAAAAATTTAATAGACGCAGCAGGAAATCTGAAATCAGGAATTGTCGATAAGTTAGTGTTGATTAGTCCTGTGGGACTTGAGAGAAATAAGTTTTCTTTGTTGAAGGGCGAGGTTGCGAGTGGTGTTTCAGATGAACTTAGACATATGGAAAATGAGGATACCCCAAGGATATCCTTGGAAGACGAGGTAAACGCTGATCAGGAGTCAATTATTCATGATGGACCAGAAGAAACTGACGAAGTAAAAGCATCAAGAGGTCGAAAATTATTAGATACATTATGGAGACATAATTTTTCACCTTTTTCTATTATACGTAATCTGGGACCCGTGAAATCTAAAATGATCTCAAGATGGACCACACACAGATTTGCCCACATGTATTTCACCAATCCTGGCCAATTCCAAGCTATGCATGACTATATATACAGAGTTTTTAACGGTAAGGGTTCAGGTGAATATGCAATCACTAGGGTTTTAGCTACAGGAGCATTACCGAAATTACCATTGTTGGACAGATGTCCTGAAAAGTTTGTCAAAATGAATATCCCGACATTCTGGATATATGGTGATAAAGATTGGATGAACGATGAAGCTGGTTTAGAAATGACGAATGTGATTAACAAATTATCAAATCAAACTTTCGGAAAGAACTTGGCCCAATTTAGTATGTTAGCAAATTCAGGGCATCATCTTTATTTGGATAACCCAAAGGGTTTTAATAAAGAGATTTACAACTTTTTAGGCTTCAAGAGCTCTTAAGATTAGAACATATTTATAAGTATTATAATATTATAGACATCAATCAGTGAAATCTTTAAATATTTCATCGCTCTTTTTTGTAACATAATTGTTGAATTTCTTCAATTTCTCGCAATAATTTATAGCTATTTGTTGAAAGCTACTTTCAAGTTCTTCATGCAATTCCTTCTGTTTCAGGAATATATCTATTTCGAATTTCTTGATTCTATTAATAAGATTTGAAGATAATGAGTTCAATCCTTCATAGATTAAACTATATTGCCTATCGATATCGAGTTCTTTAAGCGAAGTACTGTAATCAGGAAATGATGTTTTGGCGGTCGTATTCTCTAGGATTGAGTTTTCAATGTTAGTGCGATTTTGTATGTAGAGTGAGTTTTCATTAGTTGACTTCGTAACGTTAGTTTCCGTTGTTTCTTCATCCCGCCTGCGAACATCTGAAAATGAGGTTGAGTTACTAGCAACAGGAGTATTCATCATTAATGGCCTATTGTTAGTGGCAGATTTACTAGTTTCATTATCTATATTTAGTTGCAAATTCTCATATTGCTTACCACTATCGAAGATACCTACAGAAATATTCTTATCGTAAACCTCATTAGTTATGGAATCTTTTGCCTGAACTGAATTAATATTCTTGGCAATTTCATCGTCAAATAAGTTGTTGTATAAATTATCTCTTAAGTTCTTTGACCAGGTAAGTTTTTCTTCTTCAGTTGTAGGAATTTCTTTACTGTTCTCATTTTTAGAATTGGACATGGTTGCGAGAAATTTCTGACTCAGGCATTCTTGAGCTTTTGAGTTCCGGTTTTTTTCGTTTACCGTATTGGCTTCTATCTTTTCCAATACTAATAATGAAGGAGATACCTGAGAATCCGGAACTACAGATTGGATGATATTTTCTGGCTCGACTGAATTCACTCCGTTTTTTGATATAGTTTTAGGTTTTTTCAATGGAGTGGAGGGTGCTGAAGAGGAGAAGTCCCATATGTCTCTTTTATAGGATTGCTTCTTTATCTTTTTCCCGTACCTTTTAGATACCTTTTGTAAATCATTAATTATTTTAGTCGGCGTGGGTAAAGTTTTTTTGTTTTCTAATTGAGTACTATATGTTGATGAAGTTCTTGATATTCTCAGGTTGTTGTTTTCTAAGAAATCCTTGAACTTGGTAGAATCATCTTCAGATTGCAAAGATTCGACAGAAAGAGGATCACGACCAAAAAACTTCGGGGTTGGTATTGAGGGAGACTGGCTCTCATGTTTCTGATAATTTCGAAGTTTAGCTTTTATGGATGAAGTTGACAGATAATCCGATTTTCTTTTGGGTTCCTGGACCTTTTGATTCTTTCTCGAAGAAATTTTTACTTTAGAGCTCGATGAATATCCTTGATTATCCGTAATGGTGTTGCATGCCGAATCAGAAAGACCAATATCACTTAGTTGACTTTCGGATGAGGCCGAAAATTGTGTCTTTCTCGGTGAATATTTGCTTTCTATTTGAGATTCCCCAGAAATCGTTGTACTGGCCATGGAAACCTTCTTAAAATTGTAGCCTACGATTGATCTTAATATCTTACAGAGTGACTTGATTAATTCGTTTCTCTTTAATTCTATTTCAAATGTGTAACAATTCGACTTAGAATTTAGGGATATTAGTGACAATGTATTCCAGGATTCATTTCGTGTGGTTAGTTCTATTTTTATAACCTGCTCTTTTGAAATATAGAACTTCCTCAAATTATTCAAGTTGAGATATATTGGGTCCAATTCCTCTTCATTTGAAGACCATATAATCATTATTTTACCAATGATTTGAAGAAATATCAAATGTCCATTTTCAAACGTTCTGTTCAATGCAGTATTCATTGAATTAACTGATTTTAGCTGGTACAAATTTTTGAATGGTTTGTTAACATTATTTAAGTAATGTAGTATTTCGTAGCTCCCTGCCTTGGTTGAAGGAATATCACGTAAAAATTGAGGTTTCTGTGTTATGTTAATGGAAAAAGTATTACCCAGACTTTCTTTCGATATCGAAGGTTTAGGAAGATATTGAACTAACTCTAATAAATAATTCGCGGTTGTAAAATCTTTATTAGAAACTATTATACCTTCTAATTTGCGATAAAAGCCTTTAGGTATTAAACAGTGTCTTATAATAAAATTCGTGCAAGTGGATATTCTGACTAACAACATAGCAGATAACCAACTTGAATGCGAATTGATAACAGAGTCATGTAATAAATCTCTTACGACAATGTCGCTAACGGATGTGGGGATAAAATCCTATGAAGTTAGTAAACTGGTGGTCAAGCTTGAAAATACCGTACATACATGAACGATTGTCCAACACGTAATGAATTCCGGGGCAAATGCCTTAGCACTATTGTTGATAATTAACAATATCAAGATGTACATCAAATTTTGGTCCTTTAGTAAAAGTGTATTTCTATGTGTACATCTAAGAACCATTTCAAATAAGTCATTTACCACATCTTGTAGTCTCAATGCCAGGTTAGAGTTAATATCTACTTCAGAAGCTTGTAAACAGTTTGCAAATTCAAGTAACAACACATTAGATACTTCCTTATTTTCCGTATCAGCTTTTTTTATTATATTTTCAATTGAAGATATCAAATTCTCTGTCGTAGCCATATCGAATATTAATGGATGTCTAGTTGCTGCAAAATTATAAATAACTATACCTCCAATTATGGGTCAATTAGTCTGACGAAACAAAACAACTGTAATGTTGACAACTAATATTAAAACACCGATAAAGTTGAAAGAATTGGTTATTCTTCTCTATTTCTTATATGTTAAATTAAATTATAGGTTTTACAACCAAATGATATAAACTATAACAGTCGCGCGTATACCAATATGCCTTATCAAAATTTTTTTGGAAGACTCACTTCGAAGAATACTTCATAAAACAAAGGAGGCTATACTATACATTATGTCCGAAGAAGAATTGATCAGCTTGTTTAGCAAAGTTGGCTTCAATGACAAGAAGTCTAAAGAAGTTTGTAGAAATAAAAAAGTTTCCCAATCTTTAGCAGAAATTATCGATGAGTCAAACGTGGAAGAGGCCGATGAGAAAAAGCTTGCCTTATTACATGCTTTAGCTGTTGAGAGTAAGGGAGGAGATGTGCCAAGACGTGACCTAATCACCAAAGCTATTATTGATGGTAGGTTGAAGACAAACTTACAAGTCACTGAAGCATTCAAATATGTCAAGGAAAACCCAGGAACTGCGACCAACGAAAACATGGAAGAGAAGTCAGGGGTTGGAATTGAACTCAGTGACACCGACGTGAAACAAGAAATTAAAAGGTATATGGAGGTACGCAAATCTGATATTGAAACTAAGAGATACTCGATTGTTCCTAGCTTATTAGGTGATGTCAAAAAGGTACCGGAATTGAAATGGGCCAAGCCAAATTTATTTAAGCCAATTATCGATGGTTTAATCTCAGAAATGATAGGTCCAAAAGATGAAAGAGACGTTATTAAAAAAGAGAAAAAAAAACTGGTTAAGAAACAAACCGAAACTAAGAAAGAAGCACAAGTTGAAAGATCAATGTTTTCGGAAGGGTTTTTGGGAGATTTACACAAGACAGGCGAGAACCCGCAAAAATATCCAGAATTAATGAAGGAGCATTTAGAATCCACCAAGGGTAAGGTATTCACTAGATTCCCACCGGAACCAAATGGATATTTGCATATTGGACATTCAAAGGCAATTATGGTCAATTTTGGATACGCCAAATACAATGGAGGTAACTGTTACTTGAGATTTGACGATACTAATCCTGAAGCTGAAGAGGAAATTTACTTCAAGTCGATTGAAAAAATGATTGACTGGTTAGGATATGAGCCATGGAAAGTTACTCACTCGTCTGATTATTTTGATGAATTATACGATTTGGCCGAGAAATTGATCAGCATCGGTAAAGGATACGTTTGTCACTGTACACCAGATGATGTCAAGGCACAAAGAGGATTAAAGGAAGATGGTACCTTGGGAGGAGAAAGGTTTGCATGTAAACATCGGTCAAGAAGCGTTGAAGATAATATGACCGAATTCCGTAAAATGAAGAACGGAGGATACAAGAGTGGTGAAGCCATCTTCAGAATGAAGCAAGACTTGAAATCGCCATCTCCACAAATGTGGGATCTTGTTGCGTACAGAGTGTTGGACAAGCCACATCACAGAACAGGAGACAAGTGGAAAATTTACCCAACATACGACTTCACTCACTGTCTTGTTGATTCCTTTGAAAACATTAGTCATTCATTATGTACCACGGAATTCAGACTTTCTAGAGAGTCTTACGAGTGGTTGTGTGATGAATTACATGTTTACAGACCAGCGCAAAGAGAGTATGGTAGGTTAAATATCACTGGTACTATCTTGAGTAAGAGAAAGATTGCCAAATTGGTCAATGAAGGTATTGTTAGGGGATGGGACGATCCTAGATTGTACACGTTAGAAGCTATTCGTCGTCGTGGGGTACCACCGGGAGCGATTTTGAGTTTCATTAATACTTTAGGGGTCACAACTTCGACGACCAATATTCAGGTAGTCAGACTCGACAGTGCCATCAGGGCGTATTTGGACCAAACTACGCCTAGGTTGATGATGATTCTCGACCCGGTCGAGGTGGTGGTTGAGAACTTACCAGAGGACTACGAAGAATTGGTCGAGGTGCCATACAAGCCAGGTGACACGACAAAGTTCGGTACCAGAAAGGTTCCGTTCACCAAGCGTATCTTCATCGACAGATCGGATTACAGAGACACCATTTCGGACGACTACTTCAGATTGGCACCAGGCCAGCCTGTCGGGTTAATCAAGGTGCCATTCAACGTTTCGGTCAAGGAAGTTGTAAAGAACAACACCGGCAAGGTGACTAAGATCATCGCCCACTACGACAACGACAGCACGCACAAGAAGCCCAAGACGTACATCCAGTGGGTTCCGCACACTGCGACGTCGCCAATCAAGATCGACGAGGTGAGAATCCAGAACCAGTTGTTCAAGAGTGAGAATCCCGCCGCGCACCCCGAGGGGTACTTGAACGATCTCAACGAGCACCTGGAGGAGATCTACCGCGATGCGATTGTGGAGTCCGCGTTCACCGAGATCCAGGAGAAGTCGCCGTTGAACATTGCCATCGACGGGAGCGAGTTCAACATCAAGGAGAAACCGAGCGTGGAAACGATGAGGTTCCAGGCGTTGAGAGTCGGCTACTTCTGTATGGACAAGGACTCGAATGCGGACAAGTTGGTGTTGAACCGGATTGTGACGTTGAAGGAGGACTCGTCGAAGAACTGAGTAGGTAGAGTATGTACCGAATGTATGTTTAGGTGAACGACGTGTAGAATGGAGCGAGGTGATGACGGACGACTACACCGACTCGACCAAGGGACACGCAGCTGCATGTGGATAAGTGCAGCAATGTATGGAGTGCGCAAAACTTCACCAGCGAATCCTGCACCCAATGTTTCTGGACTGGTCGGACTGGTCGGACCCCAGCAATCTAAGTCTGTAGGAAGCACACGGACAAGTTCAAGATGGTGTTTAGGGACGAGCTCAAGCTCAGGTCTCAGTACAATGGCGAGCAGCACTGCCAGCAGCACTGCCAGCCTAGGCACATGTGCGTGTGATAGCATTCAGGCAAGACCACCCACGACAAAATACACCCGGCGATTCCACTGCCACATTTTTCCATGCACCAACCCGTCGGTATTGCCCTCATCTGCTATTCTCCATGCGCTGTCCACCGAGCACAGCGAACCACCCACTGGCGGGCGCCCCTCCTCGCGCGACATCCTTACAATGTGGTACCACCCATGTCGCGCCGCCGCACCATCGCAGCTTCCGATCTCCGGCCGCACCCACAGTATCGTCCCACTCCTCGGTGTTACGACCGGCATCCGACTCATCCACTCCTCTCCCGTCCGATAGCGCTCCGGGCTTCCCCGTTATCGGCCTGGCTGGTCCCAGCCCATTTCCCCATACTACCCCAATATCTGACCACAAACTCTCCTTCCACAATCGATCCACTTTCACACATCTTGATCTCTCTGTCTGTCCTGTTGTTGTCTGAAATACCAATTTTGAGCCCTATTGTTCTTCTACCGCACCACCCCATGGGCCAATATCAGCCGATTAGGAAATTCTACAGGCGTCCAGTCGCGATTTTGTTCGCTTCAACCACAAAGCAACTGACAAGCTCACATACAATAGGCCTCACAACAGAGCTTCACAATAGCGTGATCCGTAAAAAGTCGGCACCCAAATTACCGCAATCCAAAGAACTTGCGCTTAAATGTTCAATGTGCAAAAGATCCACCCAACACTCCATCCCCCAGCATCGCGCACCCACACCTGGTACTTCAAGGGCCAGTGGTCGTGGTAGATACTCGGGATGGAGTGCTGGGTGCGGGATAACGTGCATAGACGCACATCTGGAATCCGCAGTGTGTAAGCACCCCTTCGTAATGTATAATCTTGTCGGTAGCAGTGGGTGGAATATTTCTTTTTCAGGGACCATTATGAAAATAATTTAACCCTCAGGTGACTCCAGACTCAACAAAAAAATTTGATCCCCCGTTTGTAATTTGTATATATATACGTACTCACCAAGAATATTGCATCTTGACAGAAAAAGTTAGTATATTTGGAACATAGTCAGGGCATACAGGTTATAGCATCACGAAGGCTGGTAGATGATGAGTGAAATATCGAATATTACCCCGTTGACGGTGGATAATCTAATTTCCAAGCAAGCGAGCGAGATCGAGGACATCTGCTCAGACGGCGACACCGAGTCGAGCTTGAGCACCATAAAAGTCGGTGTGAAGACCGGCGGAGGCCACGGAGGTCCAGGAGATAGCTGCAGGGGAGCCAGCGGAGGTGTAAGCGGTGCTGGAACACCGACGGGTGGATTGGGAGACGTGGTCCGCCCAGGGTTGCTTCGCAAGAAATCGGGCGAGTTGATCAAATCGTCGCTCAAGTTGAACGGGTTGTCACGCAGCGTGTCAGCGATGCAGTTGGACAACAACAAATCCGTGAGGTTTGCTTCACGTTTGGCGAACGTGAAGATGTTTGACGGGCAGGAATCGCCCAGGACGGTCTCGACGGCCGAAAACACGCCGGTGTCGTCGCCCCAGAGATGCGACGCCTTCAGCTCGAAAGGGTACTTTGATCTCAAGTGGGACGAAGACGAGGTGAGCGATATCACCAGCGACACGTCGTCGGACGACGAGCACATCCAGAGGCGCACCATGTACAGAATCGGCCACCTGGATTTCTGTCCTCCGAGGAACATCTACGACAAGCAGGACATGGCTTGCTACTTACAGTCGATCAAGCTCTCGCCTGAGAAGAACTCGTTGGTGGGGTTGATCATGGTAAAGAACTTGGCGTTCGAGAAACGCTTGTCGATCAAGTTAACGTTCAACAACTGGAGGTCGATCCTCATCATCAACAACATCTCGTACAGCAAGTCTTTTTCGTCCATCAACTTCGACCAATTCAAGTTTTTCATTCCCTTGGAGCACATGCCGAAGCAGGTCGACGTACAGTTTGTCATCAAGTATGACGTCGGCGGAAACAGCTTTTGGGACAATAATGGCATGAAAAACTACCACATCTCGTTAAGACCTTTTGAAGCAGACACCAACGTTAAGGCACACGCCTACAGCTTCAAGAACACGGTTCCCGAATTTGATGAATTGGTCACCAAACTAATTAACTATAGAAAAACCGATTACGCATTAGACAAAGATATAATGGATACACACAACGACGATTACGTCTACTCTAAAAAACCATTTTCAACAAGAGCAAAATCAGACTTCCACAACAGATACAACATCAACGACAACTTGTGTGAACCGAGATCAAATCCCCATGAACCAATTTCAGATCCGTTTATTTCCAGCACTCCAACCATTAACATCCAACCTCCTTCAAACGCGTCCCCTTCTTCTGTCTCGACTCCGTCGAGACCCCCCCTTAAAACGTCTTTCCTGACGTCAGATATATCCAAGGTCAAACCAAAATACTCCAAATCTTACAAATCGAAGCAGTCCGTTTCGGAAGAACAAGACAGCACGAATTTCAATTCCCAATTTTACACTAATTTATTACAAAGCTACTGTTTTTACAACAGCGAAAACCCTACTTCCACGCCCTCAACTCAATCAGCCACTACCCATTTCAGTTCATCTAATACTATTCCTCGTGCCTCAACTACATCTACACTTCAATCATACAATGATTCAATATATATTTGAAATTCTCGGTTTTCAATTCATTTTTCCTTGACTAGCAACATTAAATCTAAATTGTGAGCTACGTTATCCAATCAAAAGCTAAAATTAACATTTTCGTCACATAAATACTATTCACTTAAACAAATAAGTGTATTCATTTGAATCATTTTGCAATCAGACAGCGATAAAACTTTTTCGGTGTCCTGTTATGCATTATTGGTATTAGTTACAACCATAATTTATTTTTCAATTCTGCATTTTTATCCAACCGAACCTTAAATATTAGGTACAACCGTATTTATTGTATTGTATATTACATTATGTATGATTTCGTTTAATAAATACATTTAATACTTTCAGTCGTATATAGAAAATATCGTCATTCTCCTAAATGATTTATTTATTGCAATAACCATTGCCTTTCGTTCCAGAATCTATCGTCAATTATATCAACATGGTATTCTCCGATGTGTGCTTTCTTACGTTGTTTCTCTATTCTTTGTTGTTGACGTTTACTCAAATCATCACCGTTTCTTGCATGGTCGTATTCTCGAACAAGTATGGTTCCCTTTTTAAATATCTCAGATTCGTTATTGTAATTAATACCAAACTCCTTAAATAGTAGCTCATTCTTATCACTTGATACAGTGCCCAACAACCTATTCTCTGCTTCTTTCCCTGTCATTCCGCCTTTAATCACCAATGTCCAAAACGTGGTGTTATATAGATTGTTTATATGACAGTCAACTTGTCTCCAGCTAAAATAGTCTCGTATGTGATCAATTGATGGATAGACAACGATCCTTGCATCAAATGTCGGAAGTCTTTCCAATTTTATTTGTTTCTCTGGGAATTCTAGATTCCACTCATATAGATAATTCACCGAAATGAATGATGCAAATGTCGATACCAACTTCACTTCCCTTCGTTCAAATAAGCTACATTTCTTGCGTAGAAGAAAAGAATACTCGTCAGAATCTCCGTATGACATCATTATATCTGGAAACTGGGTCATTAAATTATTAGCTGCCTTATTCATCACTTTCAATGCTCTGATATCATTGGGTTTAGAAAATTCATATTCGTCACTAAATTTATGAAACCCTTTACCATCAACCCTCACTATTAAGTACGTATCTGGTAATAAGAAGTTTTCTCGTTCGAATTGCTTTACATATTCAAACCTTGACTTAGCCATCTTTCAATCCCACCTGTATTATTATTCAGTTCTGACTGTAAATTATAGAATCTAGCGTTAATGTATATGGTGATCATGTGACCTCATCTTCATAAATTTTTTTTTCCCTTGAGCTTTTCACAATCTCGTTTGAAAAAGTTGGAAAATACTAACGAATCCATTTTACTTAGATCAACCGGTAAAAGGTATTAATTAGTAGCATGGGGGCTCAATTTAGAACTCTTGAACGTGAAAAGCGTTTCCAGAATCCTCCAAAAGACAAATCGGCATATCCGTTATTAGCCGAAGCAGTCTCACCACATATTGGATCATTCAATGCATTGACAGAAGGACCAGGTGGTGGTTTATTGAACTTGGCAGTTAAAGATATTGGCGGTAAAAGTATATTTGACTCCAATGATGTTGATAGATTAGGAAATAAGTTAAACATCAGAGTTGATTCTGTTCAACTTGCGAAGCCATCGGTCCCAATTAATGATAAACTTTCGATTAACAGAAGAACATATCCTTCGGAGTGTAGAGAAAGAATGACAACTTACAGATCAAGATTAATGTTAAAAGTATCATGGACTGTCAACGATGGCGAAGAAATTTCAGAAATCAGAGAAGCGGGTCAAGTTCCTGTGATGTTGAAGACTAACAGATGCCACATGGAAAAATTATCTCCAAGCGAATTGGTGGACCAAAAAGAAGAATCTGATGAAATGGGTGGTTACTTTATTGTTAATGGTATTGAGAAATTAATCCGTATGTTGATTGTTCAACGTCGTAATCATCCTATGGCTATTATCCGTCCATCGTTCGGTAACAGAGGTGCGTCGTACACTAAATTTGGTATTCAAATAAGATGTGTTAGACCAGATCAAACTTCTCAAACTAATGTTTTACATTACTTGAATGATGGTAATGTTACATTTAGATTCTCTTGGAAGAAGAACGAATACTTGGTTCCAGTGATGATGATCTTGAAGGCATTAATAGAAACCAATGATCGTGAAATTTTTGATGGTATTATTGGTGCTGATACCTCCAACTCTTTCTTGACTGATCGTTTAGAATTGTTATTGAGAACCTATAAACAATATAATTTATACTCCAAGCAAGAAACCTTAGCTTACTTAGGTGACAAGTTCAGAATTGTTTTTGGTTCAGCACCTGACATGTCAGATATCGAAGTTGGTAAAGAAGTTTTACAAAGAATTGTTTTAGTTCATTTGCCTAATAATTTGGATAAATTCAGGATGTTATTATTCATGATTAGAAAATTATATTCTTTGGTTGCTGGTGATTGTTGTCCAGACAATCCGGATGCCACACAACATCAAGAAGTTTTATTGGGTGGTTTCTTATACGGTATGATTATTAAAGAAAAAGTTGAAGAATATTTACAAAACATTAAATTGCAAATCCAGTCTGACATTAATCGTGGTATTGCAATTAACTTTAGTGACAGAAAGTATATGTCAAGAGTTTTTATGAGAATCAATGAAAACATTGGACAAAAGTTACAATACTTTTTATCAACCGGTAATTTAGTTTCCCAATCTGGTTTAGATTTACAACAAGTTTCTGGTTATACTGTTGTTGCTGAAAAAATTAATTTCTACAGATTCATTTCCCATTTCAGAATGGTTCATAGAGGTTCGTTCTTCGCTGAATTAAAAACAACCACTGTTAGAAAATTATTGCCAGAATCTTGGGGATTTTTATGTCCAGTACATACACCAGATGGTTCCCCTTGTGGTTTGTTAAACCATTTGTCGCATAAATGTAAAATTGCAACCGAAGCTTCTGACGTTACAAAAGTTCCAGATGCATTGGCGCAATTGGGTGTATCTCCAGCTCATAGTTTTGCAGCTGGTCCAAACTTATGTTGTGTCCAATTAGACGGTAAGGTCGTAGGTTGGACTACTCATGAACATGGTAAAATTGTCGGAGATACATTAAGATATTGGAAAGTTGAGGGCACCCACGGTTTACCGCTAGACTTAGAAATCGGTTATGTTCCTCTATCAGCAAACGGTCAATATCCAGGTTTATATTTATTTGGTGGTCATTCCAGGATGATGAGACCGACTAAATATTTACCATTGAATAAAACTGATATTTTAGGTCCATTTGAGCAAGTCTACATGAACGTCGCAGTCACACCGGCCGAAATTGAAAACAATATTCACAGTCATGTTGAGTTTTCTCCAACCAATATTTTGTCTATTCTTGCTAACTTAACCCCATTCTCGGATTTCAATCAATCTCCAAGAAATATGTATCAATGTCAAATGGGTAAGCAAACCATGGGTACTCCTGGTGTCGCATTGAGTCACAGATCTGATAATAAATTATATAGATTGCAGACTGGTCAAACTCCGATTGTCAAAGCTAATTTATATGATGACTATGGCATGGACAATTTCCCCAATGGTATGAATGCTGTTGTTGCTGTTATTTCTTATACTGGTTATGATATGGATGATGCAATGATCATTAATAAATCTGCAGACGAAAGAGGGTTTGGTTATGGTACAGTTTACAAGGTCGAGAAAGTCGATTTATCACAGTCCAGACGTAGAGGTGACCCAATCACTCAACATTTTGGATTTGGTACTGACGAATGGCCAGAAGCATGGAGAGAAAAATTAGATGCCGATGGATTGCCATTGATTGGTGCAAAGGTTGAAGAAGGTGATCCAATCGTTGCATACTACGATGATACATTGGGCAGAACTAAAGTCAAGACTTACCATTCTACCGAGCCAGCTTATATTGAAGAAGTTAAATTGTTGGGGGATGATAATGGAGAGCAAGAGGGTCAACAAATAACTATTAAATATAGAATAACTAGACAACCCTTAATTGGAGATAAATTCTCGTCTAGACATGGTCAAAAGGGTGTTTGTTCCCGTAAATGGCCTCAAGTCGATATGCCATTTTCGGAAACCGGTATTCAACCAGATGTTATTATCAATCCTCATGCATTCCCGTCTCGTATGACAATTGGTATGTTCGTTGAATCTTTGGCTGGTAAGGCCGGTGCGTTACATGGTATTGCGCAAGATGCAACGCCTTGGAAATTTAGTGAGGATGATACTCCTGCGGATTTCTTTGGAGAGCAGTTAAGTAAAGCTGGTTATAATTATCACGGTAATGAACCAATGTATTCGGGAGCTACGGGTGAAGAATTAAGAGCCGATATATACATTGGTTGTGTTTATTATCAAAGATTGAGACATATGGTTAATGATAAGTTCCAAGTTAGATCAACTGGTCCAGTTAATTCTTTAACCATGCAACCAGTGAAGGGTCGTAAGAGAAGTGGTGGTATTCGTGTTGGTGAAATGGAAAGAGATGCTTTGATTGGTCATGGTACTGCATTCTTATTACAAGATAGATTATTAAATTGTTCTGATTATACTCAAACTTCTGTTTGTCGTTCATGTGGTTCATTATTAAATACTCAAATCTCGGTACCAAGAATTGGCTCTGCGGCATCGATTAGATGTAGAAGATGTTCCGTTAAAATTGAGTCATACAGTCAGCAAGGTGAATATGTCAATGAATCAGAAATCTGGCAAGATGGCCAAGGAAAAAAATTTGTTGGTGGTGATAACACTACAGCAGTTGCTATTCCATTTGTCTTGAAATATTTAGATTCTGAATTAGCGGCCATGGGTATCAAAATGCGTTATAACGTTGAACCTCGCTAATTCATCTGATTGCATTTATACTATTTTTATTCTCCATTCTCTTACTCACTTTCTTGTTTAAATTGTTCTGTTGCATCATAATTGTTTACTTTTTTTTTGTACATTAAACTCCTTCATATATCTAAATTTATACAATTTCTATATTTAATCAAAATTTAAATCAAACTATACAAGCGTTACAACGTAACTCTTCCTTATCTTACAATGATAGTGACATCGGAAGATTTAGAATTCTGGAGAACATATTCAGCATTAATTAAGTCGTTTCCATCAGCTCTTTCAATCGCCTCTTGTTCACTTTCAGCAATACCTGCTGCTAAGTGTCTCTTTATGATCCGTTCTCTTACGAAAGACAATGGTATGTCTATAAACCATGATTCGTCAACATAACTGCTAATATCATCCCAATTCAAATCTTTCAATAAAACATAATTCCCTTCAAGAATAATTATTTTTGTAGTTGGATCTATGAGTATATCATTTTCTACTGGATCTTTCAATGTATGATCGAAGGATGGGACTCTAATAGAATTGTTAAGATACGTGTCTTCATTTAAGTGTGAAACTAGTTCCAAGAACTTTTTGACATTAAACGTAAAGGGTGCTCCTCTTCTAAGTACAGCATCTTCAGGATTCGGCAATTGTTTCAACTCTGATCTATATAGATGAAAACCATCCTGTTGGACTACTATTGCTCTAACTTGCGTATTTAATTGTCTCACAAGTTCTGTTGATAATGTTGATTTGCCTGAACCGGGAATACCAGCCAATGAGATAATAACTCTCAGGTCTTTATTACTTTTAGTTTTATCTTTATATAATTTCAAGATTCTTTCCACTAATTCCGGAACTTGATCGATGAATAATTTAGTTTGTGTAGTCATTATTATATCATTACTGTTAAAATGTTCGATCTTCCCTTATCTTGGAACTCAATATTAATTTCGTCCGTCAATCCTCGAAAAGTAATTTACGGATATCAATGTGACTTCAATAATAAAGAATACAGTATTTGTATTACTGACTTTAAGAACGTATGGCTAGAGATCTTGTCCAAGCAAGAAATTATTGAAAAGGCAAACGGTTATGGAATCGAAGATACAGAAGATGAAAACCTCCAATATTTGCTAGAAACATTGATTAACGGATTCGAATGTGGGAACGCTAGTAAAATATTCGCCTTTTCCTTTCCAAAGGTAAACAAGAGAGAAACCGATCCTGAAAGCAAAATATTGATTAAGTTCCAGAAAGATGTGGAATGGGATTTTTCGGCAGTGAAACAACCACCATCCATTGCAATTGACATAATATCCCAGATTAACTTTCAACAATTTGAAAATCATAACTATCACAATTATAAAATTGAAGAATTAGAGAGACTTATAGGTATAAAAGATCATTACATAGTTTATTTAACAGAGAACTATAAGGCTATTAATGGTGATGAATTAATTAAAAAATATAGAAAAAACAACAAAACAGACTCCAAATATTTACATAAATATGATAAGGAGTTTTGGACTCGCAAGATGGAAAGCTCTTATATCGGTAAAATAGACAGAACGCAAAATACTAATAAAAATTGTTATGATAAGCTATGGGAAGATATTGAGAAGTCTATTAGCGATAAAAAATCATGGGTTTTTTCTAAGACTTTTGCAACAAATTATACACCTAAACCAATACATGTAAAACATGAATCAGATCAATCACTATCGCAAATGTCAAAAGATAAATCTAAAGCCACGAAAGAAGATGATATAATATCACCTAGAAAAAGAGTAAAGAAGATTGGTATTATTGGCTCTCGTAAGCGAAAAATGAGAAATTAATGAATATTGATAATGCATCGTTAAATAATGATTCTAAAAACCGACTGACTTTAATAAAGAAGGAATGATCAGAACCATCGATTGCGTTATTTTATTTTTGAGTCCTAAGGGATCAATGATTCATTGTGTTTCCATCTCTTTATGAGGACTTCTAGCGCATCATTCTGCTGTTCATTCATTTCAGCCAGGTATAACGTAGTTAATATATCAGACCAAAAGGCTACGAATTCTTTTAATTCAGCACGTTCTAGGGGAATATTTACTAATATTGGTTGTTTCGTCATCTTTTTACCATCATCTACTTCGTCATATGGTTTTTTAATAGTGGTATTTCCTTTAAAGTAATTAGAAAACACCGGGAGCCAAAACCTTATCATAACTTCAGAACAATTCTTAAGTGTGATTACCTCGTTTCGATCATAGTTCCTAATGAGATCTAAATCGTCTCCATAGTTATTTTCCATGCAATGATGTATCACTGAAAGTGTAAGTGTTTGTACCTCCTCGTATATATTTCTCGAGACTTTATCAAATGAACTAATATTCTCGTCTTGAAATTCATTGTTTTTAGATATTTGATGCTGTAATTGATGTCCGGTATGAGCTAGTTCTATTGGATTACTATCTATCTTTCCAAACCTTCTTAGATTTTCGGTATATATTGTCTTAGCAATAATATCAACATGCATATGCTTACGATAACTGACAGTTAAAATATCGTTTGTAAGAGCCTTCAAACAGAAGTTTTTATCATTCGAAAGTAATACAATTAATGCATCAGGATAATTCTCCTTGAAATATAAGCAACAATCTAAAATAGCGTCATCTTTAACATAAGACTTATCTAGTCTCTGTCTCATTTTTTGGCCTCGTACAACTGGGCTACCCTTTGCCAATGCAGAATATATCCAGTCGTTTGCCCACCGAGCTAGGTATCCTACTGATTGGCCAGAGATTGTGTCCGCGGAATCTTCATTCGCTATTCGACTCGAATTCTTTAAGCCATCCAATTCTTTCATCACAGTTATGGGTATTATGATCTGTAACCCTATATCGGCCGCCACTTCCAGTAAGCCGTTCACAATATTTAGATGAGATAGTATAAAGTTTGTATCAACAATTAAATAAGAAACATTTCTGTGATCTTTATATATATTACTAGGTTCATTGTCTAATACTATATCATTTGAATTATCGTACCAAATATCATTATTAAATCTACTGACCTTCACAAAATCTGAAATTATTTCCACTTCATTATAATCATCCATAGGAACCATTTCTATATCTTCTTCGTACGGTTTGTCTTGTCTATCATTATAATTCAACGGCGAATGTTTTAAGGCTTCATCAATTCTATCTTCGATTGTTTTGATAGTATAATTTATTGGCTGTCTAGGACGGTTTCCACCAACAGTTAAAGTTCTCTTTTGTTCGGATGCACTTAGACCTTCGGGAGCATATTTCGAAGGTAGCGACATATTCCATCCAATAAAGGCTTAGCTTCATCAGTAATTCTTTGAATCTACAGTTTCTCCATCCAAAAAAAAATGCGTGTATACAAGCGATCGAATACTATACAATTTGCAATATAAATTCAAAAACAGTAACAGATAAACTCATAAATATGATAACTATAATCATCCAAGTTATTCTGTTCGTATTCTTTTCGTTCATACTGTCACTAACAATGTCCAGAAATTCCAAGAAAACTTTGCACCTATCGTTCAACACTTGAACCCGTTGGTCAATCTCCAAATATTCCCGAACACCATTATATAATGGATGCAATGCCGGCTCAAATGACCAAAAAAAATCAGGCGTATCCAATATTGAACTGGAAAGGTTTACATCAACCCTCAATTTGAAAAGTTTACCTGATTTCTTTAATAATTGCTGTCTTTTCAAGCCTAGTCTGCCTGTCAAAGCCAACTTCTTCGGCAACTTCGAAATCAGCTGTAAATTATTCACCATTCGACTTTCAAATAAACACAATTTAGTCAGTTGTGCAATTGCATGGGACATTGTTAATTTAATTAAATGATCACCAGATCTCAACGTAATCATATCATTATATATTCTTGGTCTGTGTATTTGATCATCGTATTCAAAATGAAATTCTTCTGTTTCTATATCCTGTTCGTGTATTGGATTCACTAGTAGCGGCTGAGGTTTATTAGAAGCAAATGCAAGATCAGCTAGAATGTTTTTTTCGTGTATTTCAGAAAAGTTCCAAAAGACAACTATGCCGTATCTGAAAATGAACATTTCTGCATGGTGCTTAGATAATTCAGCTTGTGACACATTATTGGAGTGCAGCGATTTATCTGAATCATCGTTAGATGTATTGGTGTCTTTCTTACTTTCGTCGTTCTTAACTTGTATTTCTTGTTTGTCGTGCTTCTGACTTTGGGTTTCCGATTCGTGATCACTGTTGATGTTGCCATCACCTTCATTTGTTTCTGAATCCAAAGGTGGTGCAAAAAATTGAGGTTCAGAAGGGTCGAATGGTGCATTGCTGTCAAAAGTTTCTAATTCCGGATCCATGGAATAATTATTGGCGTCTTCGGGGGTTTCAACTCCTGAATAGTACTCATACAAATGATCCGTTTGCTCACTCTTATTAATCATTTTTTCCATATATCTCTTGTTAGGAAGCAACTTGGCCGAATTATTGGATTTAACTCTAAAGCTATCTACACCTGGTAGTAAGGGTAAAGAATATGGAATATATAAAGCTTCATCATATAGACGAGGCTTCACTTCATGGTTTTCTTTCAAGAAGTTTGAGACCGGTATCAAATTGAACTGCTCACAGATAAAATATGCTGTCATTCGACTGAATTCATGCGCTCTTGTTTCCTTTGGCATAAGCTCAGCTCGTGATCTTTGTATTTGTGCTTGTAAGTCAGGAGTAACACCCTGAGCTGTTGGCATAACATGATGTTGGCTCTGTTGAGGGGGTGACGTATTATGACGTTGTTGATCTGGAATGAGCACCAATTTCTGTGAAGTCTTAGATGTTCTGGACGGTAAAGATTGTGATAACTTAGGGATACTCCTCATGTTCTTCCGCAGCAGGCCGGGATCCATATACATAGTATTTTGGATTTGGCCAGGTGGTGGAGAAAGACCTCTGTTCGCAGATCCGAATGAATTGCCTCCTAAATTTCTACCACTTTTAGATAGCATCGGCGGGAGTCTTCTCTGACCTGAGGGAATGTCGCTCGAATTGCTCAATAATTTGTCCACCGAAATATCTGTATATTTATTCGACCTGGACGGCAATAGCCTTTGCTGTAAACTTTGTTGTTGGGGATAATATTGTTGCCTCTGTTGTTGCTGTTGCTTTTTATAGTTATGTCCTGCAAACGGTGCTCGGGTACCTTTCAATGTGGTGCTTCTAGCATCCGTAACCAAAATCGAAGGCGACCTCTTAGCTGTGGGTCTCTGGTTACCAGTGGAATTCGAACTAGAGCTCATTATGTATAGATACGTGTCGGGTTTATCCAATCTAGGACTGTTTGAACGTTACTCTTATAATGGTTAAATCTCCGTATGTATAAAGGTCCCATCTATTTAAAATCTAGCATTTGATGGTATCGTGATTGTGATCACGTTCTCAAAATTTTTCAAAAAGAAAGTGGTCAATTTCCTAACTCATTTGACTACTAAATCAATTTATAACATTCGTTAAGATAAAATATGAGTTTTTGTTTAACTGTAGCTGCTAAAGCTCCATTGATCGCCTACCCATCTTTGATTGGTGTCGGATTTGTCGATGCTGGTGATTCTGACATTTCAATTCCAATTGAATTTGTGGATGAAAAGACTGTTGATTCAGCGGATGCTGCTGTCAAATTAGTCACCCCAGAAGGTAAAACTTACCAAAATCAAGTGGAGGTTTTAAATTACTTAGCTGAGAAATTTCCATCAATTATTGTTGAACAAGCGAAATCGCAAGAATGGATCAAATTTGCGTTAGATAAGTTATCTAACAAGAACTTCAAGGAATTAGCTGGTGATTTAGAAAAATTAGACACACACTTAAATTTCAGATCTTTTGTTATTGGATACACCTATTCGTTAGCGGATATTACTGTCTGGGGTGTTTTGAGAGCCAATGCCTTAATGGGCTCTGTTATTAAGAATGGCGTTTACACAAATGTCTCAAGATGGTACAACTTATTAGCCTCTGATAAGAAGTTTGACGGTAGTGTCGAGAACATGACCAAATTAGTCAACGAATTAAGAAAATCTGCTAAATCTACAAAGAATGGAGGTAAGAAAGAAACTCACAAGGCTAACTTTGAAATCGATTTACCAAATGCCGAAATTGGAAAGGTCGTTACTCGTTTTCCACCTGAACCATCTGGATATTTGCATATTGGACATGCTAAGGCGGCAATCTTAAATGAATATTTTGCTCACGCTTACAAAGGTAAATTAATTATTAGATTCGACGACACTAATCCAACCAAGGAAAAGATCGAATTCCAAGACTCTATAATTGAGGATTTGGCGTTGTTGGGCATTAAAGGTGATAAAATCACTTACTCCTCGGACTACTTCCAATACATGTACGATTTAGCCATTAAATTAATCAAGGAAGGTAAGGCATACTGTGATGATACTCCATTAGAAAAAATGAGAGAAGGAAGAATGGTTGGTGACGCCTCCGCTAGACGAGAAAGGTCTGTCGAAGAAAACTTGAAGATTTTCACTGAAACAATGAAGAATGGTACTGAAGACGGTTTGAAAAATTGCCTTAGAGCAAAGATTGATTACACTGCTTTGAATAAAACTTTAAGGGATCCAGTTATCTACAGATGTAACGTCACTCCACATCATAGAACTGGTAGCGAATGGAAGATTTATCCAACTTATGATTTCTGTGCGCCAGTTGTTGATTCTATTGAAGGTGTAACCCATGCATTAAGAACTAACGAATACAGAGACCGTAATGCCCAGTACAATTGGATTATTGATGCCTTAAGTTTACGTAAGGTTGATATTTGGGATTTCGCTAGAGTTAACTTCGTCAGAACGTTATTATCTAAGAGAAAATTGCAATGGTTTGTTGATAAGAACTACGTTTCCAACTGGGACGATCCAAGATTCCCTACTGTAAGGGGTGTTAGAAGAAGAGGTATGACTGTTGACGGTATTAGAAACTTCATCATTGCTCAAGGTCCTTCTAGAAACATCATTAACTTAGACTGGTCAGTTATTTGGGCTTTAAATAAGAAAATTATTGACCCAACTGCTCCAAGACACACTGCTGTTGATGCTTTGAATGTTGTCCCTGTTAAGTTATTAAATGGTCCCTCTGAACCTTACACTGAAGAGAAGCCAAAGCATAAAAAGAACCCAGAAGTCGGTTCTAAGCCAGTCATTTACTCTAATCAAGTATTAATTGACCAAGCCGATGCTGAAGGTTTGGCCGAAGATGAAGAAATTACCTTCATGGACTGGGGTAATGTTATCGTTTCAAAGGTAGTTAAAGACGGTGAAACAGTCAAATCAATTGAAGCTAACTTACACTTAGAAGGAGATTTCCGTAAAACTTCCAAGAAAATTACCTGGTTGGCAGATACCAAGGATAAGGTTGAAGTTGATTTGATCGACTTTGACCACTTGATTATTAAGGATAAATTAGAAGAAGGTGATAACTTTGAAGACTTCCTTACTCCGCAAACCGAATTTAAGGTTGAAGCTATTGCTGATTTAGGCGTTCGTAATATGAAGGCTGGAGATATCATACAATTTGAAAGAAAGGGTTATTACAGAGTTGACCAATCATACCAGGAGAGTGAACGTGCTGTTTTATATTATATTCCAGACGGTAAAACTGTTTCAAAGTACGGTACTAAGAAATAAATATAGTATATAGTCCTAGAATATATCGAATTTTTTTGTACAAATTTATGGTATGAACCTGTGGACATCAAATTCGTAAGCATGAAATTAAAGTAAGAGATGGCCTAAAAAATTCCGATACCGGGAGTCGAACCCGGGTTTGCTCGGTGAAAGCGAACCGTGCTAGCCGTTACACTATATCGGATTGATATATCAGTTGTAAGGAAACACGTATTAATATATACACAGTATATATCATGATAATGATATATCATAACGATGATACACCATGGTTGCAAAACAGAA